>CM046873.1:4441186-4584135 GCA_025617745.1 Heliocidaris erythrogramma | reverse complement strand
GAAAGAAAAAGAGGGAAAAAAATAGCCATTTTTTTGTCCCTGGTAAAAACCTGGAAAGTTAATGAGGCGACAATTGTTTCCCCCCGCCAGACCTACAAAATTCGCTGAGTGGGGGTGGGGAAGAGGTCCAGTTTCCCTCCATAATTATCTGACAAACAACAAAAAAGAAAGAAAAAAGAGAGTTTTTCACTACAAGGGCAGTATGCTATTTCCTTCCAAGGGGGGGGGGGGGGGGGGGGAGGGGCGCACGGGCCAGCTGTCCCCCCCCCCCCCCCCCCAAAAAAAAAAAAAAAAAAAAAAAAAAAAAAAATATCCGCCACTGTACTCACCCCAACCCAGTGACTTTAGGTGCGTCGACTTGACAAAGAGGTCAACCACGGCTTCCTCATCTCTGCCCTTCAGCCCGGAGATACGTAGCCATTGTTGATTTCGTGTTTGTTCGCTGATCAGAAGACCCAGTCCTGCAATCGTCTCTCTCGAGCCAGTCATCTCTTCTGTCAAAAATGAGGATGAGACGTGATCCCCGGTCTGACGCATAGGCCTGGAGGCCGTGATCTGAGATATGTCCGTCTCTGCATCATCGATAGTAATATCGATGTCTTTCAAGCCTGGGAGCGATGAGAGCAGACTTTCGGAGCTCTGTGACGTCACCCCCCTGGCTATGACCTTTGTGACGGCTGGAAGCTGTGGAGGAGATGATGGGAAACTCAGAGAAGAGTCTGAGATGGAGAGATGGTAAAGAGAGGCGACGGATCGGAGGCAGGACCACAACTTGTCGATCATCTCAGTAGATAGATGGCAGTACTTTATCTCAAGCTTAGAATTCTGCAATGAAATGCAAACAGACACTTTGTCACATTCACACGCTTCGGGATACTACAATGTATGACAATACATGTAGGGAATGAAAGTATATTGAAAAGAAAGTCCAAAATCTCGCTTCAGTGATAATCAAGCAAATAATTTATTTCATTTTTTTTTTACAGAAAGTGCCACTTTGTTGTAACTCCCCATCAGGCAGATAATTTCACTTGTTGGTATATTTTTAGAGCTATGTGCACGTATCAGTATTGCAAGTCTACTTACATGAACAGCGTTTCTGTCGCAGTTTAGAGAACCACATTCATTCCTACATGATATATGACAAAGAAATGAGGGAAATGTGGTTCAAAACGTTTGTAAGAAATGAAATCAATATAGAAAATAAATGAAATTTACGTCTGTACGGTGGTAATAATATAGTAACAGCAGTAACAGCAATAAAAGCAATAATAATGATGCTAATAATAGTAATAATTATAATCCCCACGTTTGGGGGGGGGGGGGTCGCAAGATTCAGCAAGCCGGAGTGCAATGGCAATCCTCGCCCTGAGGGTGCATCCTTCTTTCAATGCGACCCCTACGCCAGGGAAGTATAATAATGATGATGATAAAAATCAACAATTATAGCAATAATAATATAAATAGAATATAATAATGAACATATCGTCTGTTCTGTTAGAAGAAAAAAAGAGTGTATGGGTTATTAACAATTGATAAGAGATACATGTACAGTCGTCTATCAGAATTTTAATAAAATTACACTAAATGGAAAACTCCAAATATTTATTCTCAACAGGGACGTCGCTAGAGGGGGATGGGGTGTCACAACCAGTGGCGTATCTACGGGGGAGCAGAGGGGGAACGTGCCCCGGGCGGCACTTGAAAGGGGCGCAAAAAACGCAAAAGAGGGAAAGAAAAGGGAGAAATACAAGATATGTTATGGTCTTTGAGCGTTATATGCGCCCCAGTCAAGGACGAAATGCGGAAAACATGGTGTTTTGTAGGGTTTGAAATGCGAAATTTTCATAAAGCTCGGTCGCTTTGCTCCCCGCATAATTATGCGCCCCCATGGCACTTTTAAAGTGTTAACCATTAATTTACTCTCCTTGCTTTTGCCCCCCCCCCCCCCCCCCCCCCTCCGCATGAGGCAGGAGCTTTTTAAATTTTGCGCCCCCAGATGGGATATAAGTGCATAAAAAGCACCTTCAAACTTACATTCGAAAGATATCATAAATTTTCCTTGAAATTGCCTTCCTCAAATATATTTCTTCAGGGTTTTCATTCATTTTGCGCCCGTGAAATAGGTTTGTTCAAAATTTAACAAATATATATATTGCTAGGTCGCTGTACTCCCTTGTATTTTTGTTTCTTTGTAAGGGTAAAATACCTAAAAAATTTCAAGTTGAGCGGTGAAAAGGAAAACAAAAATTCTGCTGCTGCTCGGTCTCGTTGCTCCCTCCCTTATTCACTAACTCATCTAATTTGGGCTAACAACCCCGGTTATGTGCATCGAACTCATTTTCACTAGTGCCCTCATTTCTAACTTTAAAACGCTCATTAATGTGAGTTTGGGCATGGAGTGGGGGAGGGAGGGGGGGGGGGGGGGCGCGCAGATTTTATAGTTTGCCCCGGCGCCAAAATTCCTAGATACGCCACCGGTCACAACCCCCCCCCCCCCCCCCCCAAAAAAAAAAAAAACACAAAAAAAACAAAAACAAAAAACGAAAGAAAATAAAAGAAAAAACTGACTTGTCGGTAAATGTGCAACCTCTGTCGGCCAAAAATAAAGGGGAAAAAAAAGAGGAGAAATAGGGAGAAAACGGAGAAAAGAGAAAGAATAAAAAAGAAAAAGTTAAAATAAAAGGGGACGGAAAGGGAAAGGGAAAGTCAAATAAAGAAAACGATGAAATAGATATAGAAAAGGAAACGGAGAAAAGAGAAAGGAGAATAAAAAAGAAAAGTGAAAAGAAAAGGGGACGGGAAAGGAAATGAGAAGTTAAAGGAAAGAAAAAGAGGGAAAAAAATAGCCATTTTTTTGTCCCTGGTAAAAACCTGGAAAGTTAATGAGGCGACAATTGTTTCCCCCCGCCAGACCTACAAAATTCGCTGAGTGGGGGTGGGGAAGGGAGGTCCAGTTTCCCTCCATAATTATCTGACAAACAACAAAAAAGAAAGAAAAAAGAGAGTTTTTCACTACAAGGGCAGTATGCTATTTCCTTCCAAGGGGGGGGGGGGGGGGGGGGGGGGGGGGGGGGGGGGGGGGGAGGGCGCACGGGCCAGCTGTCCTCCCCCCCCCCCCCCAAAAAAAAAAAAAAAAAAAAAAAAAAAAATCCGCCACTGTACTCACCCCAACCCCAGTGACTTTAGGTGCGTCGACTTGACAAAGAGGTCAACCACGGCTTCCTCATCTCTGCCCTTCAGCCCGGAGATACGTAGCCATTGTTGATTTCGTGTTTGTTCGCTGATCAGAAGACCCAGTCCTGCAATCGTCTCTCTCGAGCCAGTCATCTCTTCTGTCAAAAATGAGGATGAGACGTGATCCCCGGTCTGACGCATAGGCCTGGAGGCCGTGATCTGAGATATGTCCGTCTCTGCATCATCGATAGTAATATCGATGTCTTTCAAGCCTGGGAGCGATGAGAGCAGACTTTCGGAGCTCTGTGACGTCACCCCCCTGGCTATGACCTTTGTGACGGCTGGAAGCTGTGGAGGAGATGATGGGAAACTCAGAGAAGAGTCTGAGATGGAGAGATGGTAAAGAGAGGCGACGGATCGGAGGCAGGACCACAACTTGTCGATCATCTCAGTAGATAGATGGCAGTACTTTATCTCAAGCTTAGAATTCTGCAATGAAATGCAAACAGACACTTTGTCACATTCACACGCTTCGGGATACTACAATGTATGACAATACATGTAGGGAATGAAAGTATATTGAAAAGAAAGTCCAAAATCTCGCTTCAGTGATAATCAAGCAAATAATTTATTTCATTTTTTTTTTACAGAAAGTGCCACTTTGTTCTAACTCCCCATCAGGCAGATAATTTCACTTGTTGGTATATTTTAGAGCTATGTGCACGTATCAGTATTGCAAGTCTACTTACATGAACAGCGTTTCTGTCGTAGTTTAGAGAACCACATTCATTCCTACATGATATATGACAAAGAAATGAGGGAAATGTGGTTCAAAACGTTTGTAAGAAATGAAATCAATAAAGAAAATAAATGAAATTTACGTCTGTACGGTGGTAATAATATAGTAACAGCAGTAACAGCAATAAAAGCAATAATAATGATGCTAATAATAGTAATAATTATAATCCCCACGTTTGGGGGGGGGGGGGGGGGGGGTTCGCAAGATTCAGCAAGCCGGAGTGCAATGGCAATCCTCGCCCTGAGGGTGCATCCTTCTTTCAATGCGACCCCTACGCCAGGGAAGTATAATAATAATGATGATAAAAATCAACAATTATAGCAATAATAATATAAATAGAATATAATAATGAACATATCGTCTGTTCTGTTAGAAGAAAAAAAGATGTGTATGGGTTATTAACAATTGATAAGAGATACATGTACAGTCGTCTATCAGAATTTTAATAAAATTACACTAAATGGAAAACTCCAAATATTTATTCTCAACAGGGACGTCGCTAGAGGGGGATGGGGTGTCACAACCAGTGGCGTATCTACGGGGGAGCAGAGGGGGAACGTGCCCCGGGCGGCACTTGAAAGGGGCGCAAAAACGCAAAAGAGGGAAAGAAAAGGGGGAGAAATACAAGATATGTTATGGTCTTTGAGCGTTATATGCGCCCCAGTCAAGGACGAAATGCGGAAAACATGGTGTTTTGTAGGGTTTGAAATGCGAAATTTTCATAAAGCTCGGTCGCTTTGCTCCCCGCATAATTATGCGCCCCCATGGCACTTTTAAAGTGTTAACCATTAATTTACTCTCCTTGCTTTGCCCCCCCCCCCCCCCCCCCCCCTCCGCATGAGGCAGGAGCTTTTTAAATTTTGCGCCCCCAGATGGGATATAAGTGCATAAAAAGCACCTTCAAACTTACATTCGAAAGATATCATAAATTTTCCTTGAAATTGCCTTCCTCAAATATATTTCTTCAGGGTTTTCATTCATTTTGCGCCCGTGAAATAGGTTTGTTCAAAATTTAACAAATATATATATTGCTAGGTCGCTGTACTCCCTTGTATTTTGTTTCTTTGTAAGGGTAAAATACCTAAAAAATTTCAAGTTGAGCGGTGAAAAGGAAAACAAAAATTCTGCTGCTCGGTCTCGTTGCTCCCTCCCTTATTCACTAACTCATCTAATTTGGGCTAACAACCCCGGGTTATGTGCATCGAACTCATTTTCACTAGTGCCCTCATTTCTAACTTTAAAACGCTCATTAATGTGAGTTTGGGCATGGAGTGGGGGGGGAGGGGGGGGGGGGGGGCGCAGATTTTATAGTTTGCCCCGGGCGCCAAAATTCCTAGATACGCCACCGTCACAACCCCTCCCCCCAAAAAAAACAAACAAACAAACAAACAAACAAAAAACGAAAGAAAATAAAAGAAAAAACTGACTTGTCGGTAAATGTGCAACCTCTGTCGGCCAAAAAAAAAGGGGGAAAAAAGAGGAGAAATAGGGAGAAAACGGAGAAAAGAGAAAGAATAAAAAAGAAAAAGTTAAAATAAAAGGGACGGAAAGGGAAAGGAAAGTCAAATAAAGAAAACGATGAAATAGATATAGAAAAGGAAACGGAGAAAAGAGAAAGGAGAATAAAAAAGAAAAGTGAAAAGAAAAGGGGACGGAAAGGAAATGAGAAGTTAAAGGAAAGAAAATGAGGGAAAAAAACTAGCCATTTTTTTGTCCCTGGTAAAAACCTGGAAAGTTAATGAGGCGACAATTGTTTCCCCCCGCCAGACCTACACAATTCGCTGAGTGGGGGTGGGGAAGAAGGGAGGTCCAGTTTCCCTCCATAATTATCTGACAAACAACAAAAAAGAAAGAAAATAGAGAGTTTTTCACTAAAAGGGCAGTATGCTATTTCCTTCCAAGGGGGGGGGGGGGAGGGCGCACGGGCCAGCTGTCCCCCCCCCCAAAAAAAAAAAAAAAATCCGCCACTGTACTCACCCCAACCCCAGTGACTTTAGGTGCGTCGACTTGACAAAGAGGTCAACCACGGCTTCCTCATCTCTGCCCTTCAGCCCGGAGATACGTAGCCATTGTTGATTTGGTGTTTGTTCGCTGATCAGAAGACCCAGTCCTGCAATCGTCTCTCTCGAGCCAGTCATCTCTTCTGTCAAAAATGAGGATGAGACGTGATCCCCGTCTGACGCATAGGCCTGGAGGCCGTGATCTGAGATATGTCCGTCTCTGCATCATCGATAGTAATATCGATGTCTTTCAAGCCTGGGAGCGATGAGAGCAGACTTTCGGAGCTCTGTGACGTCACCCCCCTGGCTATGACCTTTGTGACGGCTGGAAGCTGTGGAGGAGATGATGGGAAACTCAGAGAGGAGTCTGAGATGGAGAGATGGTAAAGAGAGGCGACGGATCGGAGGCAGGACCACAACTTGTCGATCATCTCAGTAGATAGTTGGCAGTGCTTTATCTCGAGCCTCGAATTCTGCAATGAAATGCAAACAAACCACTTGTCGCATTCACACGCATCGGGATACTATGACAATATGTAGGTAATAAAAGTATATTAAAAAGAAAGTCCACACTCTTCCTTCAGTGATAATCAGGCAAATGATTTATTTGTTTCAAACCAACAGTGCCACTTTGCTCTAATTTCCCATCAGCCAGATCCCATCAGTATTTCAAAGTCTACTTACCTGAACAGCGTTTCTGTCGTAGTTTAGAGAACCACATTCACTCCTACATGATATATGACAAAGAAATGAGGGAAATGTGGTTCAATGCGCTTTTAAGAAATGATAAATCAGTACAGAAAACGAATGATCCAAATCTACGTCTGTACGGTGGTAAAAAATAAGCAATAATAATGATAAAATAGTAATAACAATACTAATCCCCATGTTTGGGGGAATCGCAAGATTCAGCAAGCCGGAGTGCAATGGCAAGCCTCCACCGACGGGTGCATCCTTCTTTATCAATGCACTCCCTGCGCCAGGTTAGTATAATAATATTGATGATAGATATCAACAATTATAGCAATGCTATTAATAGGATCTATAATGAATATATCGTCTGTTGTGTTTGAAGGGAAAATGATAAGAGGTAGAGTCGTCTATTAGAAGTTTCATAATACATTTGCATTTGTTACACCAAAATGGTAAACATGGTAAACTCCAAATATTTATATTCTCAACAGGGGAGTCGCTAGAGGGGGATGTGGGGGTTGTCACAACCACCCCAACCCCACCCCCTACTCAAAATTGCTGTTTGTAACTGTGCAACCTATATCAGAAAAAAGGGGGAATGGAGAGGGAAGTGTGAACGTACCTAATTTTGGAGTTGCTAAATTTGGAATGTAAGGAATGCCTTTTCTTTACATCCGGAGCATGGAAGGGAAATCTTTGTCAAAGGGGACATTTGGCTTTTTAGGGGTCTGACACTCTTTCCCGCTGGAAAATTTGTCAGTTTTTGTATTTGTATAATGTGCAGCCATACCTCTTCTATTTGACCAAAAAAACAATGGTTTGTGGGTTCTAGAGAAAAGAGACATGAGAAGAAAAAAGAAGAGAAACAAGTACCAAATGGTACAGAACACAGCGTGAGAGGAAAATGTAAAAAAAAGCTATAAGGTGAGAGGAATTGGGGTAAAGACTACACTACTAGTATCCAAGGCAACCATCCTATAAAACCAAGAAGAATCATGTTGCATGCTAGTCAAGCTCTTTAAACTTGGCCGCAATTTTTTAAACCCAATTTGACTGGCCCGAAAATGTCTCTCACCTCGCTCTCTCTCTCTCTCTCTCTCGCCCTTTCACTCACTGTCTTAAGCTCTATCTTGCTCCCGATTAGTCTCTCTCTCTCTCTCACACACACACGCACAAACCCACTAATTCTTCCATTACCATAACATGTGTATGAAATAATGACCAAATGTGAGAGGAATATAACGTGTTGATAAATTAATTTTGAAATTTATGTATTATTCTCATAACAACATTAATATTACCTCTGATCACATGATCAAAAGGGAAAAAAAATTGCTATATACACATACATGTACTCAGTGTAAAACAAAAATGTCAACATTTTGTACAATTATTGAAATACTTGTTTTGTGTAATGATTACATGTAGCTATCCATTGGGCCATGCCCTGCCAAGTGGTGTCAATAACATATCTTTCCATTTTGTATGACTTTCATAATAAACATCGAATCATAAACTGTAGGTTTTGTTGATTTGAGTCTGCTCATACATGTCATGTATTATTGTCTAGGCTGGTTGAACAAAACATAATCTTCAATAAACCGAGTATTACGGTCTTTTCATTAAGAAGAGCAAATTGAAACATCCTTAATTCTTTCCCTAATTGGCACCACAACTCTTATATCTTTAGCACATTTCCAGAATAGAAGATCAATAGTTTCCTTGTCTGTTAGTTACAGAAAGGAAGGTAAAACTAGCCTGGATCTGTCACAAAATCTATAAATCCTTTAAATTCTAGATTTAGCCTACCTGTCAATCTGACTTTTGAATTTTTAGTAGAACTTTCTGCTTCATCCCCTACAAAGTTGTTGCGATGTGTAAACGGCAGTATGTTCAGCCATGAGTTACATGTGGATACTTCCTTTCCATGTCCATCTGAGGATGAGAAAATCAACGTAAGAACATGACCAAGATACTCCAAGGTACCTAGACAGCAGACTCAATATTATTTTTCAAAAAAGCATCTTGTTCTCGTCTAAAGTCAAGACTGAATAGTCTATAAAGCACCTCTACCCCCCCCCCCCCCCCCCCCTTGCCTTAAAAGAAAAACCTCATCATGCTTCCTTTTGGCCTTTTACCACTTGAGCTCATGCAATTATCGTTGCATTGGCCCAAATCACATGCTTTTAGACCAACGTAATTAAAGCGATTCTGACCAGACAGATGAGATGGGCCAACAATTTTGAGGGGGCTTAGCATATAGGCATACGGGGCACAATTTCTGAATATTTGCGAGCGAGCATAACAAATTGACCTTTTTGAGATGAAAATGTAATTATATCATATCTGGTAGCTAATTTTTCCCCCTCTTGCTTTTTTTTTTTTTTTTTTTGGCGGGGGGGGGGGGGGGGGGGGGCATGGAACTTTGGCGTAAAAGCTCTGTAAGACATCTAGGCCTATAGACATATTAATTCATTTATTATAGAAGAACACGATTAAACACTGACCCGGCCTAGCCCACGGCAAAAAAACATCCACCTCTCATTCATGTTTTTTTTTTTTTTTTTACAAAACTAGTCTATTTCAGGTTCTAAAAAGATCCTAACAAGTTAGACGGAATAAACTAACGTCTACATCTACATGTAACTTAGATAATTGTATTCCTCAACACCAAGCTTACAGGCCTAGAGTAGGCCTAGACCCTAAATCTATTTAGCTCACCTAATTTAAGTAGATCTAACTGTAGGCCCTAGATCTTTAGAAATCTTTACCCGTACTACTGTACAGTCTACTTACCTGACAGGTAGTTAGTGCCTGGTGGTAGATCTCCCACTTTTTCACTGTAGTTAGAAGTATTCATCCAATGACCATCATGCTTCCCAAGTTATTTGGCGTTCTCTGGCTCTAGAAATAACAGTTAAAAACTTAAAGTTAGAAATAATAAATCTTCCATTATTAATAGGGCATTGCCGTTTGCATCTGATTCTCACTTCTCCCCCCCCCCCCCCCCGACTTAAACAAAACTCCATTTTGCTTCCTTTGGGGTTTTTCCCCACTTGAGCTCAATTTTCGTTCAGTCTAGGGCTAGGCTATAGTAGGCCCTAGGCCTAATTAATTTCACGATAAATGGACAAATCAATTCGTTTATGGAGAAAAACTTTAAAAAACTGAAAATGCCATAGGCCTAGGCCTAGAACAAATGAATAGTAATGGTGGAGGGAAAACTCAATAATGATTAACTTAGACCTTTAGTTCAGCCCCATCCACTATATAGATTAGCCTATAGGCCTAGACTCAGTCTCATTCATGGTTTGTTTGTTTCTTTGTTTGTATGAAAGTAGACTAGAACTTGAAGTAGAGTCTAGAATAGATCAGGGTCTAGGCCTACGACGTCGTCGTAGAAGTAAACTCCAACTAAGTCTAGGCCTACATCTTCCTTGACACCAAGCTTATACTACTTTACTTAGACCCTAACTTAGATCTATCTTTTCTTGGCTCATCTCCATATTAACCCGATGACTACTGAATTATCTAACTCCCATAGCCAGGCTTGATACAAGGGCCACCCGGTTCCCGTAGTCTATGACTATGGGTTAAAATAAACTTAAAAGTTAGATCTAAGTTACATCCAAGTTTTTTTAGCAGAGAGTCTAACTTTTTTTTGTTACTTACCCAACAGGCGACAGGTTTACTTGTGGCAGCTACATGTAGGCCTAGTGCCTGATGATAGATCTCCGACTTATTCTCTGCTGCAGTAAGAATAATTCATCCCATGACATGTCCATGTCATCAAATATCCCTCTTCTGTCTCCACGATCTTTGATGCCATCCAAGACCAAGTTAATTGGCATGCTCTGGCTCTTGGAATAGAAGAAAAAGTTAGAAGTAATGTCATTAATGAATGTTCCGTTGAACAGGGAATCGTACTGCAGTGAGTGAATCAATAAGTTAGATTCTCGGTCTAACATAAGGGCCAAGTACAAAGTCTTTAGGCCCTAGGCCTAATAAATTATCATGAGATCGACAAAATTTATATCTTGACAAAAATGAGGTAGGCCCTAGGCCTAGGCACCCCCCCCCCCCCCCCCCCCCAGTGACGCCCATGGTTAGCCATAGCCTAGGGCCTAGGCCTAGTAGGCTAGGCCTACTAGCCTAAAAGTACAAATAAATTAACCGTGAGATGGCGCTCTTCCAGTATTCGGTCAGGCAACATTGAGTGCCTTGCGCCAACGCGCTTTGTGTGCAACTTGTCGCTTTGCGCTTCGCCGACGCGCTTTGCGCTTTGCTGACGCGCTTTGCTCTTTTTAGAAATACATTTTGTGCATTATTTCTGACCCTAGAGCTTCGATTTGTGGATTTTAATGGATAAAAATTCTCATACATTTAAGTATGAATATATAGAAGCCACAGAAAATGCCTAAAAACGCAGAAATGTGACAAAAATGGTTATATAACTCTCCCGAGATGCAGCGCACTATCGCGTGACCGAATTGTGGACGGCGCCGACCGAATACTGGGCGGAAAACTTCTCCTTCTTCTGTCGGCGATATTTTTTGGGGTAAGTTTCCATGTTTTAAATTATTTTGATAATTATTTAAAGGAGAATTTTGCGGTTCTTTTGATGGTAGATTGTCAATTTAAAGAGAGAGGTATTCATATTAGCGGCGATTTCTTTTTAAGTGACCGAATACTGGCGCGCGCACCCTAGGCCTAGGCCTAAATCGAAATTATCAAATTTGTGTTGAAAGTTCGTCAGACAATAGCTCTTTTAATTTTTTGTGCGCAGCCACAGGGAAAATATCAAATATCAAATAACAGACCCCCCCCCCCCGCACGCTCCTCAATTTACAAAAATCTGGACGAGAAACTAGGAATTAATTTTACTTGGCCTGGCCTAACACTAGGCCTACAGGCTACACTATAGCAACACTGAGTCTAGCCTACTCTAAGTCTAACGTCAGATCTATTCTACTAAGTTAGACTTAACTTTAGAAGTCAAATGTAGTTTTAATGCTAGGATCTAACATTTTAGTCCGCGATATGAAAATACCCTTACCCCTCCACTAGTTCTGCGACTTAGGCCTACCTGATAGTTCAGTCCCAGTGAGTCTGTGATGGCTTGCTTCCTCCCATCTGGCACTAACGTGGATGATGGGGGACCTAAAGCTACGCACTTTGTTTTCAGCAGCTAAAAGGTCACAGAAATCACTGGCTTGTCACCAATTTCATTCCATATCCTGATTCTGGATATTCTAAAGTTGATTTGTGGAGAAAATTACGATGGGTGAATGTCAATAATGCACGAGTCAGGTCGATATCAATGCCGATGTCAAATTTTGTTCTTAAAAATGAAGGGGTCCTAAAGCTACGCACATGCAATAAATGAATGCAAATTGATATTGAAATTGACTGTGTGTATCGCGTGTGTGTTTTAGCCTGATTTGAACGCGTTGCATTGCGCGTGTATGTGATTTGTATGGTGCGTAGCTTTAGGACCCGCGTAGCTTTAGGACCCCTTGCCATACTAGCGCGCGCCGGGCGGGGAGGTTGGGTTTACGGCAGTCACACAATCTCTGCATAAAATCAGTGTAGCTGGAACACAATCCAGTACATGTGGGCTGCGCGGCTGGTAAGGGATATGGGGCTAGGCTGCGCTGTGCTAAAAGCAGCGGAAATCAAATTTTATTGACTATTGATAATCGAGTGTGATCGAATGTGACTAGAGAAGGGGTATGATCGAAGCAGTACTAAAGGCACTGATGATCGTTGTGATCTTTAATCAGTATCCGATACCATGTACTAGTAATACCTTATTTTCACCAAAATATATTGTAAAAATACTATGATCCAGCGTGATCCAGCGTGATCCAGCGTGATCAGTGCTAATGTTTACGAGTATGCTATACTAATTTTGATCGGAGTCATTGGTGAGATCGCTTTGGTCGAATTGATCGACGAGATCGCCTTGATGCTTTATGGGCTATAATCAACGATATCAGAGTTAAGTGTCGCCCTGTAGTACAGTATAGTGAGCCCAATAACAAGGTTTGTGTATAATATACACATACGCCGTGTTGAAAATGAAAGTGAAAAGAAAGGAAAACAAGAACAGAAAGAAAAGGAAATGAAATGGGAAAGAAAGAAAAATATTAAAATACTGACCATTTTCTTTTTTTTTTGCTCGGTCGCTTCTTTCTCTCGCAAAACAATGTACTAGTGAATTCATTAACTCTCATAGGCTCAATACAGAAGGCACCAGGTTCCCGTAGTCCATCAAACATCACGAACTCGATGGGTTAATATTCGGGCAAAAGGCGCCGCCCCCCCCCCCCCCCCCCCCTTCGGCGATGGCTGCAGCCCGCGCCTCCCCAGAGGATTTTCAAAGTTCCGATAATTATTCCGGCGACCACCACTTCATTCGGCCAGCGAGGAGATAGAATATCCACATTATTTGGGCAGCGAGATTCCGAGATAAATTAAACTTTAACTTTTATTTAAAAATTGCCCTCTCACTTTGCTCGCTCGCAAACATTTAGAAATTGAAAAGTTGATATTCGTCAAAAGGCACCCCCTGCTCGGCAGTGACTGCAAAGTATATTCTGGCAGCGAGCAGAAAGAATATTCCCATATTTGGTGAGCAGCGAGGTTTCCAGATAATTATGTAACTTCTGCACATTTTCTGTACGAAAAGTGAAAAAAAAATCTCGCTCGATTCGCTCACTCGCTCGCATTTAGAAATTGAAAAGTTGATCTTTGGGCAAAAGGTCCCCCCCCCCCCCCCCCCCCCCCCCAGCAGTGTGTCACCTTCTCGAAATCAGAGGACTGTTCCGCGCGTTTCGAGGATCCACAGAGGTATAGTATAGAGTAGTAGAGCAGCAAAGAAAAGACCTAGCATGCCGCCATGATTATAAAGGCTACTGTTATTTCATCGTGAAGAATTTTTAACACTACGTCGCAGGACAGTACTGAAAGGATTTCTTTTACCCTGATATGCAAGTTTTAGTGGCAAATTAAAAATAAGGTCATTAACTTTTTATCAGTTCAGAATATGATCCAAACTGGTAATTTATAACACAGAAAGCTCATTGTACATCTTTTTTTTCTGTAAAGAATGAGCGATTTCGATAAGATTAATGATGTGAAAGCACTTTTCTGTTGGAGAAACGTGTTAAACGATTAAAAACAAATGTCTAAGGGGGGGGGGGGGTGAAACAACAAATTTTAGGGGTCCCATGCATCCTGACGGAAATTTGGGGTCAGTTTATGTATTTTGTCATGTCCAGTCATGCTACTTCCTATTGACAAAGTTTGATGCATGGAGAAGATGGGGGTGAAATTGACTTTGTGGTTTGCTTTTGGGGCTCTGGGGGCTCAACCGGGGGCTACGGGCAGACTGACACACATTTTTTTTTTCAATGACATAGATGGACCTAGTAATTTGATGGGTCAATTCTTCGTTGCAAAATGGAATAATCCTTTCGGCACAGGTTCTCAGACTAAAGTGAATGATTAGAAAAAGGCCATTATAGAAAGCGTTCCTGAACAAATAATTCAATGAAGATCCAAAATTATTTGCCCATGCACGAAAAGATTTCGCGAACAAGACATTGCTTTACCAAAACCAGACCGAAATGAGCATGCTTTTGCTGCTACTTCATTAAGTTGGCCGCTGCATATCCTTGTCCCTGACCTTCGAAGGAAATATATCTTATATAAAGACAAAACCTATTTATTAATATCATGCAGTATTAACTTCTTACCTGGACACGAAAGCTAAAAATATATAGTGCATAGTATGTAGATCTACTTACTCCATATTCAGCGACTTTAGGTGTGTTGGCTTGACAAAGAGGTCAACTAAGGCTTCCTCATCTCTGCCTTTCTGCCCAGACACGCGTAGCCACTGTTGGTTGTTGGTTTGTTTTCTGATCAGAAGGCCAAGCCTTGCAATATTCTCTTCCGTTGAGAGTGATGGCGAGGCTTGCAGTTTGATATCGATAGCGAACACTCGATCCCCGGTCTGGCCCAAAGACCTGGAGGCCGTGATCTGAGATGTATTTCTTTCTACATTGTCGATAGTGACATCGATCGTTTTTAAGCCAGGCATCGATGTGACCAGACCTTCGTAGCTGTGTGACGTCACTCCCTTGGCTACGAGCTTTGTGAATGATGGAAGCTCAGGAGGAGATGAGGGGAAGCTGAGAGAGGAGTCTGAGATTGTGAGAGTATGTAGCACCGAAAATGATCCAAGGCAGGACCATAACCCATTCGTCACGTCGATATTAATAGAAGACCCCTCCAATCTAACTTCTCTAACCTGTTTTAGTAATAGTCATGATAGTGTGATGAAAGAGGAATATAGAGAAATAGAGGGAGAGAGAGAGAAGGGGGTCGGAGCGATTAAATATGAATTAGATTTGATTATTTATTAACAATTTTCCATAACATATTAATTACATAGAAAAAGATTTACATACAAATTTTGTTTAAAGTGAAAAAAGGGTAAATCCCAAATCAAATCTTTAAACTTTAGACACCGCAAAATCACCTAACATTCAGGAAGCAATACTCTAAAGAAGTTAAACATGGCGAAGATAATCTAGGATATTTACATCAGAATATTACATCTGATTCAGTTACGTTGTTTGTTCACTTGAAAATGAAAGTTCACTAAAGAATAATGTATAATATTTTTTTTACCAATTTTCTGCTCACCGTTGAAGCCGGTTTATTTATGTTCATTATTATAATTATATTATTTTTTCTTCTCTCAAATCAAATACAAATTGTACAAATAATTCATAACAAATTTGTACATATCATTCATAGCACAACTGGATTCATTATGTTTTAAAATATTCCACGTTTACAGTAAGTGATTTTTGTTATGTGCGCATAATGTATCTCATTTTATCTCATGTTGCATCTATATAGATCCCCTCTATTGTCAAGATATTGCTGACTATTTCTCGACCTCGCACTTTCTCGTATAACTTATATTTACATGATATAAATCATGATTTCCCCCTTTTTTTCTCTCTGTATCTTCGTCTTTCTTGCTTTGGGGTTAGTTGCAATTTGAGCAATTTAGATTGACCAGCGGGGATTAGCAAGAAAAAAAAAATCCCCAGTTAAAAATAATAATGAAGATATCATGTGAATCGCTTTATATAAAAGCATATAAAAACGAGCTTTCAAAAATACTGTTTTTTGGAATTCTGTGTTGTACGATTTATGATAATTATATACTATACTTTTAATTTATTCAACTCAACTTATTCATTTAATTCGTGACGCCGAATGCAATCCTGTAGTAAATGAAAGATCAAAGATTTCCTTAAGTTTAAGACATCTTTCAAATAAAGTAGGTTTCATTAATTGTAAACAGATAAATTGTCCAATGACGTTTAGATGGAAGTCTGCATATATACCTGATGCTTCAGTTGCTGTGGAAGATTCTGCATTCCAACAGCGGTGTAGACAGTCGGTGACTTCAGAACAATACTCTGCGCAGTTACGCATCTTTGAACCAACGAAGACACGCTTCCTTCGGTACCCGTGGTCTCTGATGAGCAGTCAAGGAGAATGCGATACCGCTCGCTCTCATCCAACTGGCTGTTGTCGAGGAGCGCCTCCATGATTCTTATGCAAAGAGCGTTGTCCGTTCCAGCAGCAAATCGGAGGAGATTTTCGTAGTCACCGATGTTTTGTTCGATCTTGCGGAGCACTCTGTCTAACTTAGAAATCTTCCATCTAAGCAAATATTTGTTCGTTTTGGCAGCGAGACGTTTACCCGCTGAGTGTTCCTGCGCGAGTTTGTGATAGAACTCGATGGTAGTGGAAGTAGTGTTGTGGGACTGTGGAAGGCCTGTTGATTGGGCAGTCATCCTGGATACTATTCCAAGTTCACATGCCCTATCAAGAACAGTAGGAACTTTCCGGAAATCACGGGGTGTGAAGACTAGCTTTTTGGCATCATCGAGTAGACCAGCTAGGGCAACCTTACCTAATTTACAAGTTATTTTCATTAGTTTGTTTGCCGTAATCTTGTCTCTTGACTTTGAACGGGCATTTGCATGATGCATCAAAAATACATTCACGCTGTCTAGCAATTCCGTTTGAGTTGAAGTATCATTTCTTAGTAACCCTTTGCTCCACAAATGACATACCATGAGACAAAATAGTGGCGTTATAACAAGTTCGTTAATCAGTGGTTGGCCATCCAGATAAACTTTCAGACCTTGTCCCTTAGAGAGATCCGAAATCGACACAAAAAACTTGTCAATGTACTCTCTTGAGCTCTCTCTCGAGAATCCTTCGATCTCCATCTTCGTGTACACTGTCGAAAGTTCTCCTTGATCGAAGAAGTTCTCCATGTGAGGGCGCGTGGTTACAAGGACTCGACACTCTGGATATTCTTCCCAGAGCATTACACTGACAATGTTGCTCCCTAAACTTCTTTTTGAAGAAGTTACTCCGGCATACTCGTCGAGACCGTCCAATATGATGTGACAAATGCCCTGATTCTCTCTGATGAAATTCTCCAGAACCTCAGGTGTGAGATCATGAACATCACTTAAGAGTTGAGACTTAATTGCTTCTCCAATCGACGTAAGCTGGCCGGTGTTTCGGAGTTTCAGTACGAATAGAAGTGGTAGGTGTTCTAATGCTGATCCTTTTACTCTGTGGGCCCAGTCGTAAGCCATTTTTGCGACAGCCGTTGTCTTCCCTCGTCCAGCCGGGGCCGAGATGAGGATTCGAACCGGCAGCCTGCCGTTTATTCTCGTTGAGAATATTTCAGCAACAGACCCTTGGAGTATCTCCTTCTTCCGAGTGTCTTTTCCATGCAAGTCCTTCTTCACCATAGTGACAACAGTGTGCATATCTTCAAACTCAGCATAATCACTTTGATCCCACGGTTTCATTCGAATTTTGCATAGTTGATTGAAGTACTTGTTCTCCAATTTTTCACGACACCGCATAACGGTCAAGGAGTCCGAAATCTTCTTCCTATAGATATCTGAAATTATAATATAAGAGCAAAAAATAAAAAATAAATTTTACGCCCACGAACTATCTATATTTTTAGTTAAATGGCAATCCAAATTGTAATAGCCTTGTAGCAGAATTTAAAAAAAAACAGCTTCAATGAAGACATGATGACCACAAAAACTCAAAACAGAAATGTGAAATGTTTGTGCCAAAATTAAAGGATGCAGGTGATTTGGCCTGTCAGACTAAGGATCAAAACAACTCTGCCCCCACCCCAAGAAGAAAAAAAAATCGCATTTTACCCAGCTAGTAAGAGCGATGCCCCCCCCCCCCCCCCCTTAATGATATAAACGCCCCGGCCTATATGGCTGAACCCAAGGATTTGTCAAGGATAGCATTCTCTTTTTTTTAAATGAATCACAACGCACTGTCTTCCCAAACTCTTTATACAGGCTATGTTTCGGGAAATACTATGACGTTTATAGACTTATAATCATGTTATTGGAACCAATGTGAAGGATGGGCTAAATATTTTAATAAAAAAGTGTAAGTAGAACGTAAGCACGGCTTTTCAAGGGCCAGAGTTTTCCATGGACAGAGTAAATGACGGCAGCATGCCCACGTGAAGGTTTTAATCGGGGGGGGGGGGGGGGGGGTGGGAGCACTCTTGGGAAGGATATGAGGGCCCGCCTTAAATGCTTACTACCTCCTTACAGCCAAATCCCCCCCCCCCCCCCCCCTCCCCGAAGAACAAAGTATGTTCATCTTTGCATACATATTTCTTGATACTTCAACAGTTGGAGGGTGAGAACTGTTTATTTTTCTTTTAAAAACAATAATTATTAGAATCACTGTTATTATCCGCAAGTTTGTATGATCCCTCACTAGGCGTTAAACATCATGGTAGGGTGGCATGAGAGGGTAGAGATCGAGCATTACAATGGGAGTTCCCTATGATTGATTGATTGATTGATGCAGGTTTATTTCATCTCATTTTTCCATATACAAAACAATATGATAACAATGTACAGAATCATGAAATGAAAAAGGAACCTACTGGAAAGCATAGCTTGTTTGTGTAGGTTCCCAAGAATAAATATAACATTAATATAATTATCTTTATAACATGGGAAATTGAAAGTGAAATACATATTTGAAAAAAATATATATATACATTTACATACACATATATATACACATACATTGGCATATCTCTCAAAATCACATAATAATTAATCAAGTAGTCATGAATCCTGTATAAATAATGAATTTTTCATAACAAGATGCTTTACACCGAAGATCAAATGATAAGACAGGACTCAGAGGACAAGAAACTGAGAAGACAATACAAGACAAAACGGGACAAAACAAGACAGAGAAAGAAGGAAAAGGGAAAACAGGTGGAAAAGGGGGAAAGAAAACAAAACGTCAAGAAAAACAAGAAACTGACAGGATAATACAAGACAAAACACGACAAAACTAGGACAGGACAACACAGGACAAAACAAGATAAGGAAAGAAAGAAAAAGGAAAAGGGGGAAAGCAAGAAAAATAAGACAGAATAAAGACAAAGCTGCACTGGAAAAGGGGGGGGGGATGACTTTAACTCATAGATGAATTGTAGTTTTGAAGTAAAAGTTTTTTAAACCCTCTACTGAAACTAAAGTGTGTGGCTTTATTTCTAATTGGATCCGGAAGAGAGTTCCACAGTTTTGACCCAGTAAATATAAACGTTTTATTTGAAATCAATGTTCTTGTTCTTGGTAGATGAAAAAGCCCGGCAGACCTTGTAGGGTAATCATGAATATTGAGATTCTTTGAAAATATTGAATAAAATATATTGGGCAATTCGTTTCTATTCAGATTATACATAAATATTCCAAGATTATAACTATATAAATCGCTTATCTTTAGTATTTTATGTTTATGAAAGAGTGCATCGGTGTGCGCTCGGTAGTCCGAATGACATATAACACGCAGCGCTTTTTTCTGTAAAAGTAAAACTCTATTTAATTGATAGTCGGCACAACTGCCCCATGCTACTATACCATAGTTTAAATGTGGAAGGATCAGTGTGGAATACAGATTTAAGAGTATACGGGTTGGGAAGTAAAATTTAACCTTGTTTATTATACCAATATTTCTAGAAACGACTTTACAAATGTTATCTATGTGATCTTTCCATGATAGCTTATCGTCAACGGTGATTCCCAGAAATTTAGTGTTTGAAACCCTTTTTATATTTGTATGATCAAAAACTACATTACCTGGCAGATCATTTATGATATTACTAAAAACCATGTAGTAGGTCTTTTGTAGATTGAGTGATAATTTGTTGGCTTTGATCCATTCAGAAACTCGTTCTAATTCTTGGTTGATTGTGGCAATCAAAACGTTTGGGTCTTTGTGGGAAAAGAAAATATTAGAGTCATCTGCAAAAAGAATAAATGATAAAACATCTGAGGATTTATAAAAATCATTTATATAGACAAGAAATAGAAGCGGACCCAAGATAGAACCTTGTGGGCCACCACATGTTACATATGCGTCTCGGTGCCCAAATACAAATCACTCGAGGGGGGGGGGCTGCAATCCCGCCACGTAGGCCTATCTGCGTATCTATGAACAACATACTTGTAAGGCTTTAATATAGTTTCGTATTCATTTTTCCCCTTTAATAAGACAAATCATGTTTAATAGAACAAAAAATCTTCCTAATCGTATGACTTCAAAATCAGTTCATTACTTGTCCAGAGAGCACATCGACCGAGCGGAAAGTTGCTCTCGTAAAAGTGAAATTTTGCATTCAACAGAAAATCTGAATACCTTCTTAAAAATTTAGATTTGCATTAGATAAAACACTGGCCGGGCTTCAGAGATAAATAATAATGTTGCGGGGGGGGGGGGGGCAATTTTACCTCTTATCGCTTTCATGAGGGAAGCCCCTGGTTCCTATAGTATATTTATAAAAAATGAATTTATTTTTCTTTATTAATCGATGTTGATACTATGTATTTCAGAGCACACGAACTTTATCAAATTGACAAACGGCAAAATGATTGATGTCATACTGCAACATTTTTGTTGACTTGTGTGGAGGATAATTAAAACGACTTTGGGGCTTAAATTTGTAGTAGTGGAAAAGTTTTAAAAGTCCAAGAAACAGTGTTTCCACTATTGAAGGAGCAAAGCAAATGCTGTCCCTTATATTTCAGAGGGGAAAAAAGCTTTCTATACTTCGTTTTACAATAAAATATTGTCTTGCAAAAATAGATTATTGCAACTAAGAAAATTTAGATTATTGCGTTTTAAAACCTTTTATTTCACTGTACTAAAAACCTTTTTGTTACGCTGAAAAAAAATAGTATTGTGAGGCGGACGATGTGAATTCGTCTTTGCCCCTGATAGAGGGGAAAACCTGCCACCTCGCCCTTGGCGCCACTGGTAGACAGTGCTTATTTTTTAATGAAAGGGAGAGTAACGGTGAAATGTAGGGCTCTACACTGTAATAAATAACTGTAGATTAACAGGTTTTTTTGACCTGTTAATCTACAGTTATTTTTTACAGTGTAGAAACCCAACTGCAATCATGGCAATACAAATAAAATATTGTCGTGAGGGGAAGGGGAGGGGGGGGGGGATAGTTTCCTCCCTCCGAGTTGGAAGCAAGTGTCTGTACCCTTTCTCCTGGCGCCCATGATTGACAGGATTTCTAAACGTTAAGAAACAATGCGTTTGTGAGTATAATGTTTGTGTTAATTGCAGTTAAATCAATGCCTAGTTTACATTTGGCTGGCAATTGGGCTATACGGAGCCCGTACCGTAGCCCCTAACAAACTCCAAAATCGCAAGGAAAATCGTAAACCAATTTATCGTACGGCGCCCGGGTCAAATTAAAAGTTAACCATTAGTAAAGTGCCCAAGTACACAAAATAAAAATATATATTTATAAAAATAAAGAAAATGAGAGAGAATTAGAGAAAGTAAGGGAGAGGGGAAAAGAACGTGGCAAACATTATTTTGTATTATCTCATACTATACTTGGCATTTCATCCATAGAAATTAGAAAAGACCCCTTGATTGAAGGAATAAAAATAAAGAAGACAGAAATTTAATTAATGCGTATGCAGATAATACGTTATATGTCTCGAAGGCCGAAATGAAGTGTTTAGAGTTTTATACATTCTAGAAGGATTTAAGTGTCTCTCTGGTTTAGCATTAAACAAAAAATAAATCCAAGTTGTTAATTCTGGGTTATTATAAAGATTATCCACCGGCTATATTACGCCATCTGGGTTTACGTTCAACATGCATGGGTGCTAGTTTCGGTGCATTTGAAAACACTTTTGAATTGAACTTTCCATCCAAACTACCAACAAAAAAATATCCTCCGTACTTGGTGAACGAGAGACTAAAATCCCACTGGCAAGATTGCTATAGAAAAATCACTGGGATTATCTCAATTAATTCATTTACTTTCCGTTCTTCCAAAACCGCCTGAATCATTTTTAAAAGAGGTCGAATCTTTACTTTTCAAATTCATTTAGAACGGAAAGCCAGACAAAATAAGCCGTAGGGCTTGAATCGGGGATTATGTGGACGGAGGTCTAAAAATGTTACATTTACCCTGATATTTTTTAGACTTGAAAATAGCCTGTGTAAACGTCAGCTTGTTGAAAGTAATGTTGGGCAATGGAAATGTTTTTACGAAAAATTCTTTGGTTCCATTTGGAGGATTTTTTTTTCTGGTATAGTAATATCAATAACGATGGTTCTTACTTCTAGTATATTAGCTATAAAGTAAACTTTTATTCGAGAGGTTGCCCAGTCATGGATCTCTTTAACGCTATATATCAGTCAATCTTTCTTACTGCAGACGAGAAAGTATATGGTTCACTGTTATAGCGGATCTTCTTGACGAAAATGGCAACTTTTTTACCTACTTTGAATTTCGAAAATAATGCCATTTTGACTGCAATTTTGTAGAATTCTATTCTCTGAAAACAGCCATACCCCATAAATGGACAAAAACCCAAAATGTGAAGAGTTAAACCTACGTCTCAAGAGAAAGTGATTAAAAAATATAACGAAGGTAACTAGGGTTTGTCATTACGTTCATGCGTTAAGTGTTGAACAAATGTAAACCTCTCTAAGTCAGTAGATAAATCATGTAAATGGAATTCTTCGTTGAATACTTCAAACTTAGACTGAATGGGCAAAAATCTGCTTAGTTCCTATACCAGGTGGGGGTAACCTCGCTAGTCATAAGGACCGCTGTTCATAAGGACCACTTATAAGGACCGCTTTCCATAACGCTTGGCTAAATGAATAGCGGTTTTATATGAAAGCGGTCCTTATTAATAGTGAGCGGACCCCTTATCTAAACATTTCCGTTAATTTCTAATTTAATTTGATTCATCGCAGACTTGATGTTTACAAGTATCTTAAAACTTTAAATATCTCGAAAATCGGATTTATGTTCATTTTGTTATAGATCCGAGGAAAACATACATTTATTTTGGGATTGCCCAATCACCATAAGGTTTATTGTGGACGTCCAACTTTTCATTTTAGATGACAAAGTTACCCTGAGTAAAATCAACCTCTTGTTTGGATTTTATGGAAGTGAAAGAGTACAATTTAATTTCATTAATTTATATGCCAAATACTATATAATTATTTTCCAGCAAATGCAAAAATAGCGTACATGTATTATCGATCAGCTCTTTTAAATGCATGTTAAGATATTATCGTTCTCTTGAACATTACATCTATATTAAATAAAGCAAATAATCATTTGGCAACAGATGGAAAAATACTGTTTTGCTGTAAACCTATTTTACCACTATGTCCTGTATAATCAGAAATTATTGTTTTTGTGTTGATTCTATTGTTTATATTATGAAAAATGTTATGTTATGTTATGTATTTGTAATATATTGCAAAGTCAAGCGCAGTACCTAATACAGTCAGACCCAACTTCGGAAAACCGAGTACAGGTATATACTCCGAAAACGGCGTTTAAAAATAAAGAGCCCTCATCGTTCAGTGCGAGGCAGTGGGTACAAAAGGCAAGGGAAAATCTTGCAAAGTCAACCTGCCAACGATATATATATTCTTAAAAATAATGCTGCGTGTCAATTACCTTCAAAATCCGTGAATAATTCGCCATATGAAATGACTTGCAAATGACAAACACTTGAAATAAATATATCCGCAGCATTATTTTTGAAAATTATATTATCAACAGCAGGTCTACATCCCAGTATTTTCCCCATGCCTTTTGTACACACTGTCTCGCACTGAACGATGAGGACTCTATATTCATCTTGCTCTATACGCCGTTTTCGGAGTATAAACCTGTGCTCGGTTTTCCGAAGTTGGGACTGACTGTAATAAAGAGAAAAAAATCATCCGTATAGTGATTCTCCCGACACGGCTCCCCCGATCTGATGATGCTAGTGCCCCCTCTTCTTGGAGCCTCGCTACGCCACTGGTAAACGGTTTGCATAAAATGTTCAAATTCCACGTGCTTTAAAACAATTTATAAACAAAGTGACTTGCGAGTATTTTAGAACTTATAGGCCCACCTGGAAGTTTTGGTGTGTCCTTGAGATGGTTCTGAGACAACATGACAAGGTTGGCCTCTTCAAGAGCTTGTTTCAGCTTGGAATGTTGGTAGGAGGGATCCACTCTCTGTCTCCAGTCAAACAGCATGTCACGTGTTCCCTTACACGTCACTCGACCTTCTATCCTGTTGGTCTCTGTGTATCTATTGATCGCTGCTGTTTTGAATCCTAAAGCTCGTCCTAAGTCCTCCATCTGCTCAGCAGTCTCAATGTCTTCAGCTAGGTTTACAAGAAGATAATCGACAATACCTCCCTGTGTCGCCATTACTACGGAGAAAACATATTGACAAATCAGTACATGATCTAAATAAGATAATAATCATAGTATTTCAGCATGTTTGGAGTAATGAAATTAAACATATTTTAATACAATTTTGCCTTTACGCGTTTCCAGTAAGTATTTTGGACAAATTGTTTTGCCCGAGAGAAGGGTGAGTCTGTAAAAAATCTTTGACCTCTTGAAGTGCGTGTTGACGTGCAAAACCGCACGATTGCTAATGTAATCATTGTTATCTTAGTTATCTATCTTAGGCCGAAAGGTTGTTTATTTATTTTCGCATGCAAAACATAAGCAGATGTACATGTAGGTGAAATGTCATTTATTTGAAATTCTTTGTTTGCGAACGATAAAGGGTTTATTAATTTTGGACGATCTTTATAAGTCAGTCCTTACATTATCTTTTGAGGGGGGAAAAGAGGTCTTCGAACTTCGTAATGTGCATGTTTCGAAATCCCAACGTCAAACATTATTTTATCGAAATAATACCTGATGAATAACATGTTAAATAACCATCTTGCTCTTCTGTATTTTCACACTTTTGAGATAATGATTGTAAATTTATGTTTGAATGTGAGTGCATAATCATACACAATGACGTATCTAGGGATGATGGCGCCCAGAGCGAAAAATGAAATTGCGTCCCTACCCCCACCTTCCCCAAACTTATTATGTACAAGCAAGGGGGTGAAGTGACCGAGAACTAGATATTTTGTTCTTTTATTCTTCTTTATTTTTCTATTTCTCTTTTCCTTTTTGTTCTCTTACTTTTTCTTTGTGTGCTTCTTTCCTTCTCCCTTTCTGTTCGTTTCCTTCTGCTGCCCCCTTTCTGTTTCTCTCCCCCTCTCTCTCTTCCACACACACACACCCCCACACTTCTACTCTCTTTTTCATTTGTTTTGGTCGTATTATCCCCCTTCTTTATTCTCTCAGCTTTCTCAATATCTGATTCTCTCTCTCTGTATCTAATCTGTCTATATGTGTTTGTGTGTGATAGAGAGTGAGAAAGAGAGAGGGGACTGAACAGCTTATTTGTAAAATTTGGATTTTATTATTTTCAGCCCTAAAATGGGTATAGTGAATAGTATATGAATTAGAAAATAATTCATCTTGATACGGCATGTAATTTATTATGATAAAAGTTACGAAAAATGAAGATTTAAATTAAAAAAATATGCCCTACATACGTGCATCAAACTGATACGTAAATCATATAGGCCCCATACTGTAACACCCCCCCCCCCCCCCCCCCCCCAACACACACGGCTTTTGCTAAACAGTCGGGTAACGTCGCGTCGCGTTGGTAGAAATTTTCGAACATTTTTCAGGAAGGTGTCTTCAAGGGGACAAATTGAAAAAGAGTGCATCTCAGTATGATTTTTCCCGTTTTCAAGCTAAAAACGACAAACAAGGGAATAAAGAAAACAATAGGATAATGCAAATAAAAACATGAACTATAAAGCGAGAATAGAAGGGTAGGAAGGATGGAAGAAAATATGATGAAAGGAAACAAAGAATACAACAAACAAAAGGAAAGTTGGAAAGTAAAAATAAGTGGAAAAAACAAAGAATAACATAAAGAAAGATAGAGACATAAATGATAGAACGATAAAGATATTAAGAGTAACATAAGGCAAGATAGAAGATAAGATGATAATTTGAATAAAGGAATAACATAACGAAAGAAAAGATGAAAGGAAAACAAAATGATAGGATAAAAGCAAAGAATGTTTTAAGGAAAGTAAGTAAAGATGGGAAGCAGAAAATGATTTTAAAAAGAATAATATGAAAGATAGAGAGAGAAATGATAGGATTAAAAAAGTTTAACTTATATAAAGCATGTAAAAACACACGATTTGGGAAATATTCGTTGAAGTGTTTGACGGGAAGACTATTTATTTAGTTTGAGAGCGAATCATGTAAGCACTGGAAACCAACCAAGTTTGGGCAAGTATTGCGCATGTGCAATTCTTTTCTACCTAAGGAATTTGTTCACCAGAAGAACGAGGAATTTGTAAAGAAAGATGGGGAAAAAAAGAAAGAAAAGATAACCCAGTGACAGTAGCATTTATGCCACTATATTCAATAGTGGTGTAAACAGTCAATGACTGCATTTTCTAAACAGCCAGAAATGCATTGATAGACAAGCACCATTCTCTTAGTGGGGGATGGGGGTGCGATAGTGAACATTTATTTTATCCTGGGGGTCATCTTCAAACAACGAGACCAAACAATATACCCCTTCATAAGAAGGTATTTGATGTTTACTTCATACATATGTGAGTTCCATGCAAACCTCTTCGGTTTGAAGTCGAAAGATACAAAGGGAATTAAGGAACATTGCTTACTTAGAGTGCAATTAAACCTCTTTATTCGTCTTAAAATAAGAGAAATGTTGAATGGTGAAAGTTTGAAAGAAATCGGACAAAGATAAAAAGAAAGTTATGAATGTGTGAAAAATTACATCACTACCTCAATGCGATTCTCAAATTGGCATTAGGTGAATCGAGTTATACATTTTGAAGAATTTACATTTCAGTAATTTTGGGTGTTGGAGCGACATCACAGTGACCTTACCAATACAGCCAATTTGAAATTCACATATATATATATATCTACCTCACGTAAAACGGGGACTCAATGACTGGTATGGTTTGCTAAATCATGGACCTATACTAGTAGGTCCATGGCTAAATGAAGAGTGTTGATAATGCTTTTAGTAACGGATTGTCTTCACAGTCTCGATTGGCGCAGGTAATGGCGCAATCAAAGTGATGCGTCGTGTTCAGAGAGCCTTATGATAAAAACAGGGATCGTGATACACACAGGGATCTTTTTTTTTTTTTTTTTTTTTTGGGGGGGGGGGGGGTATTGAGTTGGTTTGTCATAACTGAAATGTTTCCTTTTTACTTTATGTCGAAATATGAAGTGTAAAATTTCATATTAAATGTCATACATAATTGTCTTTATAATGAAAACTTTTGATCACAGCAAGCCATATATTACTAGTATATATTTCAATACTTTTGACTGGAAATTGAAGACATGTGGGAGGTGTCGTGGTATAGTGGTTCATTCACTTGACTCTCAATCCAAGGGTTTAGGGTTCGAATCTCAGCCCGGCCCTAGCGTCTTTTGGCAAGACATTAATCCACATTTGCCACTCTCCACCCAGGTGTAGTAAATGGGTACCTGGCAGGATTTATTCCTTGAAATGCACTGTGCGCTGATTACGGCTACCGGAGCTAAAGCCAGGGTAATAATATCCAAAACCCTTTGGAAGCGCATAGGGACGTTATATCATAATGTGATATGCGCTATACAAGAACAGTGGTATTATTACTATTATTATGATACCATACATGAATGCAAAAAGGGTTCATTGTTGGAAATGTGGTAGTGTGTAGTCGGAAATAGGGGTCCCGCGTACACCATCGAGATACATTTTGTTTTAACTATTTTCTTTTTTTGGAAAGCCTGAAGTAATGCATCTTATATTTTCATTCCCAAACCGGCCGTTGGGGGGGGGGGGGCATATTTAAATTTTGATGAAATTTCATGATTGTCATATTTTTAAACTAGACATCATGCAAGTAAAAAATAGTTTTATTCTTGAGTAACATACGTATATTAAAGGAGAGGATTTAAAGCGCGAAAACTTTGACGTTCTATAATTTTTTTTGAAAGATAACGACTCGTAGCGCCTTTTAAAGCCTTTTTACTCTAACTTCCCCAGCTTTTTCGTTCTCGCTCTCTCTTTTTTTTTTGTCAGTTGGCGCCTGTTGACTGGACTATTCACGCGGCGTACAGTTTGGTCTGCATAATTATGTGGCCAGCATTATATTGTACACGCGCGCACGCTCGTGGATGGTGAAATAAATACTACCTAAACTAATGTTCTAAACCTTTTAGCCTCGGTACCAATCTAAATTCGCGCTTTATCATGATTAAAATCTTGAAGTAAGGGGAGGGGTGCTTCTAACAATATAATGTGGTGTGCTACTATTCATGATATACATTTATTGAAAGCCCGCGCTATGTTAATCTACATTTGCCACTCTCTACCCAGGTGTATTAAATGGGTACCCGGTAGGAATTTATTCCTTGAAATGCTGTGAGCACCGAATTCGGTAGCCTAGCTACAGCCGGGGTAATAATACTTCGGCGCTTAGAAACATTTGTATTAAGCGCATTATAAATGCAATGTATTATTATTATTATTAGTAGTAGTATTATTATGGTGATCCGAAGAGTAACAAAATATATATATATCACAAAATATAAAAAATAAGGGGGGGCGCTCGTGGCGCCCCAGCCGGGATCCGCCACTGATGCTAAGTATTAATGGACAAACTTCTTCTGTTATACATGTATATATCATTGATTATTACATTGAGGTCTTACATGTCTAAAATGATGTATATTAAACAAGTGAAAACTCGGTTTACATGGTTTATTTCTGGTAATATATTTCATGCAAGATAGTCAAGTATGTAATGCGTATCAAAAAGTACATCAAAATTCTGCAATTTTTCATAAACATTTTCCACCGTTTGGTGACCTAGAAAGTTGCTTTGAGATGTGTTCTGTCTGACGACTGTTCAAAGATACTAAAATGAATGATCGAACACCTGGTTTTTCGAAGAGTGTCTTTTGTCCATCATTTTCTTTGAGCTGATACAACATAATTATATGGATCAAAACAATACACTTGTGTTGCTTACGTCTAAAATCATATTCAAATTAATTGCAAATCTCTCTCCCTCTCCCTCTCTCTTTGTCTCTCTCTCGCCCTCTCTTTCTCTCACTCTCTCTCTCTCTCTCTCTCTTGTATAGGCATATAGATAATATACTCACTTTTTAATGGCTGTAAAACGACGATCAAGAATAATGCTGATCTTAAGTTTCTTGGATCCTGGATTGTTGTCCCCTAAATAATCCGAAGAAAATTAAAACTGCACGACGCGGGTTTGTGGAGGTCGGTTGCGTTTGGAGAAAATAGTTCATAAGTTTTCTAGAGTTTGATTAAAAGTACAATTTTTCTTCACCTGAACAATCCAGTGTGTTATCCGTTGTTACATATATTTGCTTTTCTGCTGTCAGATCTACGATATGGAATAGTTAAGCGTGCATGGTGGCATATACGAGCTCAGCTGAGATGAATAATATACCAGTCAACTATTCTATGAAAATGGAAGTTACATCCGACCAGTAATATGATTTGTCCTTTGAAATGATAACGTGTTAAATATAGAGTATTTATACAACCTTACAATATCGTTCATGTTCACCGAATGAGAGTGATTTGTCTAAGCGTGAAAAATAGATATATTCTTGTCAGGTTGAATGGAATTCTACCCTATTCTCTTAGTGACGTGTGCAACGATTTGCATAAAGAGTCACGTTTTTGCTACATGATTTCTAAACAGTGCAACCAGTCGTCACCACTTTAATCATGAATTTAGAGTCTCTTCAAGCAACCAATCATAATCTCTGCTGCATCATCCAAACCATTCAAATCCAGTTTTGCACACGATTTTAAGACACGTGACGCCACAACGGATCACTCCCCCTTATATGAACAAAATGTAAATATCGTGACCTAGTTATTTAAAGCTTTGTCATATCCTTAGATTTTCTGTATATCTTCTTTGATCAGAATTGTGCTTACCTTTCGACTAGTAGGTAAATAACACGCATCATATAAGGTATAAAGGTATAATTGTAAAGAAATTATCGCTAGATTGCGCTCGACCACTCAACACCAATACTCGTTATGACAAAATCAATGGACGTTCTCTGAGCGGGGTGTTGGTTGTGTAATAGGGAGGGGGCACCCTTGGGTGTTCATTCGGTCACTCATCATCAAAATATGCATGAATATAAACACGAATTTGATTTCAGTTTCAAACTCTTAAAAAAAATAAATGAGCGGGGTTTTTTTTCTTCAGCTAACAATTAGCCAGCTGATTGGGTTATTTCATTATCTATTTTATTAGTTCCTCGTAATTTCAAGTTGGCCTACTTTTTCATGTTGTCATGCTTTTCGTTCATTTTGGGGGAAAGACGTCATTCTTACTTGTACATTGTATCCCCCATAGAAATAATTAACTAAATTTTTAAAAAGAAGAAATATCACGGGACTGTTTGATTGTTTTGACGGGACTGTTTTAATGGTGGAATTTATTTTATTATCCGTCATACCAGGCATGAATAAACAATTGATAGTATATTCTTAGTTTCTTTGATTGAGATACCCGTTCTCTCTTAATGAACAGGAAAGGAAATCCACATTTTTAGGAGTCATATTAGGGATCACTTCTTTGAAGTTGAATCCATTACAAAATAGTGGATGACTTACTCTTTTCAGAGTAGATTCTAGTGTTTTAGCGTGAATTTCCATTTCAAAACGAATGAATCCCTAAATTAAGACTTCCCAAAATGTGGATTTCCTAAACACGATTGCAAACTTTATCGAGAAATCCAAGCAAGGGTAATTCCATGACCCTATTCCATAGAAATCATGTTCGGATTACGTAATATGTCATCGTATCAAAAGTTTGCACATGTCTATTTGCTTATGTTGATTTTTCAAAAGTCTTTGCAATAGCGTTGAATTTTATATAATTTTTTTTAGTGCATGACAAACCGGGAAATTATCCAGATAAGTGGTTCTCCTCACTACAGCACAACCAATCTACAGAGATTATTTTTTAATCAAAATTCTACAAAGCAACCGCTAGCAGAATGGGTGGGGGATTCACAAGTCCCCTTTTAAATTAAGAGGTAAATTAAGAGGTAAATTTAAGAGGTATACGTTAAGTGTACAACCCCAAAAGGTGCCCCCTTTCAAATGATCGCACATTTCAATAAGTAATAGAAAGACCGCTTGATGTTTCGAAAGTCTTTGCGATAGAGTTGAGTTTGATTTGATTTGACCCGAAGGCAAGACTAACCAGGGAAATACTGGGATATAACTGATTCTCCTCATTACTGATTTTTATACATATACTTTGCTTGAATTTGAAATTATCATTCCTTTTTTTTTCAATTACAATTTTGAGTATTGTGCTGTATTTTGTTTAGAAAGTTCAGCCACATTTTAGCTGCTATTAATATATATTTTTATATGACAGCATGATAATGTTGCTATTTTAAAAAAAAAAAATTATATTATTACTTTTCATTGTTCTTTGTTTTGAATATGTCAATTGACATACCATTGTAATTTTTGTATTTGTATTATAATTATCTGATTTGTAATGTATATTGATGTATTTGCATTGTCTCCGCGGTTCCAATGGAAACCAGCCTTGTGACAGTTTTGGGCTTTTGAACGGTTGAATCCACTCCAAATCATAGTAGAATCCTCTCTAAAGTAGAAGTTTGAATTACTCATTTTGAAAGTGAATTCCACTATTTCTGAGCGTGGATTTTCCCCTCCTGTCCATTAGGGGAGTCTGTTAATGAAGCTTTCAGAAATCAAGCATTCTCATCAGGTTTCTTCACATTCTATATTGTATTTAACCGAGATATTCTACATAAAATTATTCAAACGGTGGATGAATAATCGAACATGCACTATTTTCCTATTTCTTATAATATATAGAGACTTGTTCATGATTCTGACTAGTGACCCAGTGGTTTTAAATATTATAATCAGGGATTTTTGACGTTTTTTACCCTGACATCACGTTGATTTCTTCGTTGTCTTGCGATTGTGGAGTAAGCATGGCACGACTAGGCAAGCCGCAAAGGACCGGACCGCTACCATCCATCACGCCCAATCCGCTCTCTCTGATGCCAGCCAACGTCACGTAGACACCGTCGAAGCAGGACCTGCCGATATTACTTTATCAGATATTCAGCAGAGTATTTTCATCTCTTCAGCTACCCTAAATGCCAAGCTCGATTCACTTACGCGAGAGTTGCAGTCATCACAAACAAAATTCACAGATTTTAGAGAATTCTGTTTCAATGAATTCTGACTAGTTAGCAGACATAGAAAGCAACATGGCCGACGAAATCTCCAATCTCCAAGACAAGCTGACGCTCATGGAAATTTATGGTTGTCGCACAAATCTTCTTTTCTACGAAGTGATGGAACCTCAAAATGAAGTCATCATGCGCTCGCGACACGTTTACCTACCTTGGCATCGACGCTGACGACGCCGCTAATATCGCCAAAGTGAATGCCGATTGCCTCCCCCGCCACGACAACATAGCTACCAAATCAAGCCAGCGGACCTCCGGCCCCACGCGCTATAGTAGTATAGTAGTTGTCTTAGTAGTAGTAGTATTAATAGTATAGTAGTGCCTTTCGAACTACAAATCCTTACGCCGTTTTTTGAAAGGTCCCTTTCCTATTTTTATGTTGTTTTTCGAAGGACTTTTTCTGAATGTGTCTTTTTATTTTGTGTCCCGCCGTTAAGCGACATCTTATTAGGCTAAATGTAACCTTAGTCTTTATTAATATGACTTGATGATCTCACAATGACTTAGCTATATTCATTATCACCCGTTATAAATAAATCTACCTTGTCCAAATACAGAATCATATTACTTCTGATAAAACCTATCACGTCATCAAAATGGTAGTAAATACTATTTTGATGAGTTTGTATTATTATAATGTTACCCACTAATATATAGTTGTATTATAAACCATTCGTGCATTTGGGAACCATAATAATGTAATGGGTTTGTGAAAGGAATTTATTTAGTTGAAATTATGCACGCGATTTGAGTTTGAGAGGTGAACCCGAAAAACAACTCTTCGTTCTTTAAAGAGAAGAAAAGTCCAAGAAGATCGCAATCAAACAAAAACACCGACATGGCTCACTCTTTTTGTAAAATCATCTTTGCAGACGCCCCCCCCCCACCCCCAGTTTAGATTGTTTAAGCTGTAGATAATAACAGTTTAATTGATGCAAAATAAATCATAAATACGATATTTTCCAAGCGACTTTGGTAGAAAATAAACTATGGCTGAGGAATGATCACGCAAATACAATGAATCGAGATAAGCACGATGGTTATAGCACGCGATGTCATATGAGTTTTAAATTATATAATTGTGTTATTATATAATTTTTAATATATAATGCTATGTGGGACCCCAAGGAAGAACAGCGGCATTTTGTAAATACTGCTGAATTTGGGTCATCCTCTGTTTTTTTTAAGCTCATGTATACGTTGTATTTTATGAAATGTATGTGGTTTTCTTAATACGGAAATAAATACAAACAAACATATTGAATGCGCTTTCAAAGGAGGCATGTAGTAGATTCTCTTTCCAGGTCTTGTTCCGTCTACATGCCTAACCAAAAACCAAATTGGCACTCTCTAGGTGATGTCACACTAGCAGGAAATTTAATTTCATGAATATGAAAGAAATTTGGCAGGGGTACCCGCAAATCTCCTGGAAAAAAAGAGGTTAAGCGTAAAAAACCTATCCAACACAAAAACATAATTATAAAATTAACTCGAAGCATTCTCAGCACCAACAACGACAACATCAAACCTTTGGAAAATTGGTACTGAATGCCATTTTCGTTTAAGGAAAGTTTCGCGGAATGGAAAGATTTAATATTATGCATGAAAATCAATTACTTGCGGCATGAAACTTCCTCTTGTCTGAACGAATCGAAATATGAGAAGAATTAGAACATTGATATAGAGAAATAATATCATTCACAACCTTTATCCCTAAATCTTTAAAATCTGAAATATTATTAAAAGTTCTTCAATTACTCGGGAGGCAGCCGCATAACACACAATACAAAATATACAGGGAGTGCGTAATGGGGAGAGGGTGTCCCATTCATTTGCCAAACATCCCCCATATCAATAGTTTGTCAGTGCACAATGGACCAAAAATATAGATATGTGTTGCTTTCTCGATAATGAACCTATTATATATATAGAGAGAGAGAGAGAGAGAGACTGGCCTTTTTTGTTTATTGAATTATATATAATTTATCTATATTTTTTAATACAGATAACTTTTCTCAGGTGAGCAATAACATTTTTTTAATTTTTACAGTGACTGTCACTACTGCACTTATTCAAACACATCCCACAAGCTTTTTAAAGTATATGTCCACATGTGTCATTTCAAAGACTAAAAATCCCATGAAATTCACTGTAACGGGCACGCCTGATTTAAGTAATACCAGATAAGTATTACACAGAAGAGGAGAGAGAGAGAAGGAGATAGAGAGAGAAAGGGAGAGAGAAGAAACCGGGGTAATCTCCTTTTTTCGAAGCAGTACACTTTAGAACTCAACTATTAACTTAACACGTTGCTAAAAGTTAAGCAGTGGCGTATCTGGGAAGGGAGGGGGGGGGCATATTAAATGGTAAAAATAAAATGAGAAATGAGAGAAAGAGAAGGCAACGTGAAAAGAATGTTATATGACCCCCATACACTCAATGGTTTTATGATCTTCCATTTCATGCTAGTATTAAGTCTGCTGCCCTCTCATAGGCTCGACCCTTCCTCTGGAAATAAATGACAGGTGAATTAAGAAATTATACAGTGCACACGTTCCCAACGAAAATCGCGTTCAAGTATTTATTTTTTGTGATATGTTTTTATTTAAAAAAAAACATAATTGGCGAGGAATTAATGGAGAAAACTCACCCAAAAATATATACCGGTAAGCATAAAAATACGAGTTTAAAGGTTTTATAGGGATATGGAAGCTGCCAGCGAGCCCTATCAGACAAAACTTACATTATAAAGTCGGTATACAGATATGAAAAAAACTAAAGCATATTGGTGATATTTTGTAAAGACATACTGCACACCCATCACCCAAACCTGAAATATGACAATATATGAGACAAGAAAATTAGAACGCTAAACCTTTTCACAAAAATGCAATAGGATCAGAAGGCTACTGAGTTCCGGAGGCTCAAAGGTGCAATACGGTTCGGTACGCGGTCTACCACAGATGCCAGTCCGCCCCCTCCCCGCCCGTCACGTTATGATGGGGTCCCTCACGTTTATCACGTTCTTATCATGGTCGGGGAATACACATGCTTCCCGTCCCACTACGGACATCATCCAAGTTTTGATACAGCCTACTACGTGTTGTCACGTTTTGCTGCGTTCACCCCGTTTTACTACGGCCTACTGGGTTCTCATGCACACCGTCGGACTGCCGTGGCAATTTTTTTGACAGTTTAAAAATTTGTCTCTGCATCAACGGCAATCACAGCATTGGAGGCCTCACGTTTGCCCATCCTGCCCCCCCCCCCCCCCCCCCGCCCCCGCGTTGTCTCACGGACATACGGTGGCCTGGGGAGCATTTCATCAATCGTTTTGTCAGCGATTTTTACCGACAGCTGTTATAAGCTACTGAAATCCTTGCATATGATTGGCTGAGAGCAAATTTGTCAGTAAATAGTAAATATCACTGACAAGACACTTGATGAAATGCTCCCCAGCCTGGACGCGAAATGTTTTTCCTGTACCTTTGGGGCTATCCAATATGAATATTCATGACTTGGGTCTTAGAGATGAGAGTACGCATGCGCATGACGAGTAATACGGTTTATTCCGTCAAGACTAGTCGGCATGAATATTCATGAAAACGAACTGTAGGGATATGATAAAACGAGCAAAGCCATTGAGCAGGTGTTCTGTGTGGCGCAATCGGATAATCTGGTGGGCTATCGATGAAAGGACCGCAAGTTCGAATCTCGGCAGAGGAATATATTACATGTAAAGTTTAATTGACGCAAAAGCTATCATAAATATATTATTTAGCAAGCGACTTTGGTAGAAAATAAATAGTGGTTGAGGAATGATCAAGCAAATATAATGAACCGAGATAATAAGCACGTTTATAATTCTGCTTATACAAACGACCGTTCTGCTTACAAACAATAAAGAATGAATTTTATCCAGATATCATGTAATACAACATTATGTCAGCGTCAATTTTAAAAAGGATGCACGTAGTAGATTCGTCTTTCTTTTCTTGACATAAACCCGAACTAACACTCTCTAGGTGAGGTCACACTAGCAGATCATTCAAGCTCATGTATATAAAAGAAATTTGGCGGTTTACATGCAAATCTCCTTGAAAAAAAACCCCCAAAACTCTAACGTAACAAAGATTTAAATATTTCTATTTCCACTTGACTCAAAAATATTCCCGCATCGCATGGCATTTTGGAATATGTAAACATAGTAAATTTTAGCCAGTTTGACAGCAAACTATGGAAAGTTTGGAAAGTATCCAGCCGTTCCTGTCATACTGTACTGTTGAGGTGCACGCGGTCCGTAAAAAAGGACTCCCATATATCACGAATAAAGATAGCAATTAATATGGTTAAACAATACAACCGGTCTATTTAGAAAGATAATGCTATTTCGATGTTGCTCACCGATTTTAACATGCTCATAAGCTCTCATGGCTCATCTCCAATTATCTCGAATGTTATTTTTTTTTTCTGTAGCTAATAGTTAGTGTTATCTTTGTCAAAGATGCGTGACTAGCCGTAAAGGGATAACCAGGGACAGACAGCCCACTAGGCCGACAAAACACAGAAATACATAATGAAGATTTTGTTAAATGTCTTGTGGGCTGTCGGTCTAAGCTAAGCTATTTCTAAGCAATAATACAAAAGAGAGCTTCACCAATTTGTGGCAATTATCGTTATCTAATAACTGTGCATGTATTACCAACATTACTTCAAAAATTAGGGTTGGGAAAAAGTTTTTCCTCTTCTTTTCGCAAGTTGGGTAATTTTTGGCAAGTTATGGTTGATCAAAATATTGAACAGACGATGAAGAGGAAATTTTACCCAATCTGATGTAGGGTGAAATTATCCAAGCATAAGGCAGGTCGGTCAGACATTATATATCAATGTCAATGGCAAGTTAAGGCCCAACAAAATTTGCTAGTACAATATACCAACGGGGAAGAAATAAGCAAATGCACACGCTCCGCTTCCTAGGGAATATTTTGAAAGCTGATCCATTGTGTATTAGGGCCATGCTCACTCACGTGTGTGACGAAAATCCTGAAAATAGTTTATTTAAACTTAATTTTCCAGTATTTGTCTTGTACTAGAAGTCTCTCATTTTGGATATATGACATGTATGAATAACATTCTTACAACAAACAGATGGACGGTAATAATGTTAAATAAGACTACATGATTTTCTTTCAGAGGTCAACATTAGGTCGGTCAAGTGTGTGACTTCGCACGAAAAGGGGTCTTACTTATTGGTATTCAAACCTACTTTTCTTTTTAGCGTTTAAATTTTGACTTAATTTAAAATGAATCAACCGTAGTTCTAGTGAAAAAAAGAGCTTGAGTTTCTAACTATAGTGTTTTGTACATACCTCTTTGTACTGAGATCACTTAAAAGAACAATACTGTTAAAGCTCATTAATGGAAGCTGTAGGTGCCCGCCGTTTATATTTATCATACATGACTATCACCAATAACATCGGCATATCACGTAGAATATATGTTTCCATATTATGGAAGTCAGTGATATAATTTTTAATGCATTTTCAATTGGGCCGGAATTAATAGATTCAGGGATCCTATGCCCTTTCAGGTGCCCCCAAATGATGTAATCTTGATTGATTTCATTTGTAGAACACATTTTCAAATATCTTTAGGGAGAAAATATGTCATGTCACTATAGTTTAATGCTATAAAAGTCACTTGTGTTACATTATTTGGCCATTTAAAATAAAACAAAATGGGCACCTGACAGATATTTGGCAAACATGTTATCATATCCACAATGTATCATTGTATTTTGATATCAAAGTAGCCATTTACTGAGCTTCTATTAACTTTGGAAAGGTATTTAAAGCACCCTATTCGACTCTAATGAGTAGCTGGTCCTTTGGGCCCTTTGGAACAAAGTCCATTACCATATTTCATTTTAACTGTTTATAGTTGGTTTTCAACACCAAACGAACGTTTCTAGCTCCAAGGTTGGCTCTGAAATGCATAAAGACAATGGCGGGCCACTAAACATAAAATTTGGGCACTTTGGGAACTGTTTATCCAAAATCAGTCGATGGCATCGTTCGTTTTCAGCGTTAGATTTTACTAGGGCATCCATGTTGAAAAAAAAACAAAAACAAACACTATTTCCCATGAAGAGCCGTCTTTGTACCTAACTATACACCACCAGAACAGTTTCCCCACAATAACTAACCCCTAGCTAGGACAATTACCCCAATACAATTTACTTGTAGGACAGTATCCACAGAGGACAATCACCCAAAAGGGCACACCCCGAAGGATAGATGGCTTATAACCACTAACAGAACATGTATGTCCTTACGGGTAATTGTCCCAGTGACATTTTCCATTCGTATGGGTTGGACGACTCAATGTCGTGGCAGTAATGGGGTAAATAATCCTAGGGTATGGCTTATCATCAGGAAAAGTGGTTTTTGTTCCTGCATAGGCATTTTGTTCATTTCTTGGTGACAAATTTGTTAATTTTGAAGATACCATCCATGCCTCTTGACCCACTGTCTAAAATTTCTTGATTTTGCTGTTTTCCTCACGGCAGGCAATTCAGGGGTCCACTCGCTATTCATAAGGACCGCTATTCATAGAAAACTGTTATTCATTTAACACGCGTTATGAATAGCGGTCCTTATGGATAGTTATGAATGGTGGTCCTTTTGAACGGACGTCCTTAAGGATAAGAATAATTTGTCTATGGTTTGTCCGCTTAGTAGAAGGACCGGTATTCATTTAGTCACAAGTTATGGATAGCGGTCCTTATGAATAAGTGGTCGTTATGAATAGCGGTCCTTAAGACTAGCGAGGTTATCCTGCAATTCATGCATCAAGAATCTTTTCTTGTTTGATGAATTTCATTTTTTGTTGTATTCAGTGTTCTATTTCATGTAATTCTCTCATGTAATTTCCCTCGGAGTGCAAGTTTCCACTTTTCATACTGTATATGGTGGGATTGCTCTGAACAGTTTGAAAGCAAATTTCCATAAATCAGTGAGCATTATTTTCGTTTAAAGTGAAAATTAGGTCGGTCACGTGTGTGAACATTATACAAAGGGCATGTCTCTGTAACAACATTATGGTTGGGAAATTAAGTTTTGGAAACTGGTAATATATTTCAAAAAATCAATACAAAATGTAATCGGATTTTGCGGAAATGAGGCAAAATTAGATGGCCACGTGTGTGACCGATAGTTTTACTTTACAAATAATGGCCCATGAATTGTATTTTCATTCATTTTTCAAGTTTTCTTATAATAGTGAATATAATATAAACATGAGTCACAATATTGATTTCACGGTTTGAAAATTAAAAAAAACACAACAACAAACCTCCTATACCCCAGGAGGGGGCAATCACAATTCCAGATCCCCCCCAGGCTCGGCCGCTTCGTTCCCTCTACAATGTTTTCCCAATTCCCAAGGTCTACTAACTTATAAATTTCAGGTCCCACCCCCCCCCCCCCCCCCTCCCCCAAATGAATCCCAGTTACGAGCCTATGTATGTCTCAGATGTTTTTTTTTTTTTTTTAAGAAGTCGAGTGAGGTGTATAAGTGCAGGGAGTTTGTTCCAAAGCGGCGGGCAATGGATTGGAAGGGTTGAAACAACAACAATAATAACAACAGCAACAACAACACGTGGGAGCAGTTTGAATCTTTCTACGCAATGGTGACATCCTATACGCTTATTGCTCAACTATTGTGTTTTTCTTGATTTCGGCACATGCCCGGGGAAATTTATTCATAGGAATAAAACGAAAATAGTTTAAGATTCCATGCCCAACTTGGTATTGCATTAAAAAAAAAAACAACGATGGAGCAAAGTGAGACCCTGGTACATTACACATATTACAGTTATGAGGGCGAGCTGCCCACTGATTAACAAGCCTTTATGACTTTTTAATGACCCAATTTTGAGAGGTGGGGGCGGTTGGAGGCGGACTTTGTCTTAATCAATCTGTTGATTTTTTTATGAGGGTAAGACTACATTTTATCGCCTTAATTTAAATACAGATATATACGTACCCTAAATGAAATATCCCATAATTTCACAATGACGTGCAGCCATAATCATTATTACCCGTTATCTCACACCTCCCTTGTCCAAATACAGAATGAAATTACATTCGATAAAGCCAACTACGTGCAAAAAAATTTGATAATACTACCTTGATGAGTTGGCATGATTCTAATAATACCATTATTTTGCTTTATTGTGGTATTATAAACCTTTCGTGTATTTTGCAAGCATAAAAATTTAATGGGCTTGTAAAACGGATATTAGACACCGCTATCACGCACACGATTAAACCTTGGAGTTATCCTTCATCAAACCCGCCATCAGTACACGGTGCTGTACTTTAAAGAGAAGAAACATTCCTAGAAGATCTCAATCCACCTTTTTACACTTATTACTCATTTATAAATACATATTTACAAATATTTTGTTTTTTTGTTGTTGTTGCAGATTGTATTGCTGTTATTGTTGTACAGTATTCATGTACAAAATGCAAAATTCATACATAAAAGCCGAGATAGCCTACTCTTTTAGTAAAACCTAATTTAAAACTAATGTCTCCTTTCTAAATAGATGGTTTAGCTGTAACAGCAAAATGTTTACATGACGCGAAATCATTCACAGAGGAGAACGATATATATGCGATTTTGGTCGAAAATGAATAAATGCTGAGTAAAAAGCAAACAAATCAAAAACGAATTGACATAACCTTGACCTCTGTGCATAGCAAGTAATATCATAGTAATATCATAATTATGATTTCTTCTTTTCAGTAAATATGCTTTCCACCAAGATTCTCGTTAGGCCGTTTTAATTTTCTGATATGATCAAACTATTGATCTGCATGCATACTTTACTGACTATCTAATTCAGAATCGATGTTATCAGTATTTTCTCGAAATACAATTCAATCACAAGACTGACAATCTCTAGATGCGATCAGATCATCAGAAAAGTCTTGGAAATGACTAATCACGTTACAGTCATCCCCGAATCTTTCCCGACAAAATATAAGCTTTCCTTTATTAAACAAAAGTCTGTTTAAGGAAATTTTAGATTTCTGTGGGCAAAGGTCCGACAACCACGGGTTGCCAAAAGGTCATAAAGAGGTTGTTGTCAGCTGTCAGTGATTGGCCTTAGGATCATTTTCGTCTGCTGAAAGTTTAAACCTAAGTCACACTTTGAGCGCGACCGTTTGCCGACTTCTGAAAAACATAAAAAGCTGCTACCATCGACAACCAATGTGCACGATTTGTTAAGTTGGCGATCAGTTTCCGATTAAGAGCAATTGCCGATCGGTTGCCGAATGTCGTACGAAGTCATCATATCATCAGACATTTCCATTAACTAATTTGCGACTGCTAGTGGGAAAGTTGACAAATGGTCGGCAGTTTTAGGCGATATATCGCTGGTAATAAAAGAAAGCTGATCAGAGATCAATGGCCGATCTTCTTACGACAAACTGCAATCTTATCAGTTTTCATAGCTCGGCAACTGTCTTACAACCTATCGGCAACTGATTACCCACTATAACTAATGTTGCAAATGGGTTTTCAACGGTCCATCTTTTTATGGTTTTCGAACGTGAGCTCAAAATGTCAAATGCCTTGCTAGTTTAGTTTGACCCAAAAATGCGGAAAGTTTGCAAGGTGTCTGAACCAACATCATGCACGTCTACACGTATAGGCGCGCTATCAATTAGATGCTTGCATACACACTAACTTGAGCACACGGTGAGTTTAGGCGTTCCTCGTTTCTTTTTATTCATCATTATTACATTATAAATATAATTATCGTTATCGTGCACGTTTTGTGTGATATGTGAATGGCCATTTAAAAAGTTTCAACATTACCCAATTAAATTTATTAATCAATGCCACTCACCCTCCAAATTGCCACCCACCATCATTATGTAACCCTAATACGCTCTGATGACTGCAAAATATTTCGAATATATAGGAGTTTACACATAGTATGCCAGGTATAATGAGACCAATTTTGTAAATATTATTCCACACGTCACAATATTGCAATAGATTTTTCTACATCATCTGCATCGACTTGTAGAACTTCAAATTGTTGAGTCTTGCTGGGGTCAAAGAGCGACTCTTCACTATATATCGTCATGGAATTGATTTTATCCTTCCTTTATTCTTTTCCTTTCCTCCCTTCTTCTTGATTTAACCTTTTCCCCCATATCCATCTTCTCTTTTATTTTCTTTTTTTTTTGCATTTTGTATGAGATAATAGTATTGTTATCAGCGTGTTTATCGAGCCCCCCCCCCCCCCCCCCATGCAGACAGGAGCAATATACTAATTCTGCAATTTCTTTCGTCGAGCAAAATAAACCTTAAAGGCCTGTTCTTAGAAATATTATTTTTAGATAATTACGAATTGTCTAAGAATATTGTAGACGAAAAATATGTTGCAATATTGTGAACTCAAGAAATGTGTGTGTGGTTATCATTGTTGTTTCCTCATAGTATATACACACAACACTGTAATCCCCTATATTTCCCCTAAAACTATTTCTAATGGTATTGACAGAAAAATAGATAAAACGATAAAATAGTATATTATTCTATGAAAAGAGCTCACCTCAATGCAGGGCCTTCTCATTCCCCAGAAATGTGTATTTTAGACTTCTATTTTAGCGTTCAAATTTTGCCTTAATTTAGAATGAAGCAACCGTAGTTATAATGAAAAAGAGGGAGTATAAATATATCTCTCTCTATTGAGATCACATTAGAAGACTAACCAAGAACATAGTCTCCAGCTTTGTTGATTATTATGTATTTTACTGAATGGAAAAAATCAACTACGTCCAAGTCTCGATTTGAACAGATGCCAACGCCTCTCCCTTGCCCCTCTGCGCGCGTTATCCGACAACCCCTCCCAAAATAAAATCCTGGCTACGAGAGTGTGAACAGAAATCTATAAGCAACTTCCACTGAACATATTTCTTTGCCTTTTTGTCGTCTTTATGGGAGTAGGAGTGCACAAAAAGCTACGTATGGGACAATTTTACAAATCCTGTCATATTCGACAGAAAGGTGTTTTAGAACTTTGATTCTAGCACTTAAAGTTTGTGGTTGAATGCTTGAGTTTCTAACTATAGTGCTTTGTACATACTTCTTTGTACTGAGATCACTTAAAAGAACAATACTGTTAAAGCTCATTAATGGAAGCTGTAGGTGCCCGCCGTTTATATTTATCATACATGACTATCACCTATAACATCGGCATATCACGTAGTTATATATATGATTTTAATGCATTTTCAATTGGGCCGGAGTTAATAGATTCAGGGATCACATGTCCTTTCAGGTGCACCCCCCCCCCCCCCCCCCCCCCACAAAAAAAATGATGTATACTTGATTGATTTGATTTGTAAAACACATCTTTAGAGAGAAAATATATCATGTCACTATAGTTTAATGCTATAATCACTTGTGTTACATTATTTGGCGCTCTAAAATAAAAAAAAAATAAAAAATTGAGCACCTGACAGATATTTGGCCAACATGTTATTATATCCACAATGTATCATTGTATTTTGATATCAAAGTAGCCATTTACTGAGCTTCTATTAACTTTGGGCCCTTTTGGAACAAATTCCAGGACCCTGTGGTCTTTGGTGGGACTTAACCATTACCATATTTCATTTTAACTGTTTATAGTTGGTTTTCAACACCAAATGAACGTTTTTAGCTCCAAGGTTGGCTCTGAAATGCATGAAGACAATGACGGGCCACTAAACATAAAATTTGGGCACTTTGGGCACTGTTTATCCAAAATCAGTCGATGGCATCGTTCGTTGTCAGCGTTAAATTTTACTTGGGCATTCATGTTGGAAAAAAGTGAACACTATTTCCCATGAAGAGCCGTCTGTGTACCTAACTATACACCCCCAGAACAGTTTCCCTACAATAACTAACCCCTAGCTAGGACAATGACCCCAATACAATTTACTTGTAGGACAGTTCCTGCTAGGACAGTATGCAGAGAGGACAATCACCCAAAAGGGCACACCCCGAAGGATAGATGGTTTATAACCACTAACAGAACATGTTACCTTTACGGGTAATTGTCCCAATGATATTTTCCATACGTATGTGTTGGAGGACTCAATGTCGTGGCAGTAATGTGGTATATATACCTTACGGGTACATTAGCAGGACATGCAACAATACGGTTTATTCCGTCATAATAGCGCCCTCTACATTAGCAGGACATTTCGAACGTTAAGCGGACATTTGAACAAAGAAAAAGAACAATAAATGTCCTTCTAATGTACCTGATAGAGTAATATATATATAATCCTAGGGTATGGCTTATCATCAGGAAAAGTAGTGTTTGCTCCTGCAGAGGCATTTTGCTCATTTCTTGGTGACAAAATTGTTAATTTTGAAGAAACCATCCATGCCTCTTGACCCACTGTCTAAAATATCTTGATTTTGTTTTTTTGTTTCCTCACTGCAGGCAATTCAGGGGTCCACTCGCTATTCATAAGGACCGCTATTCCAAGAAAACTGCTATTCATTTAACACGCGTTATGAATAACGGTCATTATGAATATAGTTATGAATGGTGGTCCTTATGGACGGAAGTCCTTAAAAATAGCGAGGTAATTTGTCTATGGTTTGCTCGCTAAGTAGAAGGACCGCTATTCATACAAAACTGCTATTCAATTAGTCACGCGTTGTGGATAGCGGTCATTATGAATAAGTGGTCCTTATGAATAGCGGTCCTTATGACAAGCCAGGTTATCCCGCAATTCATGCATCAAGAATCTTTTCTTGTTTGATGAATTTCATTTTATGTTGTATTCAGTGTTCTGTTTCATGTAATTCAAAATGTTCTTCACCGGAGGACTTCTGAACTTTGTAACTCCCATATAGGCTTAACACAGAAGCCCTCCTGTTCCCGTAGTCAAGGGATTAAACGAATTTACATGATCGTAGAGGGCAGGCTATAGAGCATAGGCCCAGTGCCGTATATAGATAGAGTCTGGCCAACTCGGCTCCAGTTGGGTAACAACATGGCGCATATTCTTTGTTGCAAGCTTACATAACAAAGGAATATACGCCATGTTGCTACCCAACTGAAACCGAGTTGGCCAGACTCTCTCTATATACGGCACTGCATAGGCCAATTCAAGTAACCTAGGCCAGTCATCCTCTCCGACATTTATAGCAGATGAGTTTGTCCAAAGCCTTTTTATTGGGGAAAGGGGGAGGGGTGGGTGTAATTGTCTGGGGCAATTAGTCTATGGCAATTTTCTTATATGTTGTTGTCCTAGTGGTCATTGGCCTGGGGGTACTTGTTCTTAGGTAATTGTCCATGGGAGTAAAAGTCGATTTATTATGAATTAGCTGTAACAATTATTTTATTAGTTCCATGAATAATGTACCTAACATTGCTTATGCCCCGCTACGGAGCTGTCTACTTCCCCCCACAGTTGTACTTCTACTATTACTACTAAGATTAAGATTAACTATTGCAGTTAATACTGGACCTATATTTGTAACCAAGATCATTTATGCTCAAAGTAGTTGAACAAACTTTTGATCTTTTGGTATATATGAAAAACTGTAATTTTCGACATATGTTATTAGATGGTTTGTTCCTCTTCTGGTAGAAACCCACCCAAAGTTAACATATTTCATGACGAAGTAACCGTGAATTGTCTTTTATCCACGTTATCCTTTAACCTTGATGACACGCTTTAATCAGCGTTGGGAAGGAAATGCAGCATGGATTAAACACGCCGTGTATTTCCGACTATTCAACTTCTATATAACAGCAATACTTACTACAACAACAACCACCCACCACCTTAGACTTATGATGCTACTAGTAGTACTTCTACTATCAATATTACTACTGCTACTACTACTACCACTACTGCTACTACTACTACTACTACACCTCCTTACTTCTACTATTAATATTACTGTTACTATTACTGCTATTGCTACTAAACCTCCTAACACTACTACTGCTACTATAATAGAACCCACAATTATTAATGTTCAAAGTAATTTAACCAGCTGTTGATCTCTTAGTACCCTCTATGAAATCAGTGAAATCACTGGATGGTGTGTTCCATTTCTGGTGAAAAGGAAAAAAAAATCCTTAGAAGATTGGAATTTTCTAGTGATCAATCGTAATTTTATTTGTATGCATTATACCATTTTACATAGATGACGTGTAATGATGTATGAATGTATATGGTTGGTGTGAGCATTGGAATGAAAAAAAAGAGAAAAAAAATAAGGGAATTTAATGTAAAATATCAAGTTCTACTGCTACTACCACTACTACTATCACTACTACTACTACTACTATAAAAGCAACAACAACGCCTACTAGAACTAATTCTACTACTACTTCTACTACTACTTCTACTGCTTCTACTTCTTCTACTACCACTTCTGATCCTACTACTTCTTCTACTACCTTTTACTACTACGACAACGACGATGACTATGACTACTAAAGATAATATACCAAACTCATGCAAGCTCAAAGGATAACCATATTCAAAATTAATACTGATCCTATATTTGTAACCAAGGTCATTTACACTCAAGGTAGTTCAACCAACTTTTGATCTCTTAGTACTCTCTATGAAAAACTGCGTACCTTTCGACACAGTGATATTATTGGATGGCTTGTTCCTCTTCTTGTAGAAACTCAACAAAAGATTGCATATTTCATGTTAAAGTGACTGTGAATTGTTTTTTATCCGCGTTAACGGTTAACTTTGATGACGTGCTTTAATACGTAAATGTGTATTTCACGTTGGAAAGGAAATACAGCATGGATTAAACATGCCATGTATTTCCGAATATCCAACTTCTATATTATATAACAGCAATACTACTACGACAACCTCCCACCACCTTAGACTTATACTGCTACTAGTAGTACTTCTACTATTAATATTACTGTAACTACTACTACTACTTCTACTACTACTACTACTACTACTACTACTTCTACTACTTCTACTACTACTATTTCTACTACTAATACTACTGTACTATTACTACTACTACTACTACTACTTTTACTGCTACTACTACTACTACAGCAACAACAACTATATAGACTAATTCTATTAGTAGTACTACTACTACTACTACTACTACTACTACTACTACTACTACTACTTCTACTTCTATACTGCTTCCGCATTGCTTCTATTTCCACTACTACCACTACTACTTCTGCTACTTCTGCATCTTCTTCTTCTTCTTCTTCTTTTTCTTCTTCTTCTTCTTCTTCTACTACTACTACTGCTACTACTGCTGCTACTACTACTGCCACTACTACTACTACTACTTCTGTCCTAACACACCAAACGAAGACTATTGTGTCAATGTATTAGAAACATGTATTGAGTACATTAGAGTATGGATGTTACAAAACAAACTGATGTTGAATGATAAAACAGAACTGCTGGTCATTGGTACTCCACGTCAGGTATCTAAGTTCAAGTCAAATGGTGTATCAGTAGGTGACAGTGTTATACAACCATGCAATAATGTCAGAAAAATCATTAGTGTATGTAAATCAGCATATTTTATGATCTATAATCTGAGGCGCATTCGTAAATATTTTGATCAAGATTCCATGAAAATTGTTGTCCACGCATGCATTACAAGCAAATTAGATTATTGCAATAGTCTATTGTATGGATTACCAGATTCACAGATAGTCAAGTTGCAGCGGATTGAAAATTCATGTGCAAGATTGATTTGTAATCTCCCTAAATTTTCCCATGTTACATTATTGTTAAGAGAATTACATTGGCTGCCCATACGCAAAAGAATTGAATTTAAGATGTTAATGGTAGTTTATAAAGCACTAAATGGTCAGGCCCCTAGTTACATTACTGAATTATTGAATCTAAAATCTCAAACCCATGGTCATAATCTTCGTAGTACACAAGACACGCTGACATTGCAGATCCCCCAAATTAGAACAAAAGTAACACTTGGTGACCTATCATTTTTCTGTGCAGCTCCTAGACTATGGAATAAATTACCCATAGATATTAGGAAATCTCAAACATTACAAAGCTTTAAAACAAAAGTGAAAACCTATTTGTTTAAACATTGACTTAATATCAATTATGGTCATGCATTAAATACATATAGGCCTACCATTTTCCTTTAGAATAGCATCTAGGAGCTCTTGCAGCGCAGTAGAATATATACATATAGTTTCTGCGCTCTATAAATGATTTATTATTATTATTATTACTACTACTACTACTACTACTACAACTATTACTACTACTACTACTACTAATACTAATACTCCCTTTACTACTATAGATGACGACGATGACTAGGACTACTAAAGATAATACAAAACTCATGAAAGCTCAAAGAATAACCATATTCATAATATTAAGATGGACACTTTGTTTAATATGTATATTAACATCAACCACGAATAATCGTCTTTTGTTTTAGAACTCTTCACGAGATATCAGACTGAAATCATTCAAAATCATAAGTTCAATGCCACATTTGATGTCCAAATTTTACATTCTATTATGCAAATGAGCATCCATCATACAGAAATTTAAAATTACTTCTTTTGTTTTCACCTTAGAATTATTTGCATACAAAATAATATCCGATTAAAACAAATCAAGTATTCCACCCAGTGTTTTCCAACGTACAAATACCTACGCACATCAACAACCACGATCTCAATTTACTACAAATACATTGGTGAGAAGGAAGATAGATGAAGGGAGAAGGAGGGAGAGAGAGAAGGGAGGGAGGCTGGGAGGTTAAGAGAGAAAAACAAATGTGAAACGATGAGAGAGAAGAAAAAAGAGTGAAGAAAATGACAATATCTCAATCGCCCCCCCCCCTCTCTCTCTTCTTCTTCTTTCTCTAGTCTCTCTCTCTCCCTCTATCTCTATTTCTTATTTCTCTCCATTTTCACTCTTTTTGTCTTTCTCTCTCTCTCCATTCCCATTCTTTTTTCTCCCCCCTCTCTCTCTCTTCTCTCTCCCCCTCCCTCATCTATCTCTCCCTTTTCTCCTCCTCACTGTCCTTCTTTAATCTCTCTTTCTCTCCCTCTCTCTCTCTCTCTCTCTCTCTCTCTCCTCTGTTTCACCCGGTTCCCTTCTCCTTTATCATCTTCTTAAAGGCATTGAGTAACTTTGTGGAGGCTTGATTTAATAAATTGTTGAATATTGATATCTGTCTTGTATAATGATGTTCAGAATGATAAATAAATAGCCAGGCATAGAAAGGTTTTCAAATATATAATGCTATTATTAAGATATCTGGGACTGAATACTCCCATTTACGAAAGCGTATGGCCATACGCTTTAGTCTAATACTGAGTCAATGGGGAAAATGAGTCTGGTATTTTCCGGTCACTTGCATATGTTTACTTTTGTGAAGCACATGATGATTTTGAAGTGCTTTTTTCCACATGGGCTTCATTTTTACACCATATTACATACACTGATAACATGTAAGGCCAGAAAGCTCAGATTTTATCAATCCTCCACAAAGTTACTCAATCACTTTAAAGTCACTTAACATTATGTCACATCATGTTTTAACCTTTACCAAGTTTATATTTATTTACAAACCATACTACGTTTAAAATACGATGCTAACATTATTTACTTTAAAAATGCATGCCAAACAACTTACACTAACGCTACTAATATAATGCACTGAACTATGCCAGGAGCTAGTAAAATCAAATTTGACACTCTAGAGTGTTATTAACACAAAGTTTTAAGCTAGGATCAGTTTGCAAAGTTTACTTGAAGGATTTTTTTTTTCTGACATTTTCTCCAAAAATTGTTTTTATGTTAATGTTTGAATATTCAGTTACATGTTCACTCTGGGTTTGATCATATTGTAACTAGATTAAGAGAATGAGGAATTATTCATCATGACGTATTAGTATTTACCTTACATGTATTGTACAGTTTTGGTAAACCCTCAAAAACTATTCGTCACATTTCTTTGATTTTAGATGATAAACAACAAGGTACTAATAAAACTAAGCTGCTGTGAAGTCCTTTCCTACTCAAGTTAAACATTAAACAAGTGTGAGGTGAAGACTAAATTAGATACCGGGACAGTACTTAGACAACGCCAAGTTGTACTACAACGTATACACAAGTGTAAAAACATATTTGTGTGTACATGGTGTATGCTACACATGTCATACACGCTATATCTATGCGGAACACCGAGGTTGTTATACGGGCAGCCGTCGGGGTGGAAGGGTCCTAATGTTAGGCAGTTAGTGCATAGCTGTTATCTAGCGTTTCTCACGGATATAGGTCCTACTCTACAATTCACCAGAAATCATGAAATATCTCATAGATATATCTTTTTATACAAGGAGAACAACATGAGACTATAATTATACACGTTCCTTTCCAATTGCCTTTTTGCTACCAAAATACGTCCATTGCACTCATCTACAAAACGGTGATAACATTTATGAATGCTCATTAACCAAGGGAGACTTTACAGCAAGCAACAAAACTTTAACATAATTGATGGGGAAAAAAGAATTTTGATTTTCAATTGACAGGGATTAATAAATGTAAACCACATCCATGTGCGCGTTAAATTATAAAAGTTTGGCATTACATAAAAGATCCAAAACTACTTTTTTTTCAAATTTACAGACATGATAATGAATAAAACATATTCAACTCAATGTCCTGGTTAGAGTATTTACAAGACAAATAACTTCTATCATAATTGTCAAGGCTGTGTCAAATATGACACGGTAAACACGGTAAACCACAACAAAATGAAAACTGTTTCACGTGCAAATCAGAAAAAACAACATATCTTTGTATATCCAGAGCCCGCAAAGCCCGATACACACAAGCACTGGCGTAGACAGGGGGCACCCCCCCCCCCCCCCCTATTCAGAGATTTCGCGTTTCGCACGGGAAGGGGGAAACTGCCCCTTTCTGCACCCACCCTGTTACATACAGTACAGTATTACGTACAAATAACTGAAAAGCATCCAGGACGTCGAACTAACTTTCGGCCCAAAAAAATGTGTTACGAACAGTTATCTTTCTCTCAAATGTGTTGTAAAACGTAAGAGCGTTCGCGCTTCGCACGGAAGGGGACACCCCCCCCCCCCTCCTCCCAGCACCCATCCCTGTAACAAAAAGTGCAATATTGCGTCCAAGCTTTTGAAATTTGGGCTTCGAACTATAACTTTCCGCCTAAAAAGTTTTTGTTACAAGCCGTTAGCTTTCTCTCAAATTTGCTATAACGTCAGAGCTGTCACGCTTCGTGCAGGAAGTGGGAAAATCCCTCCTTGCACCCACTACTGTTACATCCAGTGCAGTATTGCGTCCAAGTAATTGAAAAGCAGTCGGGGCGTAGAACTATAACTTTTGGCTTAAAAAATTGTTTGCTACAAGCCGTTATCTTTCTTTCAAATTTGATAGACGTCAGAGCATTCGGGCTTCTCGCGGGAAGGCCCCCCCCCCCCCCCCCTCCCTGCACCCATCCCTGTTACAGTGTAGTATTACGTCCAAATAACTGAAAAGCAGTCTAGAAATAACTTTCCGCCTAAACAGAAGGTGCTACGAGCCGTTTATCTTTCTCTCATATTTGCTACTAGCCGTTTTATCTTTCTCTAAAATTTGCCATAAAACGTCAGAGCGGGAGGGGTAAAACTTCCCCTCCCTGCACCCTTCCCCTGGGGAGCACGCTTTGCGTTCTCATCACCAATTTCGCACTCTTCGCGTGCTCACAACCCCCTCCCCTAAAATAAAATCCTGGCTATGCGGTTGGATCCTTAATTCACGTCTAGCCCCCCTTATTGAAAAATCTTGGCTACGCCTGTGCAAACAAGGCGTCATTTACCTGACGTACACTGTTAAAACATGTATTAAAAAACTACGGATTAAAAAAATGTTGATTAAAAATCGCTCAACATTGGTTATAAAATGAATGTTGGTTAAAAATGACTTTTAATCTTGCGTGGGTTAAAAATATTGTTGATTAAAATTATTGTTTTTATTCTTGTTGGTTACTTTGTAACCAACATTGATTAAAAACAGTGTTCTCTGCTTTCCCGCCAAACTGATAGTGCTAACTGTCAAGACACTTTATCTTTTTGTTGGTTAAAAGTTTGATCAAAGTTGATTAAAATACCAATCGCGTGACCGAACAGCGCATGCGCATATGGATTTGGAACAAATTCGCTGCGCACAAATCTATCACAGAAATTGTTTGCGATAAAAATGGCATTGTCATTCAAGTCGCTGAATGAGTGGGGACTTTCAAAGAGTTTGTCGGCGTGTTTGAAGGTGAGAAACTATAATTCATATATGTGATTGTTGTCCAGCTTAATCTTGGGAAGACATAGATCTACAGTGTGCTCTTTCTTTCTAATTTAAACGGCTTGGGAGCAAGTTCGACCTGCTCGATCTGGACTAGACCTGGCTAAGCCAGGCCCACCGGTAGATTTACTGACTGCGCCTATGGCAGCGAGGAGGCGACGCCGGCGGTATGGCGGTGTGTTCAACTTCGCGCATGTCCATATTTCGCGGACAGGGCAATATGACAAACACTGAAACTAGAACAGTTTTTTGAGAAAAAGATATAAGCACCAATGTAGGCGTAGGCGGAGTCTACCGGTGGGCCTGCCTTTGTCAAGTCTAGTCCAGGTCTGAGAAGGTCGAACTTACCAAACCGCTGAAAGTAGATCACTGAGTAGATCTATTTCGTTATAAGGCTAGCTAGACAACAATTACAGATATGAAAAGAGTTTCTCCGGGGAGTTTCTCATCAAATAAATCTAACCAACAATTTGTTTAAGTTTAATCAACACCATTTTAACCAATGTTGAGCAAAATATGATTAACCAACAAATGGTTAAACATTTAACCAACAAAAATAAAACTAACCAACAAATGGTTAAACATTTAACCAACAATATGTTTTAGTTTAATCAACACCAATTTAACCAACGTTGAGCAAAATACGATTAACCAACAAATGATTAAAACTTTTAATCGACCACAGGTTAAACTTTAATCAACAGGCCGTTGATTAAAGTTTTAACCTACAAATGTGTGGTTCACCTGGTAACCCTCGGTTGATTAAAATTTTAACCAACAAGATTAAAAATTTTAATCAACGTTCTAACAGTGTAGCATAGGATGGCGTCAGTGATTGGTACTGTCTTTTAAGCGTCTTGTAAGAGTGATATCGTTTAAAAAGTGTTCGTAACATGAACAGTGTAAACGGTGCTTTTAATGACTGGCATATGAGCTAATTTCATTTTAGGGTCCTTTAGCGCAGGTAATGACGCAATGGAAATGTCGCCTCGTGTGAACCGAGTATCTGTGTGTTTAAAGAACCAGGAATGTGAGGGCACTACACGTACGTCATTTTATTTTACGACTTCAGTTTTACCGTGACATATAGGAACGAGGATACATAACAGCATCAAGAACATTAATTCACTTAAAATAAACAATAATTTCTCCAAACATCTTTACACCTATAACAAGTGATGCAAAACATAATTAAAGACATTATAAAGAGTATTATCATAATGCAATAAGCGCTGTACACAACAGAGTATCATTACTAAATAACATCCTTATTGTAATATTTTCCATGGCTTTCAAACCAACAATCTAAAAATATATATCACAGTGTTTTGGGAAAGACCTCAAGTTTCATAATGTTAAATGTTCCTATGGAGTCTCCTCATCAGATTTATAGAAGGAGAGTATTTCAGAGAGATGGAGCTGATGTGGCAAAAGTTGTTTTTGTTTTTCTCCTAGACTAGACAGTGGTGTGTACTGTTCATTGTTTGCTTTTAGAAGAGCTCAAATTTCTTCCTGGTACATAATTCTAAGACAAGAGTTTGCATATATTGTGGAGCAAGACCATTAACTTCCTTCCTGTGTGGAGTAAGATTTTAAATTCTATTATTTTGCTTGCTGGTAGCCGGTGAAAACTTTTGAGACCTGGAGTGGTGTGGGGAAACTTAGATGTTTTACTGAGGACCTGAGCATGGTTCTATGATATACAGTTGTGCATAACATTTCATAGTCCAGAATTTGGCCGATTTAATGTTAACATAATCTCCAATTACGCGATCTCCCCCTGCCTACTGCAAGCCGAAGGTGGCGTGTTCCCAAATTCGTAACGGAGAGGACAAAATCGATTATTTCCTCGCCATCAATATTCATCACCCCTATGTAGACATTTGGGAACACGCCACCTTCGACTAGCGATACGTAGGGGGAGATGGCGTTATAGACCGCTTCGGTAATGTATGCACATTTTATGCATACCTTTCAAACAAAGGTTGTTCTTGACAACCGGAAAGGTTGCCGGAGCCTTGCCGGACATTGCTACAAATAATGTATTTAAACTGGATTCGAAGCATTGACACTATGAACACGATGACAAAGAGAGCGGACAATTTATGCAGCTCCTCATTGTACCCTCCACAATAGCTCTAGTAGACAAAAGGACATCCCTTCACTGCTATTATGTGACACCTGTTCTACATATTTCTACAGGATAGCAATGAATGGATGTTCTTTTGTTAACCAGTGCAATTGTGAAGGGTACAATGAGGAGCTGCATAAATTGTCCGCTTCTTTGTTCGTCATGTTCATAGTGTGAGGCTCATTAAATAAAATCAGGTTCATGGAATAGCTCCTCACTAGGTGCTCAGAGAATATAATATGTGCATAAATTAATGTGTATACATTAGAGAAACGGTCTATTGGATCTTTCATAATATATCAGGATTTGCATTATATCAGAATCCTCTTATAATGGGGAGCGGGCAAAGTCTGATAAACTCCCAAAGAGGCAGAACCCTATGTGTATGGAGAATAGATGTATAAACAATGTACCGTGAAACGCGGTTCAAAGTGATGATTCCGGTTTCACAACTGAGCTACACACGAACTTTACACAATGCTAAACGCAAAATTAACCCCCATATACATAAGCTAGTCTCGGTGGAAATCAAAGTGATTACTGGAAATTTTATAAATGTTGTAACAGATCTATAAGAGTGCTATGCTTTTTTTTTCAATTTGAGATCACTATTTTATAAATTTTATAAATGTTGTAACAGATCTATAAGAGTGCTATGCTTTTTTTCCAATTTGAGATCACTAATGAAATGTGATAACAACCAAGGAGAATCCTTTATATTGGCCATACGAAAAACAAAATAATACACAAAATGATATTAACATACTTTAGGATAAAGAGTTGCAAGGAGGTAATGTAAAACAAATAAATAATTGTATCTAACCACGCAGCTATTGTGGACCACGAGCGCCCAGTAACAAAAATATGAGCCAATTTTCTTAGAGTTCTTGCTTCAGTTCCTTCAAGCAGTTTATTGAAGATGATCACATGACCTTTGACCTCAATCCAGATGATATAGAATGTATGTTAACAAGAAAACTCTATGTACTGGGCGTCAGTACATACACACACCAGCTTAGATTGAATCTAGACTAATAGATCTACATTATAGATTGCATACAACAGCAAGGTAGAGACCTAACGCAGACAATTATTCTGTTGCTGGGTCATCTTGTGCTGTCTTTCTAGGTCCATCCTAATATTTCACTCTTCATATCTTGTCATCATCTTTTCATTTCTACTCTCATCTTTGCTCTTTGGTAGCATGTTCCTATCTGATTATTATCAGCCCGTCCAATAACGGCATGCGATCAGGTAACGATCACGGTGCCCTCTCGCTGCATAACAACGTCCACAATATGCGGTTGAGTATCCCTTTAATGGACAAAACGGGAAAACCACTCTTTTACGAGTTAGTGAACCCTTCTCCTTAGAGTTGAAATTCACTATCAAAGACATTAGAATTCACTCTCAAAAGAGTGATTCCAACTACTCTGTAGGGAATTATTCTATGTTTTAGAGTGAATTCCAGCCTTAAAAGAAGTTATTCCCTAATATGGCTTCTAAAAGAGTGGATCTCCACTCCTCGGCATAAAGAAAGCATCCATTTTATCTTAACCGACATGATTACAATGCTAAACATCTTAAAACCACTATGTACAATGTATATACATTCAAATGATATTTTCAAATTGCATAATTATTAATATTACCTTTCTAGGTTAGTGATTAGTGTTCCTGTGATGACGTCATTGATGTTTATTTCTAGCAGAAGGAATTATTTTCTGTTTGCATTACGATACAGTTTGATAGACGGATATTGAGAGAGTGGGGAGGTCACTTACGGTATGCCACTTAGGTTTCAAAAGGGGGAATCTCGCCTGTTTTGCCCCCCCCCCCCCCTCGACCAAAATCACCAGTGTTTCTTTCTTGTAAAACGTGGACAAAACAATTATTGAACTCGGTAGATCGATTGTGCGGTAGTGAGGAGAACCACTTATCTAGATAATTCCCAGTTTCGTCATACTTTCAAACCAAATCAAATAAAATTAAACTCAATCCAAAGACTTTTGAAAAATCATCATAAAACTAGGGCAATTTCCACAGCATTGTCTATCACCTATTGAATATGCGAACATTACGATGACACATTACGTAATCCGAACATGATTTCTATGGAATAGGATAATTACCCTTGAGTGGATTTCTCGATAAATCCACTTCTTGGGAAGTCATACAAATTTAGGGATTCCTTCATTTTTGAGTGGAAATTCACACTAAAAACAGTGGAATCCATTTTCAAAAGAGTACTTCAAGCACTATTTTGTAATGGATTCAAGTCCAAAGAAGTGATCTCTAATTGGACTCCTACAAATGTGGATTTCCTCTCCTCTGTCTTAAAGTGATTTGGTAACTTTGTGGAGGCTTGATAAAATCTAAGCTGTCTGGCCTTACATGCTATCAGTGTATGTAATATGGTGTAAAAATGAAGCCCAGGGGGGAAAAATACTTCAAAATCATCATATCCTTCACAAAAGGAAACATATGCAAGTGACCGGAAATGCCAGACTCATTTTTCCCATAGACTTTCGTAAATGGGATTATTCAGTCATAGATATCTTAATAATACCATTATATAATTATTTGAAAACCTTTCTATGCCTGGCTATTTATTTATCCTTCTGAACATCATTATACAAGACAGATATCAAAATTCAACAATTTATTATAATATCAAGCCTCCACAAAGTTACCGAATCCCTTTAAGAGAGAACAGTAATAAATATATCTCCATCAATGAAACTAAGAATGTTCTATCAATTGTTTATTCATGCCAAGTATATACCACCATGATCGAAGACAGAATAGAATTCAACATTAAAAAATAACAATTCCCCTCCCCCTTCTTTTTTTTTTTAATTCTAAAGGGAAAATCCAATGTACATATAGGAACGACCTTCTTTTCCTAAAATGAGCGAAAAACATGAAAACGTAAAAATGTAGGCCGACTTAAAACAATCACCGTCTAATTGGAAGCTGAAGAAAGTACGCTTAGTAATGTCAGGAGTTTAAAAATGAACTCATTTTTTCACATCCATGCATATTTTGATGATGGGTGACCGAGCGAAGACCCAAGGGGGCCCCCTCCCTAAAAATAGTGTCCCTGTATTAAAGAGTTGCGACATGGACGTCCTACTTTTCTGGAAACAAAATGGCGTTCGAATTCTTTCTATTGAGAACACCCAGGTGCTCATCGGAATTGAATAGAAATGTTACGTAATAGTGGAAACAAAATGGCGTTCAAATCCCCAGTTGCCGTAAAGCAAGGCTGACACTTGCACGATTCTGTGGCACGCATTGGCACGACTCGAGTCGTGCCAGTGCGCAAACTAGTCGTAAACTGGCGTGAAGTGTGCTTAAACCTGTCGTGACTGCGTGCCATGTTGGGACGAGAATTTTAAAATGTTCAAAATTTTGGTCACGACAAAATTTCGCGACCGGGTCGTGAACTATGCGCAAACTGTTCGTGAACTCGTCGTGAACTCGTCGGGACGATGCGGGAGGATGCGTGCCAGTGCGTGGCAGTGCGCGCCATGCCACGACTGTCACGAAATGCCACGAATGGTTCACGAACAGCTCACGTCGAGTTCACGAGTAGTTCACGACATGTTCACGAATTGGTGCGCGTCGCAGCGTGGCCGTGCCTTCCCACTGTCACGGTCACGTGTACTTCACGCATTGATGGCACGAGCAGTTCACGACTAGTTTACGCACTTCACGAACAGTTTGCGCATGGCACGAGCAGTTCACGACGAGTTCACGAGCAGTTCACAAACAGTTCACAACTACTGCGCGACAGTGGCGCTCGCGTCGGTGCGGGGGTATATATAGGGCTTCCTGGACACTGCTCGCCGTTCCAGAGATCTCCAGCGAAGAGACAACTTATATCACAGAGACAACATGCCTTAAACAAAGCAGACACGAGGAAGAGCAAAGCAGAGAAGGCCAGAAGCCGACAGGCCAGAGGCAGATACCGCTGAGAGAGATCATTCCCCCCAGTCATCCATATCAAGTGTCGATGTTATCCCGGAGACACAGCAGGATTTGCGCAAACTCGTCGTGCCAATGCGGGAAGTGCGTAAACTATTCCAAACTATGCGCAAACTATGCGTGAACTCGTCGTGCCAGTTCGTGTCAATGTGGACACTGATGGGCACGCATTCGTGAACTATTCGTGAACTCATCGTGAACTATGCGTGAGCTAGCCGTGAACAGTGCGGGAGCCTCCCAATTCGTGCCCCAAAATGGCACGACTCGCCACGACAAAATCGTGGCCAAAAGTCGAGCAAGTGTCAGCCTTGCTTTACTCTCTAATACAGGGACACTACATAAAAACAACCAACAGCCCCACACACCCCCCCCCCCCCCCCCCCCCCCCTCAAGGGATGTTGGTTTCTATACGTCATTACATGTATGGCTTGATCTCTTTCTGTAGAGATCATTGATTTTTTTTTTTTTTTTGAATAATATTTTATTGCTTCCTCTCAAGAACAATATTACATTTCAAGAAACAATCATGATAAGTCACATATAAAATAATTTGCATATACAAAGAAACTTAATGAAATACATTAATACCAGTAAAAATTATAAAATTCTCTGAAATTATCCATAATTATTTTTCGATGAAAAGAAAAATACAATGCATCAATCGTTGGACATAGATATATAAATATTTTCTTTCATATAATACTTTATAGTAATAATAAAGAGCTTTTTGTTTCAAGTAATATATTATTCCTTCGTCTTGAAAGATACATTAATATCACATTAAATCATAATACAGTGTATATAATATTCAGACAAAAGGAACTAACGAACAAAGTTTACATATACCAATTATACTTTTAAACAATATAAGGTCTTCTTAAATTTTGTTTGTTTTGAATGATATTTTATTGCTCCCTCTCAAGATCAATATTACCTTTCAAGAAACAATCATAAGTCACATATAAAATAATTTGCATATACAAGGAAACTTAATGAAATACACTAATATCAGTAGAATTCTCTGACCTTATCCATGATAAAACAGGATTATTTTTTCGATGAAAGGAAAAAAAAATATAATACATCAACCATTAGACATAGATATATAACTATTTTCCTTCATGTAATACTTTATAGTAATAATAAAAAGAACTTTTGTTCCAAATAATCGTCTTGAGAAAGATACATTAATATCACATTAAATCATAATTTATATAATATTCAGACAAAAGAAATTAAAGAACAAAGATTACAAACACCAATTATACTTTTAAACAATACAAGGTCTTCCAAAATATATGGAATAACGGAACAAAGGCTCTTTTTAGAAAGAAAAAAAACAAACTATATATTGAACATGCATTTAGAAAAAATATCAAATTATACATTATTTCTTGAAACGATTCTTTATAAGATAAAACAAAACTTAGAGGAAGATATACATGGCCCACCCGAACCCACCCTTAGACACTCATTTCATCCCCCCTTCCCCCTCACCATTCTCCTACCAATCACAACTCACCCCCCTCTCCCTCCCCCAATATATCAACACCCATGCATGCATCCAGTTCCGGTTTGCCTGTCCGTAATGAGAACATAAAAAAGCAACCAAAAAAAAAAGCAAACACATAAAAACAAAAACAAAAACAAAAACAAACGAAAACAAAATCAAAGAAACGCATCAATCTGTTCCCCTTTCCTTAAGTGCGCCCCCAATTTCCCCTTTTTGTTGGCTATCTTATATTCTTCGTCTCTGTGATCTTTTATCAAAGTAACTGTTTTTTGTAGAGATGGCAGCTCGCCTTGTTTTCTTGAAGAAAATATTATGTGTTTTAGAAGAAAAATTATACAATTTATTAAATATATTCGTACAGTTTTACCCGATAGTCCCATAAAAATGGATTTCCAATCATTTATATTAATTTCTCTTAGATGTAGCTTTTTACTAATGTCCTGCCATAATTGTTTAACTTTAGGACGTTCTAAAAACAAATGTTGGTATGTTTCAACTTGATGTTTACAAAATGAACATAGATTGTCCAACTCGAAACCAAATTGAAAGAGTCTCTGTTTCGTATATATAGCCCCATACAATAGTTTGTATTGAAACTCTCTTCGTTTATTAATTACAAATGCATTTTTCAGTCTTGTAAATATTTCTTTTAACATCCCAGTTCCAAAATCATGTTGAACATTTCCATCCGTTATCTTTAATGTATAATCTCTTTGAAACTGTTCAATAAAGTGATTATATAACCGTATAGACTTTAAATCGCTAAATTTTTGTATATCACCAAAAATCTTCTGATCTATTTGAAAATGTTCAGTATCCACATGTATAAAATCACTCTGTATCCATTCCAGTTCAATGACTGAAAATATTTTTTGAATCATGATCAGGCTGTCGGTGGTAAAACCTAAGTTATAAAAATAAGAGATTGGTTTAAAATTACCTCCAACGGTTATATCTGATGCTTTAAATATTCCTTTACGAAAAAGATCAGCATCAAAGATCATTTTATTTCGAAAACAAATGCTTCTATTATTAAAAATTATCGGATTGACTTTGTTCTTTTCGAAGTGTCTACATTCATCTATATCTTGCCAGGCTTTTAACATATCTAAATAAAACCTGGGTATACCATCTAAATTCATTTTCTTCATCTCATAATTACAAAGATATATACTTCGACCTCCTATATCGATGTAAAAAAGTAATCAAATGTTAGTTTCCACCCTAAATATTTTTCACCATACAACAGCCGTTTAATCCACATTATTCTTTGAGTCTTAATAAAAGTTTCGTAGTCAGTTACCCGAAGCCCACCTTTTTTTTTATAAAAGGTTTTATTAAATCTCAAATCTCAAATCGTGGCCGAAGCCAAATTAAAGAGAATTTACATGATTATACAAACACTACACAATATATATAATTTTTTTTTTAAATTCCGGTATCACATTTATATCACACAGAATAAAATAAAAAGGTTTAATTAGCAAGTTATATGAGGGTGGCTAGAATTACAATCAGTACGACAGCACATTGTGCATAAATGGTATTTAACACAGATTTATATTAAACAAAAAAGAAAACAATAAGGTTTAAGATTTAATTATTAAAAATTTACTCTGAAATCCAATATGGATATCAATGAATCCTTTTCATGGAATCATTTGATAATTTGATAAAATTTAAGTGAGAGGTAATCATCTGGTAGCAATATGATGACATGGCGATGTAATAAAAGTTAGTAAAACTGCACAAACTCAGAGCACGAAATGAAGGTCTGCCTGCTAGGCGAGCCATCTTCACATCCTGTTTTAGCGACTTCCAAGCTATATTACGACACTATATTCTACACCTGCAGAATAATCTTGATATAATATTTTCCTTTTTATTCTATCTTTCCCACCCCAAATGAAATTAAAGGAAATCTTTTCAATTTCTTCAATGATACTATGTGGAACAGATATAAGAGAAGATACGTAATTTAATTTTGAATATACATACATTTTCAATAATTTGATTTTGCCATACATCGTAAGATCTCGTTGGTTCCACCAACCTATTAATCTTTTTATTTTACTTAATATCTCTTTGTAGTTTAAATCATCTTTTATTTTAGAATTACGTGAAAAATAAACTCCTAGGATTTTTATGTCTTGTACTCTATGTCCCAAAAAAGGTACACCGGGCATATCAATCGCTTCCCCCAACCAGATAAAATTTGTCTTATCCATATTTATTTTTAATCCACTTAATATCTCAAAGTCTTCGAAGACTTTCTTCACCCTATCAATTGACTTCATATCTTTAAGAAACAATGTAATATCATCCGCGTAAAGTACCTGCTTTATTTTTCCAGTATCAAACCGAATTCCTTCAATACTAGGGTCCTTTCGGATATAATGAGCAAGCAGCTCAATAGCTATTATAAATAAATAGGGGGACAAAGGGTCTCCTTGTCTTACCCCTCTTTTAACTTCAAAGTATCCAGTTGAGTGTCCCCCATTCATCACGCAGCTACTAACATCATTATAAAGAATTTTAACCCAAGAGCACAATACATTACCGAACCCAAAGGATTCCAATGCTTTGAACAGTAGTCTATGTGAAATACAGTCAAATGCTTTTTCGAAATCTACAGCGATAAGAAAACCTACAGGCTGATACAATGACTGAAAAAATACATCACCTATTAACCGCACTGCCTCCCCAATATTTCTCTTTTTAACATAACACACCTGATCATACCACATACTTCCCTGAGGCTATAACCAATATCTAAGCATAGTATTTGCTCATGACAAGGGCGTGGAAATTCACACTTAAAACAGTGGAATCCATTTTCAAAAGAGTATTTCAACCACTATTTTTGTAATGGATTCAACTCCAAAGAAGTGATCTCTAATAGGACTCCTACAAATGTGGATTTCCTCTCCTCTGTCTTAAAGTGATTTGGTAACTTTGTGGAGGCTTGATAAAATCTAAGCTGTCTGGCCTTACATGCTATCAGTGTATGTAATATGGTGTAAAAATGAAGCCCAGGGGGGAAAATACTTCAAAATCATCATATCCTTCACAAAAGGAAACATATGCAAGTGACCGGAAATGCCAGACTCATTTTTCCCATAGACTTTCGTAAATGGGATTATTCAGTCATAGATATCTTAATAATACCATTATATAATTATTTGAAAACCTTTCTATGCCTGGCTATTTATTTATCCTTCTGAACATCATTATACAAGACAGATATCAAAATTCAACAATTTATTATAATATCAAGCCTCCACAAAGTTACCGAATCCCTTTAAGAGAGAACAGTAATAAATATATCTCCATCAATGAAACTAAGAATGTTCTATCAATTGTTTATTCATGCCAAGTATATACCACCATGATCGAAGACAGAATAGAATTCAACATTAAAAAATAACAATTCCCCTCCCCCTTCTTTTTTTTTTTAATTCTAAAGGGAAAATCCAATGTACATATAGGAACGACCTTCTTTTCCTAAAATGAGCGAAAAACATGAAAACGTAAAAATGTAGGCCGACTTAAAACAATCACCGTCTAATTAGAAGCTGAAGAAAGTACGCTTAGTAATGTCAGGAGTTTAAAAATGAACTCATTTTTTCACATCCATGCATATTTTGATGATGGGTGACCGAGCGAAGACCCAAGGGGGCCCCCTCCCTAAAAATAGTGTCCCTGTATTAAAGAGTTGCGACATGGACGTCCTACTTTTCTGGAAACAAAATGGCGTTCGAATTCTTTCTATTGAGAACACCCAGGTGCTCATCGGAATTGAATAGAAATGTTACGTAATAGTGGAAACAAAATGGCGTTCAAATCCCCAGTTGCCGTAACTCTCTAATACAGGGACACTACATAAAAACAACCAACAGCCCCCACACCCCCCCCCCCCCCCCCCCCCCCCCCCCCCTCCAGGGATGTTGGTTTCTATACGTCATTACATGTATGGCTTGATCTCTTTCTGTAGAGATCATTGATGTATGGTTGTTGAGTGGTCGAGCGCCATCTAGTGACAATTTTTCTACAATTATTTAACCATTGCATTATTTGCCTTTGAGTGCAGCAGCCTGTATGAACATGTATGTAGAATATTGTCAAAGAAATAAACATTCCCCGACAATGTCATGTGTGTATATGTGAGAGAGAGAGAGAGTTGGGGGGGGGGGGGGGGGGGTTAGACTCACTCTCTCTCACTCATTTTCTCTTTCTCTCTCCTCTCCGCTCTCTTGGACCCCCCCCCCCCCCCCCCCCTCTTTCTAAAAATCGCCCTACTCATTCTCTACTCTATCTTACCTCTCCTTCTCTCTTTCTCTCTCTGCCATTACTTCTCCATCTCTTTATTCTGTCTTAATTTGCTTCTGTCCCCACTTCGAGTCTCTGTTATCTCCCCTCTCTGTCTTGATCTCTATCTCTCTCTGTAATGCTCTTACCCTACTCTACCTTGTCTCTCCTTTTCTCTCTTTTTAGTATTATTTTCTCCATTTTTTTCTGTATTATCTGCTTCTGTTTCCGCTCTGAGTCTCTTTTTGTATTCTCTCATTTCTATCTTGATAGAGCTTTCTCTCTCTCTCTCAGGTTCTTTCTCTCCGTATGCCTTCCTCTCTCTCTTCTGTTCTCCCCATTCCCCTTAACTATCTGCATTACTATCTCTCTCTCTGTCTTGATAAATCTCTCTCTCTCTCTCTCCCTGTCTCGTTAAATCTCTCTCTCTGTACTGTCTTTATAAATCTCTCTCTCTCTCTCTTTAATACTATTTTCTCCATCTCTATTTGTTGCTTCTATTCCCACTCTGATTTTTTTGGTAATAATATTATTCTCTCGTCTCTCTCTCTGCTCTTAATTTCCCTCCGTATACTTTCCGCCCCCCCCCCCCCATTCTCTCTATCTGCATTATACACTCAACTCCATTGTCCGTCTCTCTCTCTCCGTGTCTCTCTCTATCTCCATCTCTCTTTCTCTGTCTCTCTGTCTCTCTCTGTATCTTTCCAAGAGTTCATTCTGTGATCTTCTCACATTAGTGATAATCGGGGGGGGGGGGGGGGGGGGGGGGACAAATATTTCAAAGATTGAATTCATTGCTTTGTAAACTGCCGTCATTTTTCATTTAGTTTCACATTATTTATTTCATTTCTTTCTTGATTTTCATTTGATTTTTTATTTCTATTTCATTTGTTTCCACGATCGTTTTACATAATTATGTACATGAGAAAGCAAAATATAAATATATACAAATGCCATAATACAAAGGATAATACATATATCATAACAGCTCAGTATAATAAATACCTTCCAGTAAAGATAATAAACGCATCAACAACGTACTGAATAAAGGCTCAACTAAAGCTCACATCTGACAAATTGAACAAAGCGGTTTTGTCATTTGTGAACCCAACCGACTAGCCGAAATTGTTAACACATACTTTGCAAACATTGGAGTGGACTTGGCCAAAAAATTCCTCCTATAAACAAATCATTTTTCAATTATCTGTATAACCCAGTGTCAAACACGATATTTGTCACTCCCGTCACTGTTTACGAAATATTCTTTTCTTCACTGGTCTCCGAGACATGAGTAAATGAACGACGGAGACAAACTTGCAAAGAAAATCAGGCAAATAATGTATAGTTTGCAAACAGTATAACCTCTTATTATAAACATTTACACATAATTATGTATTGAATATCTAAATCCTTGCTTATTGATGAAATGAAATCTTAAGATGACCATGAACCAGTCAATAAGAAACAAAATATGTATTTTCGACGTTGTTCATCCACTATTTAACATTATGTACATCATTATTTCAATTCAATTCAATTTATTTGTCATCATTCAGTTTAAAAATACATAAATACATGAGACAAGTTTGGATTATAAACATATGATAATGATGGGATTCCCACATAAAAGCATAAAAGCTTGAAATTACCGTTTAGTATTTCGTTCATGCTATCCAAACCAAAGGAAAAAAAAGTGTACATTCGATATCTTTAACGACATGGCAAAGATAAACTCATTATGTGATACATATTTATATTACATTTTTCAAATCCCCTTCCCCCATATGACGTTCATGGGTAGGGGGTCTGTGACATTTCTGACAGAGTCTTAAATATCTCTCTTTAAACAAAAGATGGAATACATTTCCCTTTGCATATGATTATATAGGCCTATAATCACGCACACTATTATGTTCTTTACAGAATGAAACAAGACTTTCATTGATTTGTCAATACTACACGTTGATGTCATCTACCCAACGATTTCGGTAAATGTTCTTCATGTGTGCTATCTACCCTGCATGTTTTTATGAAGACTAATTTTGAATACATGTTGATGAACAAATATCATTACTTAATTCTTCTTGCTTATTTACAATTGCAATCTTGACCAGGTATACAATGAGCTGTATACCCCATAGTGTATAATATTGTACATAATTATGATGACTTTGTTTTAGCATAGAACATAAGAGGGATATGGGTAATCTGAATGATCTTATCAAAATGAAAACACCTATCATATCCATGTAGGCCTACATAAATATTTCTTTACGTTTATTTACAGTTGGAGCAGTAGGATACGGAGATATGAAATGGATGGCTCAAGATCGTAGCACTTGGAGAGACATTTGTCATATGAATTGCTTGGATCACTAAACCTGTCATTTAACAGATCACTATTGATGATTTACATCATATATCTTGATTAGTATATATTATACTCCCTTGGTGCACAACTAATCCATTATTAGGAACATTATCTCATATAAACATTAAGAACGTAATGACGTCATTATCAACGTTTATTAAAGTTTACAATTCTACTACATGTGCAGATGTTATCAGAATTGAATTAACCCTTACTGTACCATTATACCATCACACACAGTCTCTGCACAAATCCAATTGACAAGTATGCACGTGATAAACAAAGAGTTCAAAGCTTAAACAGTTATAAACTGAATTATATCACATATTACTAGGAGTTGTACACAACGCTGTTGTATCTTTTCCATGAACTCTGTTTGTTTTTCTCAATGAAAATGAATACAAGCTTATTCTTAAAATAGTCGTATTCTAGTAGCAATTCTACACACACTTACGATGATGATGATTATGAAACAGACTCTTATACATGTAAATGTAGCTACATTTAACATTATATACATATTCATGTAGATAGCACCATTTATCTAATGAAATTCATTATGGAAACAAGTATTATTTTTAGTACTGATGGTGAATAGCATAGTTGTAGAAGTTGTGGCAATGATAAACAAATCATCTCTAACCACGTACATGGCCAATATCAATATAATGCACACATGACTTATAATGTCAGTTCGAACATTATCTGTACAAAGTCCAACCAAAGTGAGACAAAATATTTGAAATATTTCACTAATAGTGCAAGGTCCAAATACAATGTCGCATTTGCTACTACTACTAGTACAATAACAACAACTACTACTAATACTACTACTACCACAACTACTACTACTACTACTACTACTACTACAAATGGCAATAATAGCTTTAATTACTACTGCCATGACTGCTATACTACTACTATTAGATTCCATAGAACAATTCAAGACACTACTGAAAACTTATCTGTTTGTCTAAAGATCCTAGTTTTAAGAATTACATGTAGTTTATCTGTTGAACTATTTCTATGTTCTGCGCCTTGATCGAAACATTCGGATATGTGCGCGTTATACATTTATATTATTATTATTATTATTATTATTATTATTATTATTATTATTACTATTCCTCCTCCTGCTACTTCTGCTTCTTTTTCTTCTTCTTCTCTACTGCTGCTGCTACTACTACTACTACACTGCTAAAACAAGGGTGTTAATTTAACACCATCTCGGTATCAATATTGGGTTACACCAGATGAGTGTTAAAACAACGCCAATTTGATTCAAACTGGTTTTGTTTTTAACACTTATCTGGTTTGGCCCAATATAGATACCGAGATGGTGTTAAATAATTAACACCCTTGGTTTTACAATGTACTACTGCTATGATGATGGTATACGGTAAAATGGTAATAGTAATAACTATATCGAAAATACTTCCAAAAATGTCGATGATTGTGGTTAGATTAAACATCGTTAGCGATGCATATTCCTGTTTAGTACCTGTACATCATAATGCAAACCTGGGTAAAATAGTTGCAACTGCATTCATCCTTGTAGTTAACATTCACCGTGATGTGTATCAGGTATGGTTGGTTGGCAATGTACCCTGTTAGCTTCCAGAGCCGTGCGAAGTCATCATTGTAGCTCAATGAACGTGAGGAATGCAGTACGTCTTCCAATATCTACCGTCATCCTGCAAAAGAAGATGGATGATTTTACAATGAAACCGACATACATGTATTTTCAATAGCATGGAAAAGGTGTCTCTCTTTAGATATCTAATGGCTGTTCCCATTAAATTATGATATAGACATCTTAAATCTCATGGTAACGATGCATATTGCTTTATGAAAAGTCCTTCGCTGGACGCAGTATATATATAATGTATAATTCAAATAATGTGGCCCTACACGGGTGTAATAACTATTTATAAATAAGAAAAATTGTACAGGGCTATTTTCTTTGCAATTTATCAGGATTTTTCATTTGCTTATATATAAACCATAATTGGTCCGACGGTAAGAAGCCGCTTTCTAGATGGCAAAAAATTATATCCAAGCAATGGCGGAATTACGCATACATCATGAATACCAACATTTTACTGAAAAGTTAGAAATAAATAATCTCCAACATCTTCTATTCATCAACCAAATAGACGATTATTATTTTTTAACCTTCCTTTGTTGTGACTTATTATAAAGAAATTATGTTTCAGTTAATATAAACTTACATTACAGGGAAGCATGGGGGACCCAGCACTGAGATGACAATGACTTTATTTGGGGAGGGGAAAGGCAGGGGTCTCCGATCTTACAAGGTGGATGAAATTCGAATTAACAAGGCCATCCAATAGGGCAGGTTGGCTAGGGATTATTTTCCCCTTTTTCATTTTCATTTTAGTTTCCCTCTATATTTGACTCCCCCCTTTTCTGTTTTTGTTTCACCGTGTCAACACGGAGCGTGTCCCTTGTCCCCCATCAGTGGCGTAGCTACAGGAGGGCACGTGTAGTTCGTGCCTACCCCCACCCCCCTCAATCGCATGATAAAGAAAGGGAAAAGAAAGAGAAGAAAAGGTGAGAAAAAAGAAAGACTCGAAATGACGAGAAAAGAAGACGATAGGACCCCTTCCCGCATGGTCCCCCTAAGCAGTGGCCTAGTAAATGTGCATCTATATCCAGCCTTTCATTCACAATGGGTCCCAAAAGAATAGCAATATGAAAGTTATGAATTTTTGAAAGCTGTAATCATTATGAGTCCCACAAAAAATAAGAAAAGAAAACGAAACCAAAAAACAAAGGTTTTATAAAAAAAAATCATGTGAACAAACTATGAGCTGAATGAATTTAATTCTTTGTTCATCATCAAATACAAAGGCATATGCTTTCAAATGATACCTGGATGGCATTAATATATATCCATTTTTCACAGAGTAAGATTGCTTTGAAAATGGCATATATAAAAATCCATTAGTGCAAACTTTGGGTAAATCCGTAACAACGTCAGTATCACATGCGAACATGACGTAACATGAGTAGGGGAATGTAAGATTGAAAAGATATGATAAACAAGATTCATATTGTGTGATGATATGCATTTCATCGGAATTTTCATAAGACATTGGCCAATGCTATTTGCCGTGTACATCACATGGGAAAAAAATGCCCCTCTTGTAATGGAAGATGTTCCCATCATGAGGTGGAAAATTGCCATAGTCTGGTATTTGTTGCTGCCTTATGTGCGCTTTATACCATACTTTACCATTTGATGACAATGGAAGGTGCCCCTTACTTTATTTTTTAAAATGAAAATATCACCTTCCTCTCTGCTTTGTTCTTTAAAGACGTTGCAGTTCTGAACAATGCAAAAAACTGATGTCCATAATGACGGCAGGTACCATTTCAGTACAAATAAGCCTTTTTTTTTTTACCTGCACCATGCATTAACAAAAAGTCGGCCATCTTTTATCTTATGATAAGGGAATCCCCCTTACCCTCATTTGACAAGAAGCAAATGAGAGCAATTTTGTCATTAGGTTTTCTTCGGGTCATGTTTGCATGTGATTTTCACGCTTTCACCCAAATCTGACACAAGTGGACTTTTATATATTTTTTTTTTTAATGCATCTCGGTACAGCATGCACGTAGGAATGCCATCAAGGTATCATTTGAAATCAAAATACTTCTACTTTATGGAAATTAGATAATTGCGGTAATACAGCACATAGTTTGGTCACAATAAACTTTTGTTTTGGAGTTTCATTTTTTCTGGGGCGCACTGTATATACACATATGTCTGGGTTTTTTTTTTTCAAGCGAACATGAAACAAATACTACTACTATTACTACTTCTTCTACTACTACTACTATTACTACTACTATACTGCTACTGCTACTGCTTGGGAAAATAAGTCTAAAAAATGGTAAAGAAAAAAGGTGAGACGAAACAAAGAGAAAAGGAAAGTCAACGAAGCGATTACATGTTATAGCGATACGAACATACAACAACGAGTCAAACAATGAGTTGAGAAAAATAAACTTTGTCAATACATATAGGGGTAATAATGACAATAATCGTATTGAAAATCATAGCAACGAAACAAAAAAACAAATAATAAGGATAACGAAAGCAAGCGTATTAGATATAGAATAAAAATACGAATATAGCGCAAATCCAGTCAGGGGAAACAAAGTGAAATGAAATATAAAAATGGAATAAGAAATTAAGTCGATAAGAAATAGGAATCAGAAGATCACAATGTAGCAATATTTGGCTTTTTGTTGGTAGTGCATCTGGTGTGTGGGCAATGAAATTAAAATTGAAAACAAAGGAGACAAAAAAATGACCCCCCCCCCCCCAAAAAAAAAAAATCTTTCCAGGTGCATGGAATGTGAATTAACAAGACACGCAATAAGATGTGGTGTGGAGAGGGTCCTTTCATTTCTCTTTCCGTTATCATCCCCTTTCTGTTTTTGACTCTCCTTTTCTGTTTTTTTTCCCTCACTATGTCATTGGGCACGTGCCCCGTCTCTCCTAAATCTACGCCACTTCCTTATAGAACGGACAAAAAAAAAATGCTTCAAGGACTTAAGAACCAACTTTTCTTCAATTCTATATTTGTCGATTGTTCTGCTTTATAGCAGAACTAAAAATATAATCGTTTTTCTTCTTTTTAATAAGTGCTTGAAAATTACTTTTCTCTGAAATAATCAATAACAATTTTACGATGTTCTTAATATAAATCGAGGGTAGCGTCAGAGGAGATAAGGGATAAATAAAAGAGGTAGGAGACAATCATAGGAGACAGGATAAACCAGAGTACCGTAATACAATAACATATAATAGTGAGCTTTCGAATGTGTCGACTTGAACGCCGTCCTAGATCCTCCCAGCTACAATGGACTGCTTTGTGTTAGCTGCATACCGTGCTTTGTGCAAGAACGGCTCACCCGTCCACTGGCTTCTCCCTCGTCCACTAGACAGATCGAGAACGCGTCAAACATGCATGGTTTTGCTGTCTTCTCTAAAACGTGAACCTCGCTTCACCCATCGTTAGCTTCATGCTTTACCTACTTTGTATGCAGTCAGCACAAAGCAGTCCGTCCATTGTCGCTGGGAGGATCTAGTCGAAACATCCGAAAACTCCTTAATGTAAAGCAGAAACCAATGACGGTGATTGGAAGCAAAGCTTAAAGATATAAAGTGCAAGAGGTGCAAAAATGCTGAGGAAAATTATTAAAACAATATTAGCGATACAGATCATACAACATGAAATAGAAAAGAAAGCAAGAACAAACTAGAAATGTGCATTCCTCGTGCCGCACAATGCGAAATTTATCCCCCGGCGCTGGCAGCGATTTGAAGGAGGGACAAAGACCCTCCCCCATCCCCTCCCTCAAACAAAAGGATGGTGTAGAAATTGCCGCCAGTGGCCCGGAATATTGTCAACACCAGGAGCAGCATTACCAAAACGATTTGTGTAGATTAGAGTATAATGCATTTTTATAGAAAATTCGGAAGAAATATGACCTCAGAGCGCACATAAGACATCCACTAAAATATGACCTTTGATCCTATGAAAGACGGAACACTAGAGGCAGCATCACCAAAAACTGTAGAGGTGTAATCTATAATGGACCTACATACAAAATTTGAATGAAATCCGTCAAGAAATGCAGAAGTAAGAGTGCACAAAAGGGACAAATGAGCTTTGACCCTATAAAGGACGGAACAATGAGGGCAGCATCACCAAACAGTAAAGATGTGTAGATTATACAAAGATACATCTCCATACAAAATTTGAAAGAAATCCATCAAGAAATGTGGCCTGCAGAGTGAACTCACGCCATCCCTTGAAGTATGACCTTTGACCCTATAAAAGACGGGACACTGGTGGCAGCATCACCAAAAACTACAGGTTTTTAGATTACACCAAGGGACACCTTCATGCAAAATTTGAACGAAATCCGTCAAGAAATGCAGAAGTAAGAGTGCAAGAAATGGAAAAATGACCTTTGACCCTATAAAGGACGGAACAATGAGGGCAGCATCACCAAACAGTAAACATGTGTAGATTATACCAAGATACATCTCCATACAAAATTTGAACAAAATCCATTGAGAAATGTGGCCTGCAGAGTGCACTCACGACATGTCCTGAAGTATGACCTTTGACCCTATAAAAGACGGGACACTGGTGGCAGCATCACCAAACACTATAGGTTTTTAAATTACACCAAGAGACACCTTCATGTAAAATTTGAACAAAATCCGTTGAGAAATGTGACCGCCAGAGCGCACACAAGAGTACACACAAGACATCTATCAAAATATGACCTTTGACCCTATAAAAGACGGAACACTGGGGGCAGCATCACCAAAATCTATAGGGTTCCAGATTTTACCAAGAGACACCTTCATACAAAATTTGAACAAAATCCGTTGAGAAATGTGACCGCTAGAGCGCACACAAACTTTCCCCAAAAATATGGCCTTTTACCCTATAAAAGACGGAACACTGGGGGCAGCATCACCAGAAACTATGGGGTCCAGATTTTACCAAGATACACGTCCATAGGAAGTCTGAAAGAAATTCGTCGAGAAATGTGACCGCTAGAGCGCACACAAGAATGTGACGCGGCGGCGGCGGCGGCGGCGAAACGCTGCTGAATCCTCCGGCATACTGCCGGGGGATACAATAAAAGGGAAAACTGATGCGTAAAAAAGGGAAAAGAAAGAGACACAAGAGGGGAGAAAGGAAAGGAAACCAAATTCATTTTCCTTACGCTAGTGAAAGGTATCTCTTGGAAAGCGGACAAGAAGCAGCAATAAAAATATATGATGTAGATGTAGGGCTACCCTTTTATACGATTACAAATATCTGTATAAAAACAACCGCCCTTTTCCATAACCCTTTGAAAATATGATATTTCGAATAAGAAAATGTGAAATGTAATAACATTGGGAAAACTGCAACTGGCTATATATACCTTACCATTTTTTAAAATATAGTTTCTGTAAGATTGCTTGTTTCTCTTAAATACATTCTACATGTTTCTAGCTTAAACCGGTAGGAATGAGTCCTCCCATTATGCTTTTCTTTAATTGTTATTGTAAAGTAAGAGGTTACAGTAAAATTATGCGCAAAGTTCAAAAGATAGAATCGTATTTTTTTCAATTCAGTTTTTCATTGTATTTGTACGTGTGAACAACTTTCTGATGAGTTCCAGTAGTACTTATTAAACTCATATCCATGCTAAATCAAATGGGGTATCAAAACACCAACAATTATTATTGATCGAAAAGTCGATAATTATAATTCTCGAATAGAACAAGCGCCGCAGCGTCCCCGCTTCGCGAACGCTTCTCTTGCGCGATCCGGGCGCCCCTCCCAAAATAAAATTCTGGCTACGCGGGTGAGAGAAAAGGAAAGTTATAAGAGTGAGTGCGTGAAATAGCGAAACGAACACAAACATACAACAGCGAATCAAAGAATGAGTTGAGAAAAATAAAAAATTGTATAATGCATAGGGTTAATAATTATAATAATCAGATTGAAAATTAAAGCAACAGAAAAAACACGCAAATAACAAAGATAACGAACGCAAGCGCATTCGATATGACGAAAATACGAGCATAACGTAAATCGAGTCAGGGGAAACACAAATTTAATATGAAAATGGATTAAGAAAACAAGTACATGAGAAATATGTTCTACAGCAACATTTCGTTTTCGTGAAGTGCATCAGGTGTGTATGCAATGGAATTCTAAAAATGAAAACAAACGGAGGCAGGCAAAATGAGTCGAAAATGGAAACAAAAAATCTATGAAGAAACAGACTGAAAAGTGGTGAAACATGATTTAAGAGATTAAAAAAAAAAAAAAAACATTGCCACCGAAAAATTGACCAAGAGAAAAAAAAAAATGAAATAGAAGCTAAATACTGAGAGGCATAACAAAAGAAACCTATCGCCATCGTGGCTATTACACACATGAAGCAAACAATTAGTGAAAGTGTAGTCTAATGTTCAGTACGCACAGCAAGGAAGAACTAACTTACATGGTTAACCCCCACCCGGAGTCCTCTGAATGATTGAAGAGCCTGGAGACGAGAGTCCAGTCTGCCGCCCTCTTTAGTCCCACACTGGCAAAGCCTATGTGCAGAAAAGAATGAGATGGGGGGGTAAGGTGCGCTGGGCGTCAGACTTAAGGAAAAGAAGCAGAGAGAGAGAGACAGAGAGACCATGAGAGAAACAGACAGAGAATTCCTACAACATTAAGTTATCAACAGAAGTTACATCTTCGGTACGTTCGGGGGGAGGGGGGGGGGGGGGGATAAAGAAAAGAAAAATGAACAACCGAAAATATATTCTTTTCATCAGCATTCGATTAAAAAAAAAAATGTATAGACCCTAGCTCATGAGATGACGGCAGGGGAAAGGGAGTTATGGGGGCACCCCTGCCACCTCTTGGTATCGCCACTGTTGACATCATGCTATTCAGACGATCCACCCGAAATACGATGGAATACAAACAGCACAATCCTTTGTATTAAAATTCCCGATATTTGAGCAAGAATCACCTCATATTCGGACAGCGATGAAGTCTATGTGTGATTCCCCTATCAATTCATCAATAACGGGATTAACCTACAACATTACAGCATTGCAATAAAAAATAACAAGCAAACAAACAATTCCGTCGGGATGGGTTGTCAGACGGCCCCTAAAGTTTAGGCCAATCATTTCCCCCTAAAGCCCACGGACTACAACTGCCAGATGGGAGAGGTACGTGGCTGTAGAGTAAAACAATATAAAAAAACTGACAAAAATTTCCATCAGGAAGGGGGTGTAATGCTCCCCTGCAAGAAAAAAAACACCAACATGCCCTTTGACCAATCTCTGTTGCCCCTAAATTGCTCTGGATGTAGAGAAAAGGCTTTTTTATGTTCCAACCTTAATGATCACTCAAAACAATGAATTCGATTCTGGTCAAATTTACAATGTGCAATACAATTTTGAGTATTGTCATTTTTTTTTTTTTTTTTTTAATTTAATTTTTTTTTTTTTCGGGGGTTGGGTGAAATTTGATGTATCAATAAGTTATCAAATTGTGAAAATTGTAGTGCTTTCTGAAAAGTAGTCCAAAAATCTTGAGAGGATTTTGTAAACTCAATCAATGTCCAACTGCAACTGTTTGAGAAGAAAGACATAATAAAGCAGCTCGCTGTATTACTACACATGACTGCCATGATGAAATCTACAGTTCATGTGTTAATTACACAAATACCTTGCGAGACCTTCTATTATGCGTTGTCAAGACGGTGAAGATGGACAATGGGAAAATGTTTCGTAACTACTTTTGAGAGAGCAATACAATTTTCACAATTTAAGAACTTATTACTGCAATTATTGTTTTGCACCAAATTGCACATTATGAAAGTGAAAATACTCAAAATTGAACTACATACATGTAAATTTGACTTGATTTGAATAAAAAACATTCGACTGTACACTGTATTAAGGTTGGAATGCAAAATACAAAATGTAAGAAGTCTTTTCTCCACATCCAGATAGTTTTGGGTAGCAAGGCTTCGTCAAAGGGCACTTTGGTGTTGTTGTTTTTTTTCCGGGGAGTGTTACACCGTCTTCTCGATGGATTATTTGGTCAGTTTTATAACTTTTTAATGTACAACCATACTGACAAATTTCTGTCAAAATGTTGTAACCCCCCCCCCCCCCCCCCCCCCCCCCCAAATCTGTCCTCCACCGGGTGAATCTGTATTTTGGTAGAATTGAAAAACAATAATTCGGTTTTAATGAAATCAATTTGAAATTGGATGGTAGGTTTTGTTTTAGATGATATGCAGATCGATACAGCTAAAGGGTATACAGACCAAAATTAATAGATTAAAATATTACATTAACGTCCGCATCACAAAAATGTAAACGTCTGGCCAGTCTACATGTACATAATAATATGCAACACGATCGCAAAGTCTTAAAAAAACATTGAGGCAATTTCAATAATTAGACTTTTCCACCACCAATTTAAATGTTCCAATGTTAAACAGTACAATCTTTAAATAATTAGCTCTATTAGCATTCGATGTTGAATACATGTAGGTTAATAAAAACATTTTGTGTTACTTCTAAAAGAGAATAAGCGCCTTTAACATCCGTAAATTTGCATTGTGCGTGTTTTAAACATTGTCAGAATTATCATCATCATCATGATCTCAGTAATTCGAATTCTTTTCTTTCCATATCTCTGTATAAATGCAATTATCCTCTTTTCTTTCTTACATAAATCAGCAAAATTTTATGAATTCTCAATCCCCTACTCAAAATCTGGGGTAGTCATTAATTCTACATAGCAGGGTCTGCAGAGCATTTTCTTTAAAATAGGAGAGCTGGGCGTGGAGCAATTCTGCTGTATCCTTCAACTCTACTCCAAAACGTGCAGCCTCCTGTCACTGTATTTTCTTCCTCGTCCCTAATAATTACTAGCATAAAACTCTTTACTTTTTAAAATATATTCGCCAACGTAAGTTTGATGTTTCTGACCACCTAGTTATAGTTAGTCTAGAACAAAATAAAATATCTAGATACCTTCAATGCGGCGTCTATTCTTAAGTTGATGTAAAAAAACGCGCGAGTTTGATCAAAATGCCTATCAATGTTGATATGCAACGGAAAGTTTATATTATGGGCAGTGGCGTATCCAGGGGGGGGGGGGCGCAACAGACACTATATAGCACTATTTTGCATCTCAGCCCTTCTTCAGAAGCACAAATTTCTCCCCAATGACGGCGATCAATAATAAACATTTTGGTCACTCACATTCATATTTAGTGCATTCAGCGTATACGTAAATGTCGACCAAGAAAGAACTGTTCAAAGTAAGAATCCGGGCCGAGCATTCAAATAAAACAACAGGAAAACAAATTCACATAATGTGATTTCAACTTGTAAATGCGAGCACTTTTATAGTAGATCTGCGCATTCAAGTTAACACAGTAAACCGAACGTGTTAACTTGCATGCACTGATCTCAAAAGACCGGCATGCACGAATTTGTAAACTGAATGTATGTTTGGTTGACTCGTTGAATTTGAAAGTTTGGATTCTTAATTTGAATTACAGAATTCGTCCAAGAGCGACATTTGCGTTAATTTGAATTATAAATTTGAGTGACCAAATGATTGCATTGACCGGAAAACCTATAATGGTAATACTGTTAATGATAATGATAATAATAACAATAAAAGAAAATTAAAATGTTAATGATACTAAATCTAATTATAGTAACCTAAATGTAAAATTATTTTGCTCAATTTACATTCAGGTATACTAGTACTAATACGTACTGTACATTGAAATAAGAAATTAACAATAAGGAGAACTAATATAATTTTATTTAAATAAATAAAAATCAACACAAAACTAAGCTGCACCCACGTCTAAACTATTCATCCCTTAATGCATTCATACTATTACGCGTTAGTACTACAGAAAAACGGAATAGAATCATCTCATACAATCTATTTTATATTATGAGTTGAACAATAACTTACAATACGTATTCCATCGTCTTCACATGTCTGCAGCACTCGACGAGGTAAACCAAGTCTTCCTCGTCTGTGCACTTCACCTCGTCCACATACAGCTCCTGTAGGTTGTTGGTTTGTTCTCTGATCAGAAGACCCAGTCCTCTCATCGTCTCTCTCGATACATTCTTCTTCTCTGATGGGAGTGAGTCTGGTGCTCTAAGCCTGATGTGTGTGAGCTGCTGTCCCCCGGTCAGACGAAGACAAGCCGTGATCTGAGATATGTCTCTCTCTGCATCATCGATAGTGATATCGATCTCTTTCAAGCCAGGTATCGATGAGAGCAGACCTTCGTAGCTTTGTGACGTCACTCCCCAGGCTCTCAGCTTTGTGACGGATGGAAGCTCAGGATGAGATGGAGAGAAACTGAGAGAGGAGTCTGAGATAGTAAGCTTGGACAGTGAGGTGAAGGATCTGAGGCAGGACCACAACATGATGGTCATCTCAGCAGATAGTTGGCAGTCCTTAATCGTTAACATAGGGATCTGTAATGAATTACAAGAAAATGAATGCGTCAATTTTACATCATATTCAATTTAGGGAGTTACATACAATCACTTGCTTTCAATATCATGGACGAAACATACGCTTTACAACTAATTTGGACTTATTCTGATGTCTCTTCATGTCGAGAGAAAAGCGTATTTTAAAAGAACTAAAGTGCAGTATATCAGTTGTTTGGAGAAGCAAAATATAAACCAACTGACGAAAAACTTACAAGAAATCACATAAAGAAACATGTCATATTGCTCGACGCTAAAGGAAAAGTTAGATTTAATTTTTTAAAATAATTTATATTGTATGAATCATTATTTAATTTTTTCCTTGTTTTTTTTTTTTTTTTTTTTTTTGGGGGGGGGGGGTAACTTAATAGCCATTTACAATTTTTACTGACGTCTTTTGGAAATTGCCATTTAATTGTAGGCCTAGTATGAATTAGGCCATTTACACAATGCAATAAATAAGGAAGAAATTTATTTTGCTGTAACTTCCATAAGGCGGAATGTATAAATTGCTTTTCTTGAACGTTTCTAAACAATGAGGTCTACTTACATTTGATACGCGTCTGTCCGAGTTCAGCGATCTAGAAAACCTATAGCATTTAGGAGAAAGATGAAGAAAATAAGACAGTCGGTAATAAAATATTTTGGCTTCTAGAGTAAATGTACTGATGGTAACAATTATCATTATAATGATAATGATAATTATATTAGTAATAATAAGAAGAAGAAGAATACCATAAAATGTATTAGTAAAGCATACGAATTAAAATATTCCCATAGATCAAAGTATGTGAGAGAGTGATATGCAATGTGTTTGACAATGACCATGACACGTAGTGTGTATAGCTTGAATACAATGTACATTGAGTGTATACATAGAACATTGACTGAACATTGAGTGTATGGATGGAACATGACAATGGGATGAAATGTACAATGAACAGGTGGTTTGGATGGAGATGGTATGGAGGGTGATTGACAGGTGAACAATGTAATGGACAAGCATCCAATAAATGAGCATAAACATGACAAAACACAAAGACAAAGTGTATGAAAAATGATATCCTATTTCAACTGCAAATCATGCCCAATTATACATATAGGAGAACCAAACAAAAATGATTTATGCTCATAATTTGGGGCTAGTCCAGTCACCCGGCCAGGGCTAGCGCTAATCGGCGGCCTGCTAGCTCAGTTGTCTAGTGCCTATAGTGCTAGTACTAGTAGTAGTAGGCCTAGGCCCTAGTCCTAGTACTACTAGTACTAGTACTAGTAGGCCTACTACTAAAGTACGAGTGCCTAGTGGGCATCTACTTACAATACATCTATAAAAGTTGGCGTTAGATCTACCGCTAGATCTGTTACAGCCAGGTCTACTCAGGTCTCAGTCATAATTATTAAACACATTTTATCTCACCTCTTAACAATGCCCGGGATCTCTATCTCCATATTTATTACTGATTAAACTAAAGAGATTTGTTAACACACAATTACTAGGCCTAGTTGTTGTCAGTGTTTAATTTCGGTGGTGGGCCGGCGCGCCTGGCCTGGGCGTGCGGGTTCTTTCTTTAAATTTCTTGTACTTGTGTGTACAAAATTCCACACTGCGCGTACTATATATATGCCGCGCCGACGATCGACTAGACTGTCGACTGCGCGCGCTTCTATAAATAGAGTCTACAGCTAGCTAGCTCACGTCACGTCACGCAGCGCAGATCTATAAATAGGTCAAATGTCTAAAACCTGCGGTACGTGCATTCATAATAATGGAAGGTGCATTCGTATTTTTTCATCACAGTCATTAGCCATAGGTTTTTATTCTACTAGTATATCTTTGCAGCCCAGCGGACCATTTAAGCATCCTCCCTATATGCTAAAATATAGGGTAGAATTCTTACCTATCATCATTGTAAATTAGAATGCGTATGTCCATTTAAGAATTTTGACTTGGAAAACATCAAAGATTTTATACCTAACTCTGAAAAATCGGATAAGATGAAAGTCTTTAAGTTTAGAAAAAAGTTCTTAGCAAATATCTTTATATTAAATACGCATTTTGATTAAGATTTTTGTTTAAAAAAGATGATAATTAAAGAATTCATAAATATCATTCTAAAGTATTTTATAAAATACGAGCCCAGGTGGATATTTTGGTAATTAAAAGTCAACATATTAACCTGACCAAAAAAGTTAATTATGCCCATTTCATGTCAAATGTATGGATTAAAAACATGAACAATAACACACACAAAGGCGTGCTGATAAAAAGGAAACCCGCGATAGATGCGAGAAATTTTGACTCGATTTTCCTTTTCTTCTTTATACTGTTTTCTTTGTTCACTCTTTTAAAAAGATGTTTTAAATATAAATTTTCATTCAATAATACCATCGTGCTTATAAAATGTTATGTTTTACTCATCGTTAATAGTTAATTTATTTATATCAATAAATGTAAATTTATAAGGTTGCATATTATGGCATGTCGATATAGATGTCTATCCTATTTTACCTTGATTATTTGTAAAGATATTATTTTGAAAATGGAAGTAATAAAATGATTTTGTTTTAAAAGTAGTAATCACTTACTGTTCTATATACAAACTAGATGATATCAAACGTGTCGAAGGCTCGACGAGATCAATTAATTTCTCCTCCGGTCCGGATACTACCCTTGACAATATCACCTTGTCCCCGATCAGAAGACCCAGGTCTCTCATCGTCTCTCGTGTATCGGGTGTTGTAAGCCTGATGCGCGTGAGCTCCTGTCCCGTCAGACGTCGACGAAGACCAGTCTGGATCTGAGATATGTCGGCTTTCCCTACATCATCGATAGTGATATCGATCTCTCGCACGCCAGGTAAAGAAGAGAACAGACCTTCGTAGCTTTGTGACGTCACTCTCTCGGCTATCAGCTTTGTGACGGATGGAAGTTCAGGAGGAGATGGAGGGTAATTGAGAGAGGAGTCTGAGATGGAGAGATGTTTTAGAGAAGCGACGGATCTGAGGCAGGACCACAACCTGATGGTCATCTCAGCAGATAGATGGCAGTCCTCAATTGTTAACATAGGGATCTGTAATAGAATACAAGGAAAATGAATGCGTCAATTTTGCATCATATTCAATTTAGGGAGTTACATACAATTTCTTCCTCTCACTATCATGGACAAAACATACGCTTTACGAGTTTCGGGTTCTTCTCATGAATCTTAATGACGAGAAGAAAGATATTTAAAAGAACTAAATCGCAGTATATCCGTGGTTTGGAGAAACAAAGTGTAAACAAGCTGACAAGAAATGACATGAAATAAGATTTTGCTCGACTTCTGTTCCAATAAATAGTTTCATTAAAAAAAAACAATTATTTTATTAACATCTTGGCCATTTAAATTTTCGACAAAAGTGAAAGTGTTTAGAAAATTATTTTATTATAGTACGAAATAGGCCATTTGCACACTGCAATAAATAAACAAGAAATATTTATTTTGCTGTATTTTCTATGAAGCAGAATGTATAAATTGCTTTTGTTGAACATCTGATGAGGCTTATCAGGTCTACTTACATTTGATACGTGTCTTTCCGAGTTCAGGGATCCAGAAAACCTATAGTATTTCGGAGAAAGACGAGGAAAACCAAGACAGATGTTAATAAATTATTTCGGCTTCTAGAGTGAAAGTACTGATGGTAGCAGTTATAACTAGAAATGTGCATTGCTGGTGCCGCGCAATGCGAAATGTATCCCCCGGCACTGGCAGCGATTTGAAGGAGGGACAAAGACCCTCCCCCATCCCCTCCCTCAAACAAAAGGATGGTGTAGAAATTGCCGCCAGTGGCCCGGAATATTGTCAACACTAGGAGCAGCATTACCAAAACGATTTGTGCAGATTAGAGTATCATGCATTTTTATAGAAAATATGACCTCAGAGCGCACATAAGCCATCCACTAAAATATGACCTTTGATCCTATGAAAGACGGAACACTAGAGGCAGCACCACCAAAAACTGTAGAGGTGTAATCTATAATGGACCTACATACTGAAAGAAATGAGTTAACAAATGTGTCCTCCAGAATGCATGCAACGAAAATATGACATTTGACCCTAACAACAACCTGAATATGACATTTGACTGTATAGAAAGTGGTACAGTGGGGGTAGCATCAGCAAACAATTTAGATGTGTAGGTTTCACTAAGACACATCTTCATATAAAATTTGAAAGAAATGTGTTGAGAGATATACGAAGATACATCTCCATACAAAATTTGAAAGAAATCCATCAAGAAATGTGGCCTGCAGAGTGCACTCACGCCATGCCCTGAAGTATGACCTTTGACCCTATAAAAGACGGAACACTGGTGGCAGCATCACCAAAAACTATAGGTTCTTAGATTACACCAAGAGACACCTTCATGCAAAATTTGAACGAAATCCGTCAAGAAATGCAGAAGAAAGAGTGCAAGAAATGGAAAAATTACCTTTGACCCTATAAAGGACGGAACAATGAGGGCAGCATCACCAAACAGTAAAGATGTGTAGATTATACCAAGATACATCTCCATACAAAATTTGAAAGAAATCCATAAGAAATGTGGCCTGCAGAGTGCACTCACGCCATGCCCTGAAGTATGACCTTTGACCCTATAAAAGACGGAACACTGGTGGCAGCATCACCAAAAACTATAGGTTTTTAGATTACACCAAGAGACACCTTCATGCAAAATTTGAACAAAATCCGTCAAGAAATGCAGAAGTAAGAGTGCAAGAAATGGAAAAATGACCTTTGACCCTATAAAGGACGGAACAATGAGGGCAGCATCACCAAAAATTAAATATGTGTAGATTATACCAAGATACATCTCCATACAAAATTTGAAAGAAATCCATCAAGAAATGTGGCCTGCAGAGTGAACTCACGCCATCCCTTGAAGTATGACCTTTGACCCTATAAAAGACGGAACACTGGTGGCAGCATCACCAAAAACTATAGGTTTTTAGATTACACCAAGAGACACCTTCATGCAAAATTTGAACAAAATCCGTCAAGAAATGCAGAAGTAAGAGTGCACAAAAGGGACAAATGAGCTTTGACCCTATAAAGGACGGAACAATGAGGGCAGCATCACCAAACAGTAAAGATGTGTAGATTATACCAAGATACATCTCCTTACAAAATTTGAAAGAAATCCATAAGAAATGTGGCCTGCAGAGTGAACTCACGCCATCCCTTGAAGTATGACCTTTGACCCTATAAAAGACGGGACACTGGTGGCAGCATCACCAAAAAGTACAGGTTTTTAGATTACACCAAGGGACACCTTCATGCAAAATTTGAACGAAATCCGTCGACAAATGCAGAAGTAAGAGTGCAAGAAATGGAAAAATGACCTTTGACCCTATAAAGGACGGAACAATGAGGGCAGCATCACCAAAAATTAAACATGTGTAGATTATACCAAGATACATCTCCATACAAAATTTGAACAAAATCCGTTGAGAAATGTGGCCTGCAGAGTGCACTCACGCCATGCCCTGAAGTATGACCTTTGACCCTATAAAAGACGGAACACTGGTGGCAGCATCACCAAACACTATAGGTTTTTAAATTACACCAAGAGACACCTTCATGCAAAATTTGAACGAAATCCGTTGAGAAATGTGACCGCCAGAGCGCACACAAGAGTTCACACAAGACATCTATCAAAATATGACCTTTGACCCTATAAAAGACGGAACACTGGGGGCAGCATCACCAAAATCTATAGGGTTCCAGATTTTACCAAGAGACACCTTCATACAAAATTTGAACAAAATCCGTTGAGAAATGTGACCGCTAGAGCGCACACAAACTATCCCCCCAAATATGGCCTTTTACCCTATAAAAGACGGAACACTGGGGGCAGCATCACCAGAAACTATAGGGGTCCAGATTTTACCAAGATACACGTCCACAGGAAGTCTGAAAGAAATTCGTCGAGAAATGTGACCGCTAGAGCGCACACAAGAATGTGACGCGGCGGCGGCGGCGGCGAAACGCTGCTGAATCCAAAGTATCCTCCGGCATACTGCCGGGGATACAATAACATCGTGTTAAGGACTATGATGATTATTATACTACTAAGAATGTAATCAATGATAAAAATTAGCAATGACATAATAACAATGTTGATGGTAATAATAATGATAATAACAAATAATTATGATAAGAACAGGAAGAAGAGAAGAAGAAGAAGAAAAAAGAAGAAAATGAAGAAGAAGAAGAAGAAGAACAAGATAAAACTTATGAAAAGGGGATTTGGGTGAAAATGGTATGGAGGGTGACTGGCAGGTGAAAAATGTAATTGACAAGCATGCAATAAATGAGAACAAACATGACAAAGTTCTCTGACCCATAGTTTTCAAAATAAGGCCAGGCTCTACAATGTCATACTTCAGAATTGCACATGTCCATTGTAATATAATTGAAATCTGAGCTAATTTCTTTCTTCTTATAACTTGAACAGAATCATCTCTTATTTTTTCCAAAATTGTTAAAGGGTGTTTTTGTGTGTATGTTTTTCGTTTTCCTGCGAGTTCTTTTATACCTCTTTTTTGGATAAAAAGGTAGGATATGTTGTACCTTACTGGTCATTTGTCATAACATAATTACACCCAATAATCATCTTTGTTAATCATTGAGTCTTGTGACCAAGTTTATGGATTTCTGGTGGATGTTTTGTTTTTTAAAAGTCTACACATTAACTTGACCAAAAAAAGTAATTATGATGCTAATTTCATTTCAAATGTATGGCTTAAAAGCATGAACCAGAACACACACAAAGGCGTGCTGATAAAAGGAACCCGCGATTGATGCGAGAAACTTTGAATCGATGTTCTTTTTCTTTTTTTTTTTTTTTTGTGTGTTTTTTTTTGTTGTTTTTTTTTTTGGGGGGGGGGGGGTTCACTGATTTAAAAATATGTTTTAAATATAAACTTCCATTCAAAAATACCATGCGCATATTATTGCTTATAAAATGTTATGTTTATCTCATTGTTAATAGTTAATTTAATTGTATCAATAAATGTAATCATATTAGGTTACATATTATATTTCTGGCATGTGGGTATAGATGTCGATCCTTTTTTTACCAGATTTACCTTGATTTGTAAAGATGTTATTTTGAAAATGGAAGTAATAAAATATTTTTCAAAACAAGATGAATGCGACTGCGTCTCCTATATGCCTCCGCCTAAATTTAGTTGATGGCTCAAACTGTTCTAGAAATATTTGATAAGGAGGCTAAAAACCAGTAATTTCATGTAATTTCATGTAAATTGACCTCTGTGACCTCTGACCTTTGACCTACTTACCGCAAAATCTAATCAGTTCATCTTTCTATGGGGATGCATACTGGTACCAAGTTTCAAGTTCTCACCTCAGATAGTTCTTGAGATATCGCGGTAACAGTGCTAAAAACCAGTAATTCCATGTAATTTCATGTAAATTGACCTCTGTGACCTCTGAACTTTGACCTACCTACCCCAAAATCTAATCAGCTCCTCTTTCTATGGGGATACATACTGGTACCAAGTTTGAAGTTCTCACCTCGTACAGTTCTTGAGATATCGCGGTAACGGTGCTAAAAACCAAGAATTTCATGTAATTTCATGTAAATTGACCTCTGTGACCTCTGACCTTTGACCTACTTACCCCAAAATCTAATCAGTTCATCTTCGTATGGGGATACATACTAGTACCAAGTTTTAGGTTCCTACCTCAAATGATTCTTCAGATATCGCGGTAACGAGAAGTGGGACGGACGGACGCACGCACGCACGCACGCACGGACGGACAACCCAAAATCATAATGCCTCCGGCACCCACTTTCGGTGGGCGGACGCATAAAAAAGTAGTCAATACTTACTGTTCTATATACAGACTAGATGATATCAAACGTGTCGAAGGCTCAACGAGATAGATTACTTTCTCCTCCGGTCCGAATACTACGCCTGACAATATCACCTCGTTCCCGATCAGAAGACCCAGTCCTCTCATCGTCTCTACATTCTTCTTCTCTGAGCGGAGTGTATCGGGTGCTTTAAGCCTGATGCGTGTGAGCTCCTGTCCCGTCAGACGTCGACGAAGACAAGTCTGGATCTGAGATATGTCTTCTTTCCCTACTTCATCGATAGTGATATCGATCTCTCGCACGCCAGGTAAAGAAGAGAACAGACCTTCGTAGCTGTGTGACGTCACTCTCTCGGCTATCAGTTTTGTGATTGATGGAAGCTCAGCAGGAGATGGAGGGAAACTGAGAGAGGAGTCTGAGATAGTAAGCTTGGACAATGAGGTGAAGGATCTGAGGCAGGACCACAACCTGATGATCATCTCAGCAGATAGATGGCAGTCCTCAATTGTTAACATAGGGATCTGTAATAGAATACAGGAAAATGAATGCGTCAAATTTGCATCATATTCAATTTAGGGAGTTACAATTTCTTCCTCCAGCTATCATGGACAAAATATACGCTTTACGAGTTTCGGGTTATTCTGATGAATCTTAATGACGAGAGTAAAAAGATATTTAAAAGAACTAAATCGCAGTATATCGGCGGTTTGGTGAAACAAAATGTAAACAAACTGACAAGAAATGACATGAAATAAGACGTGATTTTGCTCGACTTCTGTTCCAATAAATAGTTTCATTAAAAGAAACCAATTATTTTTATTAACTTTTTGGCCATTTACAATTTTCTACAATACTAAAAATCTTTCTGAAAAATATTTTATTGTAGTACGACATGCAGTAAATAAGGAAGAAATATCATTTATTTTGCTGAGGCGAAACGGTGTAGACGTAAATTGTTTTGTTGAACATTTCTTAACAATGAAGCCTACCAGTCTACTTACATTTGATACGCCTCTGTCCGAGTTCAGGGATCCAGAAAACCTATAGTATTTAGGAGAAAGATGAGGAAAAACAAGACAGTCGGTAATAAATTATTTCGGCTTTTAGAGTGATAGTACTGATGGTAACAAATATAATAACAATCATGTTAAGGACTATGATGATTATTATAATAGTGATAATGTAATTAATGATAACAAATTAACAGTGACATAATAACAATGTTGATGGTAATAATAATACATATAATTATAAACAATAATGATAAGAAGAAGAAGAAGAAGAAGAAAACAAGAAAAGGAAGAAGAAGACAAAACATATGAACAGGTGGTTTGGATGAAGATGGTGTGGAGGATGACTGGCAGGTGAAAATGTAATTAACAAGCATGCAATAAATGAGCACAAACATGACAAAGTTCTCTAACCCATAGTTTTCAAAATAAGGCCAGGCTCTACAATGTAATACTCACTGGCGTAGCCAGGGGGGGGATCGAGGGGCCATGCCCCCCCCCCCCCCATTCAGCCACTACAAAAAAAAAAGCGAGAACGAGAGCGAAAAAGCGAGAGAAAAGGCCTAAAAAGGGGCTACAAGCCGTTATCTGGCTCTTAAAATTTGCTAAAACGTCACTGCACCACCTCTGTGTCGATCCCGGGGGATGGGGGTATATATATCAAAAAAAAAATTGAGGTGGGGGATGGCCTGTGTTATTACCCCGCTTCAAATATTTTTGGATTATGATACTTTAACTTAAAACTAATAATTATCCAAACTCATGATGTTTGATCTTGAAATACGATCACATTCTTTAATGACTAGAAGTAGGGAAATAAGAAATGCCATAATTTCAATGTGAAAATATCGAAGAAAATTCGTTCGCTCTCATTGTTATTCTCAATTAAGGATTAAGGGGTACCGTCCACTGGCGTAGATCCGTGCATTTCTTCTTTTCATTAAAAACCATTTCATGTTGGGATGCTCTAAAATGCAAGATTTATTGACAGATTTTTGAAAAATTCCCTGATGTAGGAGGGGGATACCCCCTCCCATTCCCACTCGGTCTCTTCGCTCAGTGGTGTATCTAGGGGGCAGGGGGCACGTGTCCCGTGCAGCACTTGGAGGGGACGCAAAAAACGCAAAGGAGAGAAAGAAAAATAGGGGGAAATGAATACAAATCATAATCTTTACCGATCACCGCCCCAATTCCGCTGGGTAAATGCACTAGAAATCTAGTTTTTGAAGGTTTGAAATGCGATAATTTTTCAAAGCTCGGTCGCTTTGCTCCCTCGCATAATTTATTTCAGGATCTCGTAATTTCGCTCCCCCAGTATATATATATACTTATATAGATTAAAGGGTTCAAAAAGTTTCAAAAAATAAAGATGTAATTACTTTGTTCGCTATTATTATTTCATATGAGTCTTGCTAACTATTGCGCTCCCAATTATAGGATAAAGTGTATAAAACAGCATTTGCAAAGGTTCAACTTTTGAAAGAAATCTCAACTTCAGGTCGCCATGCAGAATTTCTCGACTGTTTCTGAAGCCTATAGGGTTTTCGTTAGTTCTGCTCCCGATTGTAGAAGTGAGTGAATAGAAAACCGTTTATAAATGTATAAAATTCGAGTTTCTCTACCGCTCAACTGCGGTGGTCAAATGCAAATTTTTCGCTCCCTCGCATACATGTATGAACTGTTGTGTCCAAATACATGTAATTGAAAAGCGGTCCGGGCGTCGAACTATAACTTTCCGCCAACAAAAATTGTTTGCTCCAAGCCGTTATTATTCTCTCAAATTAGCTAAAATGTCAGATCTTTTGCGCTTCACCCACCCTTGTTACATACAGTGCAGTATGGCGTCCAAAAACTGAAAAGCAGCCAAGGCGTCGAACTAACATTCCGCCTAAATAAAGGGTGCTAAAACATTAGAGCTTTCGCACTTCGCGCTGGAAGGGGGAAATTCCCCCTCCCTGCACCCACCCCTGTTACATACACTGTAAAAACTGAAGTGCTACTTTTTCGGTGCTCGTATAGTGACTGCACCTGAAGTGCTGTTTTAGCACTTGCAAGTGTGCTAATTTACAAGCAAACCAAAAAAATGTGACCGTGGCGAGCCTCGAACCAGGTTCCGCTGATTGAGAGGCGCTGATGTTACCGACAGACTAACAAACGCTTCTTGCAATCCAGCTTCGTCATGGGAGTCAAGTAGATAACATGAACTATGTGGTGTCGTAAATTCACTACGTTACAATATGATCTGCTCTAAATCGTACGATGTGAGTTAGTCTAGCGGTAATGCCAGTAATTCTCGATCAGCTGACCCTGGTTCGAGGCTCGCCAGAATCACGATTTTTTTTTAAACGAATGTTTAGCAGTTTAAGGAGCCGGTCCAGCTCCCGTGAAAGTGCTGAAATAGCACGCTGTGTGCATTCCAATAGCACTCTGAGTGCAGTCCCTATGCAAGCACTCAGAAAGTGCTAAATTCAACCCTCCTGGTGCTGAAAACAGCACTTAATTTTTTAGAGTGTACAGTGCATTACTACGTCCAAATAACTGAAATGCAGGCAGGGTGTCGAACTATAACTTTCCGCCTAAAAAAATTGTTTGCTACGAGCCGTTATCTTTCTCTCAGATTTGCTGTAAAACGTAAGAGCTTTCTCGCTACGCGCGGGAGGGGGGAAACTCCCCCTCCCTGCACACACCCCCTGGGGAGCACGCTTTGCATGCTCATCACCAATTTCACACTCTTTGCGTCCCCCACAACCGCCCCCTAAAATGAAATCCTGGGGAGCGTTTCATGAAAGGAAGTTGTCGGATATTTTATCCGACAACTGTTATAAGCTACTGAAATCCTTGCATCTGATTGGCTGAGAGCAGATTTGTCGGATAAAATGTATGACAAGTCCTTTGATGAAACGCCCCTGGCTATGCGGTTGGATCCTTCACGTCTGCCCCCCCCCCCCCATTGAAAAATCCTGGCTACGCCTTGTGGTCATACTTCAGAATTTCACATCATGCCAATTGTAATATAATGGAAATCTGAGCTAATTTATTTCTTTTTTCATAACTTGAACAGAATCATCTCTTATCTTTTCCAAACTTGGTAAAGGTTTTTTCTTTGTTTGTGTGTGTGTGTGTGTTTGTTTTCCTGCGAGTGTTTTTATACCTCTTTTGGTGGGATATTTTGTACCTTACTGGTCCTTTGTCATATGAAACATAATTACACCCAATAAAAATCTTTAATAATCATAGAGACTTGTGACCAAGTTTAAGGATTTCAGGTGGATATTTTGGTAATTGAAAGTCGACACATTAACCTGACCAAACAAGTAATTATGATGCCAATGTCATTTCAAATGCATGGCTTAAAAACGAACAAGAACACGCACAAAGGGGCTTGTCTCGAATGTGTGGGTTGCGGGAGCGGGATGGGAGCGGGAACGGGCACACCCTTTCGAGACAAGCCCCCCCCCCCCCGGTTATCTCGAATGGACGCGCTCCCAGCGAGAAGCTCAATGAACGCGCCACTTCGAGACAACCGGGGGGGGGGGGGGTGGCTTTCCTCGAATGGGTGTGTTGAGTAGACTTTTGTAACAGACGTTTTAGAAATTTTTGTGAAAAATGTACTCTTGCTGGTTTTTTCGTTTGACAACCGGGGCTTGTCAAATGAATGTATGAGGTTGCATGAATTCATAATGGAATGTTCATTTAAAATTCAAAGGTGTTAATTCACTGCGGCGTATTTTTTTTACGAGGGGGGGGGGGGGGGCACAAGATGGCCATGCCCCACCCCTTATTGGTGGGTGAGTAAGAAAATAGGAAGATGAGTGAGGAAGATGAAAAATATTCCCGGGAAAATGTAAATAGGGGTCAATTTTCGCAGACTCTGGTGGTTTCATCCCCGGGGATAGGAGGGGGGTTAATTTCCTAAATTGCCTGTATAGGGGGTCCAATATCTCAGAAAATTCCCAGGGATAGGGGGGTAAAACAAATTCCAACTTCTCCGGGATAGGGGGTCATTTTTGAAAAGGAGGTACGAGCATAGGCCTACCCCTTGTATGGGGAGTTGGGGGACCGGGTAAAAACGACCTTTTGATATGCGTTTTGACTTTTGATAGTGGGTATTGATAGAATGATAGTGGCATTAAAAGGTGTTTCTAACTTTGGAAAGATAATAAACACACCTTGGCTTATGTCAGCACATGTCTGTAACACAATTTCACAATACTTAACAGGTCACGCCAAAAAAATAAAAATAAAAAATCCTAGCTACGCCACTTGCCCTTTCGTCCCCGTGTGTTTTAATGCATAATTATTCAATTCTCCTATTTATTTTCCATAAATAATGATTTCCTTGTCAAAAGCTTTTTTTAGATACTGTTTTATTATATTTTCTACATCTTAGACAAAAGAAAAACGAAAAAACCAGCAAGAGTACATTTTTCAAAAATTTCTAAAACGTCTGTTACAAAAGTCTACTCAACACACCCATTCGAGGAAAGCCCCCCCCCCCCCCCCGGTTGTCTCGAAGTGGCGCGTTCATTGAACTTCTCGCTGGGAACGCGTCCATTCGAGATAACCGGGGGGCTTGTCTCGAAAGGGTGTGCCCGTTCCCGCTCCCATCCCGCTCCCGCAACCCACCCATTCGAGACAAGCCCACAAAGGCGTGCTGATAATAGGGGAAACCCGCGATTGATGCGAGAAATTTTGAATCGATTTTCCTTTTCTTCTTCTTTTTTTGTTGTTCACTCTTTTAAAAGGATGCTTTAAATATAAACTTCCATTCAATAATACCATGCGCATGATAGGGCGTATTTAAAATGTTATGTTTGACTTATTGTCAATAGTTAATTTAATCGTTTCAATAAATGTAATCATATTACATGCCTTTGTGTTTGCTTTAATCCCCCTCCACACCTACTTCACTCCTCGCTCCCCACACTCCCCTTTTGTTTCCATTGTCTTGTGTCCCCAGCCCCTCCCTTACAGTTCCTGTTACATGTATACTGTTTTGTGTCTGTAGTCTATATATATGCTTGTCTTGCTTTTTATGTTTGTCTTTTTGCCTCTGACGAAGATTCTGCTAGGATCGAAAGCTCAGGCCCCTTTTGACTCCATATAAGTTTGCATATTATTATTTCTGGCATGTGGATTTATAGATGTCTATCTTATTTGACCTTGATTATTTGTAAAGAGGTTATTTGAAAATGGAAGTAATAAAATGAGCTTTGAAAAAAAGTAGTTATTACTTACTGTTCTCTGTACAAACTAGATGATATCAAACGTGTCAAAGGCTCGACAAGACCAATTAATTTCTCCTCCGGTCCGGATACTACCCCTGACAATATCACCTTGTCCCCGATCAGAAGACCCAGGTCTCTCATCGTCTCTCGTGTATCGGGTGTTGTAAGCCTGATGCTCGTGAGCTCCTGTCCCGTCAGACGTCGACGAAGACCAGTCTGGATCTGAGATATGTCGGCTTTCCCTACATCATCGATAGTGATATCGATCTCTCCCATGCCAGGTAAAGAAGAAAACAGACCTTCGTAGCTTTGTGCCGTCACTCTCTTGGCTATCAGCTTTGTGACGGATGGAAGCTCAGGAGGAGATGGAGGGAAACTGAGAGCGGAGTCAGAGACAATGACTTGGGTCATTGGGGTGAGAGATCTAAGGCAGGACCACAACCTGATGGTCATCTCATTAGATAGCTCGCATTTCCTTATAAAGAGTTGACCATTGTCCTGGAATAAATAAGAATTGGGTAAATGTAGCACATGATTTATAAAGAAAAATATTCAAATCAATTAAAATTAAAAAGAAGAAGAAATTTTGATTTATCAGTAGATTTATATCAAATGGTTCAAAACAGAAGCCTCATAAGACTGGAAGCATGATTTTACGCTAAATGAGGAAATACCGATAAAAGTTACATCGACTTCTATTTTTGACCTTTGAATTAATTCATCATCTTCAAAACAGGAACCCGTAAATGTATGTACCGGTAACATTTCGATACATCTCATCATGGATGTTTGGAACTACATTTATAAGTCCTATCAGTGTAGTGATACGAGCCTTTACAAAAAAAAACAGTCAGTGACAGAATAACAATAGCATAGGGCCTACTCGTCTTGTTAACACTAATGAATACTGAATACGTAACTTAGGTAAATTGCCATTTGGTCCAATTGTCAGTTGATCATAATCAATTGGTCTAATATCATTTCGTCCATTAAATATTTCGTCCAATGAATATAAAGTCCAATAATCATTTCGTCCAATGACATGTTAATCCATAACCACTTCGTTCAAAAACCCATTCGGTCTAATAACTATTTGGTTTGTCTCTATCAGCTACTCAATTTGGAATCCAAGGTGTACTTACATGCACTTAAAATGTATAGGTGATGTAAACTTGCAAGATATGAACCTAATAGCAATTGTAGTCACTGAAACCTCTCAGAAAATTCACTTAAACTTATATTCTGTTTAGCCTGTTATGAAAAACAATGTATGCGGTGTTTTGTTTTGGACGTTACATGATGTTAACATGTCGATCAGATCATAATCCAAACGTTGTCCTGATCTGAACTTAGAGCTTGTGTTTCTTAGTCTTTTGGTGGCTGATGTATGAACTTGAAGGGTAATGACTTTTGGTCATCTCTCATCTAGCTTGCTGATTTCAAAGATGTGACAACCTAGGTTATTAGATCGCACACTGTTTCACCAGGGAATTCTATGTGAATATTCAAAGTATTCAGAGCATAAATCAAGCTTTCTAGAAAGCTATGAAACATTATTGGTACCATAAACATTTTTTTTTTTTAGATTGTAGATTTTTCCAGGATCTTTTCTTTGTCTGACTTTAACAATGGTACACAACATGAATAAAGAACCCATTTTCATTTTCATAGCTTCTACAAATACAATTGAATAATCATTAGAAAGGGTACTAATATCCTACTTATTTGGTATACAAGGCATGGGAGGGGCAAGCATTTGAATAGTACAGTAAGCATACATGTAGCTCACATTTTGGTAAAGTCAAAACGAGCAAGAAATCTCTTGGCATACATGTAGTGAGAGAACTTCACGGAAATCTACAAAAATTTAGTTGTAATGCTTTATTGTTGTATACTTTCTAGGAATTATTGTTGGTGGTGTTTTTAAAGTTTTTGCTGATAGAGATTGCTGATAGGGTATTACACCCTACAAGAAGAAAATAAATGAATGGATGGATTTGGACAGGCTAAAGTTAGCTTATTTTTTTTTCATGTTAGAATGTCATGAATAATCTTCCTATAGTTATTAGAAGTTGCAATTCTCCAGATTCATTCAAAAGCAGTCTAAAAACTTACTCGTTCAATTCTTCCATTGATTATTACTGTACATTCCTTTGTATTTCTACTATCTTATGCCCTTCTTTATTCTACACTACGCCTAGAGCACTCTACAAATTGGATTTGCGCTTTATAAATCACGATATACATGTATGTATGTATGTATTAATATTATTATTCACAAGTTGATAATCCATATGAAATTAATTGTGTAGGATGTGGATAGTTCAATTAAAGACTGATATACAGCCATTAATTTTGTAAGTAACATTTTTTTACAAGTTTACAAAGCTTCTTTTAGTATACCTGACTATAGATTTATACACACTTGGAAGGCCCTGTGTTCACCAGAAACTGTGTAATCAATCTTCATGTACCAATGAGTGGTTTCCAATTCTATTTCACAAAATGGCATGATAAATTGTGAGGATTAAGCATTAACAAATAAGCTAAATAAGTAGTAGTCCCACATATACATATCAAATTGAAGTTTAATAGTCCCCCTATTTTAAGGTAAAAATCCATATTTCATGTAAATTTTGAGAAAATGGTTTAGCTTGGTTGTATTTGTCAAATATTTACACCACATATTCTTTGTTTTGTAGACTGGGTAAAGTTAAGGTGTGTGACTGTTACTGAAAAAATACTTTAAATTGACCAAATAAACTTAAGTTTAATGACTTCATTTGGGATATCCTTCATAAAAATGAAAAACTGATAAAATACAAATGCAAAAAACACTGTCAACAGTAAGAGGAAAGGTTGAAAAATGGAAATCACTCCTTCTTTACATCAATCTTTGCACTGGCTGCAGTTTAAAAATGGATGTTAACAGTATAATGTAACGTCCGAAACGTACATATGTACCAGAAAATACTGTTAACCTGACTCAAAATTTTTTACAAGTAACTTTGTTGTGATTTTTTTGCGATAAACTACAATTTAGGATATACTTAAAGTAGAACGTTAATGGGTTTAAATATTGGCTTAATACTTATTATTGCATAGATGGCATAAATTAAACAAGGTTATCCAAATTCAACGCTTGGAAACATTTGAAGTAATGATTATTATCAATTATAAAACGGTAAAATACAGCCCCCGATATAGCAGCTGAAGAGCTCCTCGAACGCTGCTGAGATGTGTGACGACACACCCTGGACCAGTCCTGTCTAAGCAGACGATGTCCCATAACATCTTACACATTTTTCAGAGCCTATTTTGTCATCTCCTCTTCACTTATTTCTCTTCCTTCACTAGCGTCAGTCTTAATGTTAGTCTGTTGCCTCACTCTTAACTTCGTGTATGGTATTATTTTGATGAAAAATGCAGCGTTAAAAAAATAAAGGAATCAGTCACTTGTAAACAAAATAAGACGCCATTGTATTTTCAGCTGTTTGCACCGGGGCATGTTCGGCGTTTCAAGAGGGAACGAATACCATCCTGCTATTATTCGGAGGGCTTTTCAATTTGAAAGTGGGGTTTATTTCATTGATCATTGACCCTTCTCCTATGTATTTACAATCAAACGGTTTTAGCTATCAGAATCAGTTTCACTTTCCCTTTATAATGGTGTGAAATAAGGTCATGTTTAAATACACCAAACTCTTTATAATTTGATAAATATTTGCATTGCAATTACGTTCATTCATTATAGGACGTCGTCTGCTTAAGCAGGATCGATCCCGAGTGTGACGACATCAAAACATCGCTATATTTCTGGCGAATCCTCGGATATTCCAGATGCTGAGAAGAGCTTTTATTTGTGTTGTTTTTATAATCACCAGATACGCAGTTGACATAAAACTTATACGATTGCCATGTGTAAGCTTCCCAGTTTCTAGTGATACATTAATTGCCATATTTGTGATTTTCTTTGAATATCTACTTTAACCATCCAGCAATGCATTTCATCACACAGAGTGGCTTCAAAATTATAATTTGTTTATATTTCAATTTGCAGAAAGCTTAGATGATTCATTAAAAAATGAGTTTTTAGCATCCTATTCATGCTTTCTTTATATTCAAAGCTAAATAACATATTAAAAATAGTTTTCTTAACATGGGAAAGATTGTGAAATCCTAATTTGCTGATATGTCAAAAAATTAGTTGAAATTTGTAAATTATGCGTTAACAATAAAATTATGTAACGTCCGAAATAACTTTCTTGTCCTTACAAAAAATTGTTGCATGTGAATCATATAATTTGTGTCTAAATTTGTGTAATGACTTACAATGTTTTATTCCATAAATGATTGATTCACTCCAGATACCATAATATTTGACTAATCAGCTTTGTGTATAAAATGTTGTAAAATATAGGTCCTCCAAGTCACAAATTTTTTACCACTTCAAAATGAAAATTGTTTCCGACGTTACAAAACTGTTTACGAAAAACTAGACATCTTTTTCATTTGATGAAGATATTTTTACCATCAGCACTACTACAATATATTGCTATTTTATTTTAAGCTATTTATTTGGAGTAACTAATATTAAGTTTAGGCCTATTCTAATATGGATATGACTGAGGTAATTAAGTTCTTGTTCTAGTGGGTTAAATGTGAGTCTAAAATGTTTACGGAAGATGTAACGTCCGAAACACCATTTTCGATTGTACACCGTTCCATCAAATTATGAGAGATTGTTCAGATGACATTTAAATTTGTTAAAGATCCATCCATGCTCATTAATCGTGAATAGAAAAGGAATATGGGTATATTGTGTATGGCTTTATATATTTTTCAGCTCCAAACAAAATTGTATGTCAATTTGGGTTACAAAATTCTGTAAACAATTTGCTGTTCAGGGATACCTCATGCACATAAATCAAAGTTGAAAAATTTTCATTAAGCTATGGGAGATCAACCTAGGTCCATGCTACAAGAAAAAGTTAAAACTGATTTCCAATTCTTTATCTTTAAAAATTTGGGGGTCCTCAAAGTGCCATTAAGCTTGTTGGTCATAGTTAAAAACACCAGAGCCTTATAATATTCCAATATCTTCGGTAAGAAAGGCAAATTCCACGTTTAATGTAATGGAAAATACCTCCATTACTAGGTCTAAATGTAAATTGATCTAGAATAGAAGCTACATCATGTAGGCCTAGGCCTATTTCTAGATAGGTCTGTTCACAAAGTTGGGGCACCAAAACGTGACATTTTATCGTAAAAACATTGTACTTTTGAAGAACACAAGACAAATTGTTTTGAGAGGCATTTTCAAAATATTGACAAAAACATACTGGTGTCCCATGTTACATCCAGAACCACCTTTTTTTTTAGATTACCAGCATCTACGTTGTACATGCATGATACCTTACATAGCTAAATCCTAATGGGTACAATGTGTTATGTTATGTTATGGTGCTGACTTAATGAAGCAAAACTTTTGACAAAAGAATAACTATCTTCGCTGAGTTTATCATGAATGTTGTGGGTATAACGGTTTCTAAGCAAATGTCACAAATTGTGGATGAACGGGACACCAAAGAATATCTGCAACTTTCATCAATAACTCTTGAAGTCAGTATAGGCCTAGGCCTAGGCCTACTCTCATTGCAGTTGTTGTTGCATTGAATTAAATAGAGAGCCTAAAGTAACCAGGCAAATACTTATCATCAAGAGCATTATGGATGTGCCGTTATGTCTCAAAATGAGACTTTGCGGATGTAACACGGACACAATATCCGGTAACATCCACACGCTGGTTTTTCATAATTATTTCCAAAATACATTGTGGAACAACATATTTATGATTCTCAGATGCTTTTTATTTTCACCAGAGATAGAATGGCCAAGTAAGAAAATTCTAACTAGACTTTTTCATCGAATTACAGGGGATTAAAGAAAAAAAAAGCCTCAAAAGGTGCCCAACTTTGTGAACAGACCCAGATACAAATTAACTGCAGAAACTTTCGTTCAGAATATTTGGATCTACAACAAGTGTAAGTTAAATTAAAAAAAAAAAGGCAGCACATATGGACGTCCCAGGCTTAGTGCTTATTATTAGAGTTTAGACCAATTTGTTATAAGACCCAAATGATGATTATAGACTAGGCCTAAGCCTAAACAATTATTAGACCAACAAGTAATTGGACCAAGTGGTCATTAGGCCAAGTGTTAAATTAGATCAAGTGATCAATTACGAATTGGTTTAGCCTAGGCCTAGGCGTAATGACATTAGACCAAATGAAGTTGGACCAAATGATTGATGGACCCAAATAGCCATTTGTTTTTAAGACCATTTAGGCCTAATGATTAGACCAAATGGTAATTGGACCGATTGATAATTATATTGGACCAATTGCCAAAAATAAAGTATTAGGCCCTAGACCAAATGGCTTTTCTAGGCCAAATTGTTATAGCCTAGGCCTAGACGAAATTGCTATAGCCTAGGCTAGGGGGGCCCTAGTATAGCATTCAGTCAGACCGCAGGTCGTATGCAAATGAGCAAAACCGGCCTGTTTTATTTCCAATCCCGCGAGTGCTCGTTCCCTTCATTTATCGTCTCGCGAGTCACGAGAGTTTTGTACCGTGTACTTTGTGTGCAGTTTATGAAAATCTCACACATTCTGCCGTCGCCATGTTTAGGTGAGTTGTTGGTCCGTTTTCTTGTGTCTATTATCCTTCTTTTCCTGTGAAATTTGAGTAAAATTTCGTATAGAAAATACGTAATATCCACACGCCCTTTTAAAGATACTGTTTTTGCAAGCCTCTAAAGGTTGCTGGATCCTGACCCTGTCATAAAATGTACGATTTTATTATTTTTTTATTCGCCATGTGCAGATGTTGACGATTCCAAAGATATATAATTTGTCCCGGCTCACAAATAAACAATATGAGTATTTGCCCCCATAATGTTATGAATATTTAATTAGTTGATCGTACTGAAACCGCGAACGATGTGTAAAAAGTCACGTGATGTGGGAATCCGAACTTTAGAGGCCATTTTCGATGAACGGGCAAGTTTTCATAGTGTAGTCCCGCGTACTTACATTTTTGAGTTAAAACCGTTCGTTAGCTAACAAGTCGTAAAAATTAAAATTTGAAGATCGTATAGGCAAATTTAGGAAGCACATGTGTTATGAATTTATCAAATGGACTTATAAAAATATATGATTAATAATGGCTTCCAAATTCTAGATTTTAGAGTAGAATTTTGGCTAAATCAGATGAGTAACAGTAACAGTGACAGTATTGACATTAGCCTAACACTGTTTAAAAAAAGATGACTGACTGAGTCACTGAGTGTGAGATTGAGTGATGATGTGATGATCATGATGTCGATGATTAATTGATAGAGGCCTTAGACTGTTAGAGCCAAGGATTTGCACTTAACTTGGCGACTTGCAGTTCTAAACTTCTAGTAACATTTAACTTAGATCATGAGTAAGAATCTGTGATGAAAAGCACACAAATCAATCAAGACTGACTCACAATCTGACTAGTATTATCAATATCAGTGTGTAATTTGTAAACCATGCTTGTGGTCTGCAATGAATAGTTTATTGGTATCCTATTCTTAAACTTTTTCAAGATTATATTTCACTCCCAGAGTGAAGAGTTTTAATTTGCAGATGATGAGCAAGGTTATCATAATATCAGCTAGGGCCTACCAATTTTGAAAGTAAACAGCCCTAAAATTCCATTTAATCAAGGTGATAGAGATCCATTATCATTAAATTCAACATGCTTAAATAAGATCATCTAACTTTATTAAAATTATACTTATAGAAAGCATTTTTACACCCTGAATTTCACTGGTCTTTCTGGTGTTGATTTAAATGGAGTTAGATCTAGATCTGTATGGATTTTAGACCTCTACTTTACACCCCTACCCATAACTGATATTTATTTGTAGTCCACGAACCGATTCTTCTTTGAGTGAATTTAGTACTGGTTTTTTATGACAATTGTTTTTAAAAAGTCAGCATCTTTGATATTGTTTACTTATACCTACAATCCCATTTACTGGAAATGAACTGTGGACTGAAGGATTTTCTTTCATCACTTTAACTCCAGGGAGCTCCACCGCCGTAAAGTGGTGGAGCTCCAGGTACAAATAACCAAAATCTTTCTCTCCCATTAGTTTGGAACTTTGGCGGGTCACAAAATTTGTATGGCTAGAGGCCATGTCTGCGCACACGCGTAACTGGGCGATTCTAATAAAACACGCAACGAACACATACTTATCATCTTTATCATAGCGATAGGTATTCATGCAAAAAAAAGCGATTCAAAATATTGAAAAAAGGTCTTATTTCATGCATTTTATTCAAAAGCCTCAAAATAATGTTCACGTCAAAACTCCCGAACTGCGTGTAAAGTGGATAAGTGCGCAAACATGGGCACCATTGTTTTTTCAATGACAATGTTGAAGTGACACGGCCGCTGTTTTTTGCCGTAAATAGCATTGTTCTTGCTCTAATTTTAATGAGAATTTTTGAAAACTTACTCTTTTCAATATCAGGAATAATATAAAATTAAGCTTTAGAGAAATATTAAAGAAATTCGTGTGAATTTCAGGTCAAAACCTCGGGTACGCAGACAGGGCTCCCCATCATACTTACGTTTTAGGAGAAATACTATAACTATCAATCCACCATTTTGATTTCACGATTTGATGATTATTTTGATGAAAAAAAAAAAATAATCGTCAAATCATGAAATCAAAATGCTGGATTGATAGTTATAGTTTTCTCCTAAAATTTTCATCTTACCTGCCGAAATTAAGCGATGCAACTGACTAAACTTATGGGTGAGGAAGATTTTGTAATTTGTACCTGGAGCTCCACCGCCTAACGGGTGTGAAGCTCCCTGGAGTTATATTTACTCCTGCTCCACTCTTACTTTAGGTTACCATGTAAAAAAAAAGCCCAAAACACGCTCCATATGAATCTGCGATGTACATGTGCTCCACAGGTGCTGATCCTCGTTAAACATCATGTTGTAGTATTCTGCCATATATCATGAGCTTTGCCTTTGCTTGGAGGTTATGCCAGATATGTACTTCAATATGATTAAGTTTTCCTGCATGTAATTGGTCTTCAAGTTCATTTGATTTTCCACCATTTCATTAGATTTCTATTTGATCCACAACAATGACTCATTCTTCTTTGTTTCTTTTGTTTCCCTTTTTTTGTTCCATGTAGGCGATGGAAGATTCATGTATATGGTGACTCAATTGTTCGTGGTGTAAGTTTCAATCAGGATCAGTTCTGCAGCACAATATTCTGTTCTCCGGGGGCCACTGTTCGGAGTCTTCGACAGGATATTATAGCACAAACAGACTTTGACTCCACGGTGGATGCCATTGTGATTCACATTGGAACAAACAACCTATGCAATAGTGTTTGGGAAAGAACTGGCTGTCAATTTAGAGATTTACTTTTTAGTATTCGCGAAAAGTACAGAGGCTCGAGAGTTTTCGTATCTGCGATCTTGCCTCGTTGGGATGAGGATTGCCTTCATGACCAGTCACTTTACTTTAACTTGAAATTGCATTGTTTAACCAAAGAATTTGTAAACTGTACGTTTGTCGATTGTACTCGACCATTCTCATTTTCCTGTGAGCAGTATAAGTTTGATGGATTGCATCTGAATAAAGAAGGAAAAAGCACCTTTTCAAAGGAACTTGCTAACATCATACTAAGACATCTGGATCCAGTAAAGCCAACAGCTAAGAAGTATGTGCCTAGAGAACTTTTGAAATTGTGGAGCCCTCCACGAAAAAGAAAAGCCAATTCTCCACAACACAAGTCATCATGTAAGCCAACCAAATCAGAACCAGCCCTCTCATCTGGACAATCCAGCTCATCCAGACCACCAAGCTCGTCCAAACCCCCCAACTCATCTGAATCCAGCCTATCCAACTCATCCGGCCCACCCAACTCATCTGGATCGCCCAACTCATCTGGATCGCCCAACTTATCCGAATCACCCAACTCATCTGGATCGTCAAACTCATCTGGACCACCCAACTCATGCGTACCGCCCAATTTATCCAAACTATGTAAAGGTCAACAAAACACAATGCCGAAGCAAAGAAGGAAAAGGAGGAGGAAGAAGAGGAAAAAGCATGTGGAGATAGATGAGGAAGGGTTTATGACCCCAGCAAAGCCAGCCCGACCACCAGTCCCCCAGACCTTCCTTCTAACAGGCACATTCCAGATATATCCCCAAGATGGTCCATCCCCTACACAGAACTCCGCCAATTCCAAGCACTTACCCTTTCCCCTGGTGATCTGCCAGGAACACATTCTTCATACGTCCTCAGAAGGCTCCGAGGGAAAATGAAACGTCGTCATCTAAACTCAAGCAAACGTCAAAGACAGCGTAGAAAGGTATCTTAGCTCATGGTGTATTAGTATTTATTTCTCAAGATACATGTAGTTATCATTGTACAGACTTCAGGTGCTTGTACCCGTATTTTAAAGTTCATATTCCGCCCAATATTACTACATATTTTTTTGATTTTTTTGTTAAAATTAAATTTGAATGTGCAAGAAAAATGCACCTGTGGGCATTACGAGTGGTCATAAACTGATTGGGGACATGTGTCCTTCCAGATCCTGTTTCATGAATTGTTTTGTCAAGTGTATAATGTACACAATTTTTTTTTAGAAATATCCCTTATTCCCTGTATTTGCATAATTGAATTCACATATTGAATTCATATGTGATTGATATACTATTTTTTTTTCAGGTTACATGTAAATGTCGTTTTTGTTATGTCAATTTTTGATTAATTTTTTCACTGAACTGAGAATCAAGTTGTGTTCATTTTCCCTTTATTTTTTTCCACTATTATTTCACAGATTTCATACAGACAGTACCTCTGCATCCTGAGTACCCTCCCCAAGTTTGTGCAGCAGGGGTAAATCCTTGCCAGAAGGCGCGGTGTGGGCCCTGTACCTTATGCAAACGTTCATCCATAAGGTATTGTCACCTGGTGACCATCACATCAACAAGACTCAAGGCTACAATTGTGGCTGCTCATCCAAGTACCAAAGACACAGACTGCATATGCAATGCCTGCCGGATTAAGTATAATAATAAAGCAAAAGATTCAATGTATACACCAGAAAAATCTCGTGAAAAGGTCAGGTCTCAGTTGTGTTATCTCTCCAATGAGGGGCGGTGTCAGAGCAATTCTCAAGTTGATTCAAATATTTCTGTTCAACAATTCAATCGTGCATTTGACCTTCAATATTTATTGTTGCCCTCCCCTACACCTTTGTGCCATAAACATAGATTAGAAGTTGTGCATTTCACAGAACCCACAGAATGTGCTGTCTGTGGTCATTTGTTGAAAGTAAATCAGTCAACTAAATTTTATAGGTTGGATGAATGTGAAAAAATAAGCATGGAAAAACTGTCACTTATTAATGAAACCTTCAGAGTTAATGAAGGAGATCTGATTTGTAAACAGTGCTACAATTTTTCATCTCGAGACCAAGTTGTAACAGACTTAGAAATTACTATAGATAGCATTGAAACTGCTCTTTCAGAGGAGAGTCATGATGAGGAAGACTCTGTTAAGCCTAAATCCATTCTTAAGAGATTGTGTAGAAAAACTTTCAAGGAGATATGTAAATGGTTGAAACATTGCTGTGGATTTTTACTAGCAGATGCATATGATTATTTCTTGAGGGAGTTGGAAAAAGAATTTAACAAGAACACTGACAAATATGAGGAATGTTCAAAAAAAAGTAGCTGGTTAATGAGTAGAATATTGGGCAAGTTTGGATGTACATTATCTGTACACAAATCCACTAAAAAGAAGGGTGTTTTCTTATATCTGACTTCTGCCACTATTGAGCAGTTGTTAGAAAGCTTACATGACGCAAATTCACACTTACGGATGTTGAAAAAAGGTAATGTCAGAGAAGCAGATGACATTTCAACCCTACCTTCGGAAACCGAGTCTCAAACTCTAGACCATATGTATCGGGCACTTATACTTGAATGCAATACGAGACTTAAAAGTCAATCTAGGAGAATTAAAGAATTCTATACTAGGGATGCCCTGTCAGTTGATAAGTTCAATTTCAAAGAAGCTCTACTATCTTTTGATCCAGTTATTTGGAATGTTGTATGTCTTCTTACTTCTAATTCTGAGGAAATACATGCTTTCAAAAAGACATCTTTGCATGTAGCTAAGGATTTACTTTCATTTCCTAATGATCATACTCCTTTCGGGATGCAAAGAAAGATAAGACGAATAGTGTTAGTGTTCATACTCCAATTTGTTCTTAGTGAGTTTTGCACGTATCCTTTTCATGTCATTATGGCTAATGTAATCAAGGGACTGACCCATTCTTCTACCCTTATTACCCTTGGGAACAGATTAGGATTTTGTTGCTCCGAGGACACATTAGAAAGGTTTTTGCAAGCTGTAAAAGATTCTAGAGAAATTAGTGGTCCTTTAGATCTGCTAAATTTAAAAGCTGTTACACATGTCACAATAGATAATATAGATGTGTTGGCTTCTCATGCTGCTGTAAACCCCAACCAACCAAGGAGTTGGCATGGTACGTCAATAATGGCTCAGCAGCCAAAGCCATTTTCTGAATATTTGGATCCAAAATATGAATTGTTAGATGTCACCATTCAACATGATGGAAGTAACCTAATATCCAACCAAAGAACAAAAAAGCCATCAGCTCGGAAGAAAATTAAGTTAAGTCATGTTCCCAGTCTTCCAAGCAAAGATAAGTTCATGCCAACACAGTTCAAAACCTGTATGCACTCTCAGCTTTCATGTGATTCATTTGATTTATCAGAGGAAGAGGTGAAATCCCTAACTCAAGTTCATAATGATATGATACTTTATATGTGTGAAAGATTTGTTTCTGTTAAAAGTGATCAATCTTCTTTACCTATTGTTCCAAGCTTCAAATGCAAACTTCTTTTAGACTCGGACAATGTGAAAACTGAGATTTCTGATTTTTCCTATATGTATGTGCTTGATGAGCCAGCAGACTCGCGTCAAACTTTATCAAGATCACTTCACCTCTTGTACAATTCATTCAATGTATCTAAAAACATTAATCACCTTGTAGTTGCTGGTGATGGTGCCACTTTTAAGCTTATTCTTGACATCAAACAGGAATATGGTGATTCCATGGAATGGTTAATACCATACATAGGTGACTGGCACCTCCTCAAAAATTTCCAAGAAGTGTTAATGAAAATATTTTGGGATTCAGGGCTAAAAGATCTTGCCAAATCAACACACAAAAATATGACACTCAACAGTCTATCTACCTGTTCTAATTTTAAGCGTACTCATAGATTTCTATTACAGGTTCATGAAGCCATATTAATGTTTCAATTTCAGTGCTTTCTTGACCAGAGAAATATTACAGATGACTCTGAGGCTATTTCTAATACATCATTTCTGGACAGAGTTAAATCTTTAGTGCAGTCACTTGTAATTAAAGATGGTAATATTGATGCAAGCACTTTCAAAAATTTGCAGTCAGAGTTTTCCCAGTCACCAATGTTTACATCAATGAAAGAAGAATTCCTGGTTTTCCGTAAGGAAATGTCAGACAAACTAGAAACTTTTAGGTTTTGGGATAGATTTGTGCACGAGGACTGCATGGCTTATATTCACCTGTTCATTGCAATTCGTTCACGTAACTGGCAGTTAAGAAATGCAGCTGTAAAGGAGATGGCTCCATTATTTCAAGCCTGTGACAGGCAGAACTACTCTAAAATGATCCCTTTGCACATAGGTATTATGCAGGCATTACCATACTACGTACTGAGGCATTTTGAAAATGGTGCCTTTGCTTCTAATATCAAAGGTGTAGACTTATCTTCTCTAGCTCTTGATGAGGCACATGAGATGCTAATTAACAAGCATTGTAAAATGGCTTTGTCACGTAGTTTGCCAAAGAATATGGATAAAATAGCTGGCACGATCCAATACCAAGCAAAACTCATCTCTAATTTTCAGGACGAATTAGACATGTATACACCAAAGAAGATTGTCCTTCATCGTGATCTTTCTCTGTCTGTTATAAAAGCAGAATTTTCTAATGTCAAAATGTATTTTGATAAATTGTTAACAACAAAGATGTTTTTACCAAATCAAGAGCCTCAGTTGTATCATGTCTTTACTAATGTGCCTGCTACCAAGGACCAACAGGCAAGTCTTCTGTCATATCGTCTAATTGGTCAAGATTCTTATTTACTTTTTTGTAAATTTCAAATCTTGAAAGATTCAAGCAACAAGAGGCCTGTTACCCGAAGGCATAAGCTCAAAACATTTGCTAAATCTAAAGTTACACGAAGAAGAATGACAAACCTTGAAAAAGAGAAAAAAATGATAACCTTGTGTTACAAGAGAACAATTGCTTTCTCAGAGGATAAAGGCTTACCTATCAGTACCCTTTGTCAATTTGTAGAGAAGCCTCGTGCTATTTGTAACCATAATGACTTACCTCATAAAGGTGCTAAATGGGTTATGTATGACATTTTCAATAAGAGATATGGTGAGAAAATAAATGTCATTACATGTAACCCTAAAATAACATTGCCAGGAGCTTGCTATATAGCAGAAGGGATGAATATCATTTATACCAGCCCTTTGAGACAGTTTAAGACGTTTTTAGATTATGCATCATTTTTGGTCCATCGTTGGATAATTTCTAGCTACAGAAAGGGTTTTATTGATGTAAGAGTATTATTTGACCAAGTAGATACACAGGGATTGTCACCCAAAGCTATAGAGCGCTCTAGGAGAGATGATAGTGGTGATGATATAGAAGCAAACTACAATGATATTGCAGATGATACTGTCCTTCCTGTGAACTGGTTCAAATTTTTAAAGGTTAGGACACAGAAACATTGCCTAATTCGATATTTGTCAAGAAAATTAATAGAACTTGTTAAGGATCAGTTGTTAGATAATCAAATATTTATTACATCTGGAGGGTTTCATGTAGGGCTAGAAAAGAGACCAAATTGGACAGGTGTCAAAGTGACAAAGAAAGGTACTGAATATCACTCTTTAATTCACAATCATGAAGAAAGCGACACACAGATTTTTCTTCATGCTTTTGATACACAATGTACTAACATATTAATATATTCTATTGATAGGGACATCGGTATTATTGGTTTACCCTTGGAATTTGGTAGCAAGACTGTGTGTGTTCAGTATAGAGCTAAAGTTGGTGAGGAAAAGTATTTAAATATTAATCTCTTGCAAACTGCAATAATGACAGATTCAGATCTTACATGTATAGTTGATAAAGATATTAATATTCTCAAGTGTGTGCAAATGATATATATATGCTCAGGGTGTGATTTTGTGTCCTATTTTGCGCATATAGGTAAAAGTATGTTTTTCAATTTATTTGTGCAATATGCCTCATTCATTTCAGGTGAAGGCATTGCAAATTCTATTGGAAATTTGACATGTTCCATGGTAGGAGCAGATAGTGACAAGGGTCTTCTTTCATTTTATAGGTTAATATTGTGTGTTTATTATAAAGCAAACAGAGCCTTGCTTCATGACTTTGATTCACCTGTACATTTATTTAACACAGTTTCTGGTACTTCATTACTTGAACATCATCACGAAGCATTAGCTATTGTTCGTAAAGCTTCGTGGATAGGGACTTATGAGGATCAACTTGTTCCCTCAAACACAGCTCTTCATTTTCATTGGCTGAGGGCATGTTGGGTTAGCTCTGTATGGGGGCAGTGCACGATACCTATTTTCCAATATCCAGATATTGGTGCACATGGTTTTTCTGTTTCAGTTGAGAATGGAAGCCCAAAAGTTGATATTGTTTGGGATTCAGAAGAAAACATTAAGGAGATACAACATAATGTGGCTTACCTTACTCGAGGATGTTCGTGTGCCAAAAATAAATGTTCTAACAAAAGATGTAAATGCAAAAAACAAGGTCAGTTTTGTGGACCTGGATGTACATGTAGAAACTGTGAGAACATAAGAACACATTTACAGAATCAGCCAGCAAATAACTCAGTGTCTTTTATAGAATCTGATAACAGTGATAACTCTGATGAAAATTCCAGTGATGAAAGTGATTTTGAAAGTAATGACAGAGACATGAAGGCTGGTGATGATGTCGATGTCTTTGAAGCTTCTAAAGGTAATGTAAGTGAAGCTGAGATGACAGATTTTTCTGAAGATGAAACATTGGCTTAATTACTTTGATACTTTACACCAAAATGTTTGAGAGTTATTGCTCCACATTTTTATTTATTTTAATAATATGTACATGTACATGCTGCTTCATTGACATAATTAGTGGTTATTGTAACTTACATGCTGTATTAGTAAGCAAATAATTACCGTTGGTGAAGGTGATGGGACAAACTATCACTTCCGAGGCGATTTGGATGTAGCTATCTTTCTGAAGCGAAGCTAAGGAAAGATAGCGTATACATTCAGATCGCCGAGGAAGTGATAGTACGTCTCATCGCCTGAAATCAAAAGGTGATTATTTGCTTCATATTCCGCATCTGAAACATTTAACTGGTACGAGAAAGACAATTATTCTCTACTTCTCGAAAAAATACAAAAGATGTTAAAACCACCATTAACCCCCATAAACCGTACCCCTACCTGGGTGCGCACAATTGTTTTAAGCGTGCGATTATGCAATGCGCGCTTATTTTAGTACGCCTATGGAGCTATTCGTAAAGGTCACGCATTTTTCATTTTGACTATTCGTAGAGGTCACACACTTTTCAATTGACTATTCGTAGAGGTCACGCACTTTTCAATTGACTATTCGTAGAGGTCACACACTTTCATTTCGCGCGTACCCAGATATTGATAACGCATTGTGACTCTGTAATGGACTGAAGAGCTCAGCGAAACACATAAGTACTATTCCGTCGAGGTCACAAACTTTTCTTCTCAGGTCGATTGATATGGGGAAAACTACTTTTTATCACGTGATTACCTTTTGACCAATCTAACAGCAAGATTCTTAGTATGTGGAATATAAAACTTAATATGTTACATTGTTGGCAGCTTTTTATCAATGTATATTTATATTTTATTTAAAAAATCATTCATTGTTGGGGTTCCCTACTTGATACAATGATATATATGTTGTCTTCTTCATATACATGTAAGGTGTTTCCAGTTACACCCATATGTATAGTGATTATTATTTCTACGTATTTCTTTTCAAAGCACATACATGTTTAGTATATTTTAGGGTGGAAGAAAGTGTTTGAGATTTTACACTGCCATCTGCATGTATCTTGTATTCTGCTTTTAAAAGTCATTCTGAAAGCTATGGAGACACATATACTTTTTTGTCCACAGGCATTAAAAATAATATTTTATTCTCTTGCCAAAGAGCCTCGTATATTTGCTCTTCCATATAATTATATGTATACGGGTGGTCCATATTTATTTGTCTGTTTCCTGTAGGCGAATGTATTCATTTTGTGATCATGGTAAGTTTCTTTTTAACTGACGTTTAGTTTATATTTGTGTCATAGTGATAAGTATTTGCCACAGAAAGTCTTAATTTTTTCTAAGTGTACAACTAAATGCAAGTATATGTGATATTTACATGTATCTTAAAAATCAACATGATCATTTCAAGGAAGTAAACCGTTAAACATTCTTAAAAGGAAAAGTAATGTCACTACTATGTTACTAAATTGCCATTTAGCCTAGATTGATAAAGAATTGAAATTTGTATTACAGCAGAACCTCATTATAAAGAACACTGTCATAAGAAACTCTCATTATAACAAGGTAATTTTGCTGGTCAAGCTTCTAATTTCTTTGTTTTCTATTGTCTTTTAGCGCGGATATAACAAGGTTTTGATATAATGAGGTAATTTCCTTGGTCCCAAGGAGTTTGTTATAATGAGGTTCCACATTATTACTTGTTCTTCATACCATTCCATCAGACATCACTTTTTAAAAAAAATCTAATACTCTTGCCAAAGAAAGTTATCTGTGTAATAGATCTTTTTTTTCTTTACGATTGTAGATCGATGTCTATTTCAACATTTTATTTATTTGTACTGAACGTTAAAGTTTGTTGATTAAAGTGTGTGACTTAATAAGACATTTTTTGATGTGCATGATATTTTTCACATGAAAAGTATGTTTTTAACGATGAAACATGTACATAATAAAGAAATTTTGATCCTTGTAATTCTGTGAATATTTAAATAATGGGAGATATGAAATGAAATTTGTATTACAGCGGAACCTCAATATAAAGAACACTGTTATAAGAAACTCTCATTATAACAAGGTAATTTTGCTGGTCAAGCTTCTAATTTCTTTGTTTTCTATTGTTTTTTAGCCCGGATATAACAAGGTTTTGATATGAGGTAATTTCCTTGGTCTCAAGGAGTTTGTTATAATGAGGTTCCACTGTATTAGTTATTCATATCATTGCATCACAAAAAAAAAAATCTAATACTCTTGCCAAAGAAAGTTATCTGTGTAATAGATCTTTTTTTTCTTTACGATGGTAGATGTCTATTTCAACATTTTATTTATTTGTACTGAACGTTAAAGTTTTTCGATTAAAGTGTGTGACTTAATAAGACATTTTTTGATGTGCATGATATTTTTCACATGAAAAGTATGTTTTTAACGATGAAACATGTACATATGTTATATAATAAAGAGCCGTTCTATACTATAGTTCAGATCCATGCTTATGAACTTTTGATCCTTGTATTAATTCTGTGAATATCATTTAAATAATGGGAGATATGAGCCTGAGAAAGATGACAGTGGGTTAGTGGTAGTTTGGACTCTAGAAGAATAAGAGTGAGATGGACAAGAATAAGAGTGGATGGACGAGAATAGAGACTACAATTTATGTAGCGAAAGCACGGGATATGAATGGGAAAAGTTAAGAGGTGATCAGGGTTAACGATCATTACTGTTCAACAATAACATCAGCAGTGCAGCCATGGTGGTTACCGGTGACGAGGGCATTGAATCATGTGAACTTACAGATTTAAATGCAACTTTTAAAAAAATTTATATGAATTTAAATGCAAACTGATTTTCAACCTAATACGATGGCGTACTTCGGGCTTGCATGATTTTTTTGGTTGCAGTTAAATTAAACTTTCTACACAATTTTGAGATGGGCCCGAAATGTCTTTGCACCCCCGAAAATCTAAATCTAAAGTTTTAAAAGAAAGTTCTAGGATATGAATCATTAATATCATAATTATGAAACATTTAATTAGTTAGCTTTTGCATCTTGAAAAGATCTATACTACTAGTACTAGTACTAAGCCTATCGGTCTATGTAACTCATAATTGTCTATCAATTATTTACATGTATCGATGTATGGCAGTACGTGTACTCAATAAGACAATAACTTCATTCATGACCCGATATCTAAAGTTTGACTGGTGTATGTAATAATATGTCATTCTCGTTCCAGAATTTGCTCAGCTGCAACTAGATTTCACAAAAGGCAAATTAAGTTGTACATATAACAGTATCTTGCGAGGAATATTTCACCTAACTGCTGCAGACAGTGGTCCGTACTGACTGGGGCCTCTGCAGACTACACATTAACGCGTTCACGGTAGTTCTGAACAGTACACAAACTTATTAGAGTGGGACTGATTTGGTATATTGATGACGGTAAAATCGAGCGATATTTTGACGGTATCAAAATTTGTTTCTCCGCGGAGCAACTTGATTTGTTGATTCATTATCAAGATTGAAAATGTGAATAGTTTGTAGGTGAAATGTAAAATTACGTGGAATAAATAGTGATCGATGTGCACTCCTGACAAACACTGTAGCAGACAGATTTCTTCCTCAGTCAATGACGTCATTTTCGGCTGCTCTCTTAACCAATCGGCGTGCTGGAATCGTCCGGGAGGGCTTGTTCTGTTCGAGAACGTCTTTTGGTTAATTTTTCGGGGGACAATGTCCAACGTTTTGCTGGATCCTGACCCTGTCATAAGACGAATCACCACATATTTAGGTTCATTAGAAAGGTGAATATATTTGGATTCAGAATATTTGCATGGCAACTACGGCTCAGGGGTTTAAAAAAAAGTTATAACGGTAAATATAAAACCGTATGATTTGTGAATGTTGTGCAATATCTAATCACAAATATGAATACTTTTTGATAACCATTTTCATTAAAAAAATATATGTTCAGAAACTTGAGGGTGCCATCTAGTGAAATCAAAAGACAGAAAGAGAAAATGATACCTAGGACCGAAACTATGAGCATTTGTAAAAGTGCGTTTCACAGCGGCTTCTGAGGTCAAACGAAGGTCACGAGATCGTCGCTGGAAATAAAAGAAGCGTATTTTTCCGGACCTGCGGTTTGACTGCATTGCCATTGGCCATGTACTATAGGTCCTAGGCCTAGCCTATGTTAGGCCTACTGGTAATATTGGACGAAACGTTGATTGGACGAAATGTATATTATTAATTACCTATTAGACTGAATGATGTAAGATTGTGACGATTGGACCAAATGGCAATAAACCACAACTTACATGTAAAGCAATCACCCTTAGTGATTCATTCGAGTTGAGAAGAAGATTGGTGAGAGAATCCAGTCTAGCGCCTTGTTTAGATCCACAGTCAAGAAGCCTGCACCATGTTTACAAGATAATTGCATGTGACTAAGGTTAAGTAGGCCTAACTGTTAGGCCTAGACCTAAGATGTTTGTAAACAAAATATTTGAACAAGAGTAGCCTAACTTACATATTTAACCATGCAGGGCATACAGGTAATTATGATAGTAGTTTACAGTCTATCTTACCAACACCAACTAAAATATTGTCAATCATCGAAAATGCAGTGAAACTCACTCAATTACCGTAAGCCTAACTTTTGTTAGGCCTAGGCCTATATAAAATGAACTCACGCTAGATAATTCATCGTCTTCAAACGTCTGCAGCACTCTGCAAATTCAACCAAGTCTCCCTCATCTCTGCACTTTACTCCTGATAAAGCTAGCCACTGCAGGTTCTCAGTCTGTTCTCTGATCAGAAGACCCAGTCCTCTCATCGTCTCCCTCGATACATTCTTCTTCTCTGGTGGGAGGAGTGATGGCGGTGCATCAAGGCTGATGTGTGTGAGCTGCTGTCCCCCGGCGCCGGTCAGACGAAGACCAGCCGTGATCTGAGGTATGTCTCTCTCTGCATCGATCTCTTTCAAGCCAGGTAGCGATGAGAGCAGACCTTCGTAGCTTTGTGACGTCACTCTCTTGGCTGTCAGCATTTTGACGGATGGAAGCTCAGGAGGAGATGGAGGGAAACTGAGAGAGGAGTCTGTGATGGCGAGAGTATGTAGCTTCGCAAATGAAGCGAGGCATGACCATAACCCACTCATCACATTTATAGTTATAGTAGACCTCTCGAATTTGACTTCTCTAACCTGTGGTTATAATTGTGTTTTTTTTTTTTTTTGGGGGGGGGGGATATTTGATAATGTATTACTCATTTTTGTGTAACTTATACAAACGAAGGAATACATTTTGTGCATAACATATTTGGGACATTATCAAATATTTTTATCACATGGGTTCAAAATCGGCCATTTGGGAGCCATCTTTGACTTTTGATGAAATTTGGTAATTATCAAATCTTTTGAAGTAGACATTATGCAATTATAGAGAAAATAGCTGAGTAGTATTAGTATTAGTATTAGTATTATGCGAAACCCACTGACTTCTCTGTGTTAAAAGCGGCACGGCTGAGACACTCTACCGCCATAATAGGTAAGATTTATACGTTATGTTTTCTGTCTACATACATTCATCGCAAGGAATTTCGTGAATTTATTTCAGTACTTTATAGTATTTGATGTTTTAAAATCAAAGACAATAAAATCAATCATTTGAGGCCGATTCGAATATAGATACATAATTATTGCAGTAGATTATAGTACCGACTGCGTGTTAGAGGCAGCTTGGTTTGGACCTGGTTTGGACACTCTACCAATGTGATGGGTAAGATTCATACAAGTTCAAACATACATTAATTCTTGAAATGTGATTTCTCAATAATTCAGTACATTTTCAGTTGGAAAAAAAAACTATTATCAAGTTTCAGAAAGTTAAGACAACCGTATGATCATGCAGTTTCATTACAAATTCACCATACACCTCCCTATAGTAGACTCGAATATGAGGTGATAGTTAACCGAATATGAAGTGTCGTCTGCCTCTGTACCATGTGGTAATTTCAATAATCATAATAATCATAGTATAATAAACACAAATGCAGGTTTGTCAACTTTTGGAAAAGGAAGACCCGTATTTTTGGGGTTTTGCCAGCTTCTCGAAAAGTCGGGGTGGGGTCCAGTTTCCCTACATAATTCTATGACAAGCAAAAAAAAATGTTTTCATTCGAAAAGGGGGGGGGGGCACAATCGACAAAATGGCGGATCCTTTATGGTCAAATTGCATACTTTTCTTCCAAAAGTGGGGGGGGGGGGACACGGGCCGGAAGTACCCCCCCCCCCCCCGGATCCGCCACTGATCATGATTATCTCTCTGTGTCTATATATCACTCGTTATACTTGTCTCTATATCCATACTCCCTCCTCTATTTTACCCTATATTTATACTTGTCCATCTTCTCTCTCTCTCTGCACTATCAAGCATCCCGAGCATCCCCCCCCCCCTCTCTCTCTCTTTCCAACCTCTCTGCTCGCCCTCCCCCCCCCCCCCCCCCCCCCCCAGTCCGTCTCCGTATGTGCATCTATTCTGATACCTTAGTTCATTTTATGAGATAATCATCTCCAGTACTCCAAAGGTAGACATATAATGCTACTCATTGATTGAACAGAATCATTCCAAGTAATCTTCATGAGTTTTTGACCCAATATTCTAAGATTTTATGGCATATATCGGTTGTAACAAAATACAAGGGGGAAACGTTTTTTCCAAGTACAGATGTCATCAAAGGACCTATGGAATGCAAGCACATGTTGATCTTTGATGATGTGTATTGTTCTGTACATCACAAAATTTAAAACCATTTGATCTGAATCCCAATAGCAGATGCTATGTCAGAAATGCTCCAGCATCACAGGAAAAGAAAGGTACTGAAAATCTGTTGTATGAAAACACACGATGCTAATGTGAGCAAGTACAAAACAGAGAGATACTGTACATATCAGTGTCTTTTGTTTGACTTGTTTTAGGTGACTGATTGACTGATGATGTCATGTGAAGAATCAGACTCCAAAGGGTTTTTTAGGGGTGGGGCTTAGCAGGTAAAATAAAATAATTACAAAACATATTTAAAAATATATGACACATATTCGGATTAAATGCTTGTAAATTTTGTGATGTACAGAACAATACACATCATCAAAGATCAACATGTACTTGCATTCCACAGGTCCTTTAACTGTCAGTCATCATAGTCAAGTTGTCCGGAACGTCGAGCCTTCTCTATACTTTCAGCCTTTTCATCCGGTTTACAGTCCTTTTCAGGACTTCACAATATTTCAAGAAAGATTACTTCGACAATCTCTTACTCTCTATCTCGCCTTTCCATTTCTTCTCATTTTAACTTTTTTCACTTCTTCCTTCTAACAGTCCTTTTTAGGACTAACCACATGGTGAACCGTAAACCCCTCAACGTTTTCTGAATATTTTTTTCTTCAAATATGCTCGCTCGAAAAAAGATAGACAATTGAAAAGTTAGTATTCGGGTAAAAGGCGTCAGCCCCCCCCCCCCCCCCCCCCCCCGGGAAAATGGGCCCGTATGATCAAAATCTCTACTTCTCCCTCTTATCTCCCCGTCTCTGTCTCATCCTGCTTTTCTGACAATGCCTTTCTCTCTCCCCCTCTCTTTAACTCTCTCTATCCATTCCCTTCTCTCATTTTTCCCCTGTGCCTTTCAGTCTCTCGCTCTTGTACTCTCTCAATCTCCTCTACCCGACTCCCTAATTCCTAATATACAATCTCTCCCTTCTCGCCCGTCCATCTGCCTGTCTGTCTGCCTGTCTCTCCCTCCCTCTTTCCATTGTTTTCTTTAATTTCACCCCCTTGTCTGCATGGTGTTTCTCCATATCTCGCTTACTCCGTTTCTCCCTCTCTCATCTCAAAATAATAACGTCTCTCCAGTCCTCACTTTCTTTTCTCCCTTACATCTTTTCATTCACCCCATCTCTCAGTCTATCACTTGATCCTTTCCCTCAGCTCCAGCTGTCTCTCTCTCTCTCTCTCCCTCTCTCTCTCTCTACCCTCTCCGCTCGTTTCCTCCCTATACCCCTCGTATGTGCATCTTCTTTCCCTCTCTCGCATGTCTCCATTCTGATATCTCTAGTAGTCCAAATGTAGACATAGTGCTACTAATTGATTGAACAAATCATTCCCAGTAATCTTCATGAATTTTTGACCCATTATTCTAAGATTACATGGCATATATCGGTTATCAGAGGTAAACTTTTTTTAATTAACTATAATAATTGATAGGATTGAAGTAAATTGAATATATAATAAAGAAAGTAAATGTGAGAAAATTACAATGCCCCGACCGGGATTCGAACCCGGGACCCTGGATTACATGACCAGTGCTCTACCAACTGAGCTATCCGGGCTCCCGTCGAAGCAAAGTAAATCTCACATAAAAATATAGCCCCTCTCTTTCCATCGAGCGTAGGGGGTACATCCATTCCAATTCCATGCGTACGCTATATAATGGCCTACCAATGAGACAGGTCTTCCCTCTAAAGTCGGGCAAATCCATGCCAACGAATTTCTATAGAGGACAATTTGAATTCGTAATGATATATAATAATTGATAGGATTGAAGTAAATTAAATATATCATAAAGAAAGTAAATGTGAGAAAATTACAATGCCCCGACCGGGATTCGAACCCGGGACCCTGGATTGCATGACCAGTGCTCTACCAACTGAGCTATCCGGGCTCCCGTCGAAGCAAAGTAACAATCTCACATATAGCCCCTCTCTTTCCATCGAGCGTAGGGGTACATCCATACCAATTCCATGCGTACGCTATATAATGGCCTACCAATGAGACAGGTCTTCCCTCTAAAGTCGGGCAAATCCATGCCAACGAATTTCTATAGAAGACAATTTGAATTCCTAATTAAATATAATAATTGATAGGATTGAAGTAAACTTAATATATCATTAAAAAAAGTAAATGTGAGAAAATTACAATGCCCCGACTGGGATTCGAACCCGGGACCCTGGATGGCATGACCAGTGCTCTACCAACTGAGCTATCCTGGCTCCCGTCGAAGCAAAGTAACAATCTCACATATAGCCCCTCTCTTTCCATCGAGCGTAGGGGGTACATCCATACCAATTCCATGCGTACGCTATATAATGGCCTACCAATGAGACAGGCCTTCTCGACGGGAGCCCGGATAGCTCAGTTGGTAGTGCACTGGTCATGTAATCCAGGGTCCCGGGTTCGAATCCCGGTCGGGGCATTCTAATTTTCTCACATTTACTTTCTTATGATATATTCAATAAACTTTTTTTCCATGTACATCATGAATGTATTCGAAGCACATACTATGAGAAAAAGATAGACAAACCCGTCAAGACAGGCAATCAATCCTTACCGTAATCTATATCTATTTTGGATTTGGATTCAAATTATTGATGTTACTGTCTTTGATCTTAAAGCATCAAGCAATATAAAGTACTCAATGCATATTTTAAAGAAAAAAAAAAGATATGAAATTCCTTACAATAAATGCATGAAGACAGAAGACATAACGTAAAAATATTGCCAATCATGCTGGTATAGAGTGTCTCAGCCGTGCCGCTTTTAACACAGTGTCACGTAAACACAATGCATACGTCTGGGTTTCGCACACAATAGCTAGTGGGTCTCGATTGTGCATGTAAAACACCATTATTTCCTAATCTGAGAGGTGTCAATAGGCTGACCCAGTATAAGTGCTCATTTATGCACCAAAATCATGATTATGATGTTATTCTGAACATACAGTAGCAAAATTAATAGGATATTATCTTCTCTACTAGTAGAAAACAAAGTTATGACGTTAGGATGCCCGATTTTTAGTTTTTTAGTTTTTTCATACATTTGTTATATTTTCTGGAATCCAGGTCAATCAAATTACGAAAATAACTCTCCAAATCGATTTCTTATACTCTTATACTAATAATATACTAATATTTATACTTCCATGATGTCTAATTCAAAAGATATGCTCATTATGAAATTTCATCAAAAATCCCCCCATGACCGATTTTCAACCCCATGGCACATGATTTGGCAATGGGAACATACAATTCATTAACTAGACATTTCAGGTGTTACCAAAAAAAATGGTTTAAACATGTATCTCGATGGTGCACGGGGAACCCTTTGTCCGACTAGACTAATAGCAAAGTGCTCATAAACTTTAGCCTTTAGCCACAACATGGCACTAAAATTAGTAAAATAATGGTCATATTGTCCGTTAAAGGTTTGTGAGGGATATTTCTTTGTAACCTATTCAAAAGGTACATTCCGCGAAACTTACTGCCTATATATGAAATTTCGAGATCACAAGTTCTATAACTCCTTTTGAAGAAATGAAAAACTTGTTTTGTCACAGAGGGAGCTATTCAAAAATCAAGGCAAGTACATGTACTACGGTCGTTACGGTCGAAACATAATTTTAAAGTGTTTTCTTTTTAGTCGAAAAACATAATGTATTACCAAAACTGTTGTTATTATACCTACTTAAAATCAAATTATAATCCTTTTCATATCCGCTCAAGATTTATTACTTTGTAATATATTGCATATTCACACAACTTAAACATTTAGGGCTGCAAAAGGGATGAAGTACCTTTAATCGCTGTTTATCAATAGTGATGAAAACTCATAGAATATAAGGTATATTCCTTCTATCTAGACGTAAATTAGTTGTATGTAGTTTCCCACAAGGGTAATGCCTATTCCAAAACTTCTCTTTGAAATGCGTATTTTTTGTTGTGTGTGTGCCATGGTGACGTTAAAGGTCGGTCCCAGACGTAAATAATCATATCTGATTGATACACGTCTGTAAAAACCCAATTACACACACAACTTTAAATACGAAAAATTTATATCTCCTTTGTTTTAGAGAAAGTGCCTTTGTGAGTCTCTTTCACGTCCTCGTTTGGTAGTAGTTATATACCTGTTTGACTAAATGTTCTAGTTTCCGAAGAGTGAGGGCCTACTACACTGGGCTCTTAAGAAAAAGAATTGTAAAACTCTATGTAGTGCATAGTCCAATATATAGTTATATATATATATAATATATATATTTAATCAAACAAAGAAAAAAATGAGGAGGGGGGGGGGGGGCATTCTAAAATCGTTTAACCGTCCTTACATGAGCCATTCGGGTATGTATACATTAACGTCTGAGGCGAGGGATGGGGGATGGGGGCTCGAGCCCTCTCTCCCAGTATCTAAATTTCCCTGCATTCAGGCACACACAATTTCTTTTTCGGGCAGTGAAATGCTCTTTTGTAATATTTCTATTTTTATATTTACTTCTTTTTTTTTTTTTGGGGGGGGGGTTGATTTTTGTTATTTTTATTTTGCATGATTCTTGCAAAGTGACTAAATTAGCACATTTTGATTACGAAATTACATTTTCACGATTCTAATGTGTCAATTTTTGTTTCCTCGCAAGCTTAGCTCGCTCCCTGAATAAAAACACCCCAGAAAGCTAATACATAATGTAATCGGGCAAGATTCGTGAGTCCCATACGTCTTTGTATGTATGTATGTCTAATACTCTGTGGCCCGCGACGTAATTTCAAGAATATTTCTGGCCCTCCTGACAAAATTATTAAGAACCCAGGGTGTAGCCGATCGCAGCGCAGTTAATAAATGAGAAATTAAGTCTTTTAAATCCCTAAAGGAATTTACATTTTATCAGTCAAGCTGATTATTTATCCAAGTGATGCTTAGCTCGAAGTCTGCATGCGTACCTGATTTTTCAGCGCTTGTGGGAGCTTCTGCATTCCGACAACGGTGTAGACAGTCGGTGACTTAAGTACAATACTCTGTGCAGCTACGCATCTTTGAACCAACGAAGACACCTTTCCATAAGTACCCATGGTCTCTGATGAGCAGTCAAGAAGAATGCGATATCGCTCGCTCTCATCCAGATTGCCGTTGGCAAGGATGGCCTCCATTATTCTTATGCAGAGGCCGTTGTCCGTGCCAGCAGCGAATCGGATGAGATTTTCGTAGTCACCGATGTTTGCTTTGATTTTGCGCAGGACTCTGTCCAACTTAGAAATCTTCAATCGCATCAAATATTTCTTTGTTTTGGCTGCGAGATGTTTCCCAGCCGAGTGTTCTTGTGCAAGTTTATGATAGAATTCGATGGTTATATAAGTGGTATCCTTCAATGGTGGGAGGCGTGTTGATGAAACAGTTGTCTTGGATATTATCCCTAGCTTACATGCCTTGTCAAGAACCAAAGGAACCTTTTGGAAATCATGAGGTGTGAAAACTAGCTTTTTGGAATCGTCAAGTAGACCAGAAAGGGCAACCTCACCGAGGTTACAAATGATTTCAAGTAGTTTTTCCTCTGTAATCCTGTCTATTGGCTTTGATTTGGCATTGGCATGGTGCGTCAAAAATAAATTCACGCTATCCAGCAGTTCTGTTTGGGTTTTGGTTTTACTCCCCAGCATTCCCTCGCTCCATAGGTGACAGACCATGAGACAAAATAACGGTGTTATAACTAGTTCATTAATCAGTGGTTGCTCATCGAGGTAAACCTTCAGACCATGTCCCTTAGAGGAATCCAAAGTCGAGGTAAAAAACTTGTCTATGTACTCTCTTGAGCTCTTTCGCGAGAATCCGTCGATCCACATCTTTGTGTACACCCTTGGAAGTTCCCCTTCGTTAAAGAAGTTCTCGAGGTGAGGGCGTGTTGTTACAAGGACTCTGCACTCTTGAAATTCCTTCCACAGCATCACATCGACAATGTTGCTTCTCAAACCTTGGTTTGCAGCAATGCCCATGATGCCGGCATACTCATCTAGCCCGTCTAGTATGATGTGACAAATGTCCTGATTTTCTGTGATAAATCTATGTAATCCTTCTTCGGTTAGATCAGGAACGTCACTCAGTAGCTGAGACTTGATTGCTTCTGCAATTGACGTCTGCTTGTCTGTGTTTCGTAACTTAACAACAAAGAGCAGGGACAAGTTTTCACAGGATGATCCCTGCACTTGCTTAGCCCAGTCGTAAGCCATTTTAGCGACAGCTGTCGTCTTCCCTCGTCCAGCTGGGGCCGAAATGAGGATTCGTTCTGGTAGCCTGCCGTTCACTTTCGCTGAAAATATTTCACTAACAGATCCCTGGAGTATTTCCTTCTTCATAGTGTCTTTTCCATGTGCGTCCTTCTTCACCATAGTTACAACCGTGTGCATGTCATTGAATTCAGCAAAAGCAGTTGGATCCCATGGAGCCATCTGGATTTTACAGAATGAACTGAGGTATTTGTTTGCCAACTTCTCATGACATCGCTCGACAGTCAAGGACTCTGAAATCTTCTTACTGTAGATATCTGAAATTATACAAATGCAAAGGGTGATAAAGTTTTCTAGCACTCGCATGAACTACAGTGTAGATAAAATTTAAACTAAATTGCGCACCATAGTTCTAATGGTAAAGGCCAGGATAAACAAACAAACATATTTTATTTTCAAATGCAAATGATTGTGCCGAGCATTCAAGTTCCAAGTTAATTACTAACAAAAGAAGTAAAGAAAATATAAATAATTACAAATATCCTCTTAGATCTCAATACATTAGTTTTCTTCGTTAATTAAGTCGCGTAACCGGGCCGTATGATAGGGGTTTGCAATGGACATCTCTGTTTTGCAGCATCGAGCACTTTATGGACGTCGGGTTTAAAACGGTAATTATACTAGAAAGATGAACTTTTCTGCAAGTCTGAAGTGAATAAAAACAAGATAGCTTATAAATATATACTTCAATATTTCACCCCATCATTCTGAATAAAAATTAAATAACGATTAAGTTAGGTAGACATAAATTTTAGCGACAATAACCCTTTAAAAAAAACTTCATGTATTTCCACATTAAAAGGAGATCCAACCCTATAATGGCAAGATGCGCCCTGAAAAAACCCACCTTAACAAATCAAACAAGCAGATTGTAAAATTTGAACAAAGTCGGACAAGCAATATGAAAGTTATGAATTTTTGAAAGTTGTAATCATTGTGCAGTGAATACGTCCAATCAGAAAAAAAAAAAACGAAAACGAAACCCTAAAACAAAGGCTTATACGAACAAACTATGGGCCGTTTTTTATGAAAAAGAAATAATATGCTTCAAAATGATACATTTATGACATATTTATCCTTACATTCTCCACGGAGCAACATTGTTTAGAAAATGGCATGTAAAAATCTGTTTGTCCCAAATTTTGGTAAAGCCATGAAAACGTTTACAGTATCGCATGTGAACATGATGTAACATGCTTCTGAAAAATGTAGACCTATAAGCTTTTAAAGAAAGTGACAAACGAATTCCCACTATCATGACTATATGATGGTGTGCATTCAATTGTAATACTCATTTTTAAAATCCCATTGCCAATTTATGGGGGTTCCAGGAGGGTACACCCCTGGATTTCCCCAAATCAAAAAGCTTCCATCGAGCAATGAAAATGTTCCCATCCTGAGGTGGAAAATTGCATAATCTGAAATGATCTTGCCTTTTTTGCACTTTATATACATATATATCATATTATATCATTTGATGACAATGGAAGATGCCCTTTACTTCATTTCTATGAAAATATCTCCTTGCTGTCTGCTCTGTTCTTAAAAGAAAGGGGGGGGGGCAGTTCTGAACAATGCAAAAATGGGTGTTCATAATGATTGCATTTAGCATTTCTTAAGCCCTTTTGTTACCCCCACCATCAACATAAAGCCGTTTATCCTTTTATTTTATGATGAGGGAATTCTCATTACCCCCATGATCAAAAGTAGCACATGATATCTCATTATATTTTACAGCTCATGTTTCCTTCAGGTCATGGGCTCATGCATGTGATCCTAACGTTTTCACGCTTTTACCCGAATTTGGTACAAGTGGGTTTATGTCATTTCCAAACTGATGGGTAAGGCATGTACGTAGAGATGTATGATTTAAAAGCAGAATCTTTCTACCTTATAAAAACAGAATATTACGGTCATAGAGGACATATTTTGGTCACAATAATCCTTTGCTCTAGGGTTTCGTGCTTTTTGTTTTTTGTTTGTTGTTTGTTGTTTGTTTTTGTTGTTTTGGTTTTTTTTTGTTTATTCTTGTTTTGTTTTTGTTTTGTTTGTTTTTTGTGTTTGTGTTTTTGTTGTTGTTGTTTTTTTTTTGTTATGTTGTGTTTGTTTGTTTGTTTGTTTTTTTTTGGGGGGGGGGGCGCACTGTACACAGTTATGGACTTTTCAAATCGGTCGAATCCGTATAATGTCTCTGTGATGTAATGGCGGACAATTCTCCCTTTCGTCCAACACACAGTATTAACTGGTATGATTTTTTTTTCTGCAGAACCTATGACAATATGCAATTTACAACATGCTATTATTTGTGTTCTGCTCCGAGCGAAAAGCCGCAGAAGAAAAATGGCAAATAAAGTGCAATTCAACCAATTTAGTAAGATGATTTGTGTAAAAGCAGACAAATAAGAAAAAAAAACAAGCTGGTGATTTTTAAACAAGAAATCAGACAAGAAATAAGAAAGTTATGGATGTTTGAGAGGAGATCACTTAATCTATGCGAATATCATAATTTAGTGGCAATTTGGTTGTTCGATTGTGACATAATATTGGCTGTCAATTCTCCCGTTTGTCGTAATTTAATAACTAAATTATAGATTTTCCTCGTCAAACTCATGAAAACAACAGTCAAATTGATGCACAGTCGCTCGATTTCATTTGAATTCGAATGCTCATCAAGATCAACATTGAATTTCAATTGCCTAAATCTACGGTCACAAAGGTTCTTACGAACGATGCGTCCGTACGAATCTCACTGTTCGTAAGAATTCTGGAGTTAGTATTCGTAGGTGGGGCATAGCTTCTTACGGCCTTCTTAAGAAGTTCGTACGAACGCCGTTTAATTTCGCAAGAACAACTGAAGACCTTGAGAAACGAAGTGATTTTAGGTTATGCAAGTTCGTACGTTTTTCGTAAGAATGCCTTGAGTTCTTCTTTCGTCAGACTTACGGCCATCTTACGACTTTTGCTGTCGCAAGATGGTCGTACATGCAACTCACAGCACTCTCAAGTCATTCGTAGGAAGATCTTACGACTTTTTGTATATTTTGTCGGGTTGCAAAAAAGGCGCTGCCGTGTACTGTCGAAAATTCAGTGACTGTTGAAAGTTTGAGGATATGAACTTCGTGCGTTTGGATTTATACTCCTAAAACTCGACAATTGCACAAATTGTGTACCTTACGAGCACCTTACGAACGCCTTACAAACGCCAAGAATCGTTCGTACGGCTGCCTTACGACGTTGAAAGAAAGAAAATCTTGGACAAGACCATTGACCAGGCTGCGAATTTACGAACGGTCTACGAACGATGGTTTCGTACGGCCTTCTTGAGAAGATCTTACGTAATGGTCTAAAAATGGTGCGTATGGCGTTCGTAGCAGTTCTTAAAGTAGAACTTTAATGATTTTAAATATTGGCTTAATACTTATTATTGCATAGATGGCATAAATTAAACAAGGTTATCCAAATTCAACGCTTGGAAACATTTGAAGTAATGATTATTATCAATTATAAAACGGTAAAATACAGCCCCCGATATAGCAGCTGAAGAGCTCCTCGAACGCTGCTGAGATATGTGACGACACACCATGGATCAGTCCTGTCTAAGCAGACGATGTCCCATAACATCTTACACATTTTTCAGAGCCTATTTTGTCATCTCCTCTTCACTTATTTCTCTTCCTTCACTAGCGTCAGTCTTAATGTTAGTCTGTTGCCTCACTCTTAACTTCGTGTATGGTATTATTTTGATGAAAAATGCAGCGTTAAAAAAATAAAGGAATCAGTCACTTGTAAACAAAATAAGACGCCATTGTATTTTCAGCTGCTTGCACCGGGGCATGTTCGGTGTTTCAAGAGGGAACGAATACCATCCTGCTATTATTCGGAGGACTTTTCAATTTGAAAGTGGGGTTTATTTCATTGATCATTGACCCTTCTCCTGTGTATTTACAATCAAACGGTTTTAGCTATCAGAATCAGTTTCACTTTCCCTTTATAGTGGTGTGAAATAAGGTCATGTTTAAATACACCAAACTCTTTATAATTTGATAAGTAATTGCATTGCAATTACGTTCATTCATTATAGGACGTTGTCTGCTTAAGCAGGATCGATCCCGAGTGTGACGACATCAAAACATCGCTATATTTCTGGCGAATCCTCGGATATTCCAGATGCTGAGAAGAGCTTTTATTTGTGTTGTTTTTATAATCATCAGATACGCAGTTGACATAAAACTTATACGATTGCCATCTGTAAGCTTCCCAGTTTCTAGTGATACATTAATTGCCATATTTGTGATTTTCTTTGAATATCTACTTTAAGGGTATTTGTGACCGATCGAGGCTTAAAATGAGCATTCTATTTTATTTATAAGGCAAGCGAGTGCATAATTTAATAATGCATTTTGCTAGACTGAGCATTCTATTCAAATAAGAGTTTTACCAATGAGCATTCAAATTCACGGGAGCTTCGGATCGCGAACATTTGGGAATTCGAATTCATCAGTATAGACAAGCATGTTCTTGATTTAACATTTCATCTGCAACGAGTGCCGATGGACCTGTTCACAAATATATTCAAATTGTGTTCATACTTTTAAAACAAGGTTAAAACAAGGTTATTCTTGACAACCTGAAAACTTGTCAGAGACTTATCAGGCATAGAAAGAAGTAACGCAAACTGGATTCCAAGTATGGAAGTTTATGCATTAACAGGTCTATTGGCACAATCAGAGGCATACCAATATTAAGTATGCAGCTTGGCACAAAACTACAGGCACCAATAGACTGCTTCTGTAATGTATACAAATTTATGCATATATTCTCTGACTTGTGGTAGGGGATAGTTGTTATGGAGATTAGTTGTAGGGGGATAGTTGTCCGGATACGGGCTTGGAAATTGCCTTGAGAAATTTGTTTTTGTGTTTCTTTTCGGGTGGGATATCAAGCCCTGGTAGCAATATTTCCATAATGATTTTAGTAAAGTACAATTTATCGGCATCTACCGTTCTTACAGTGTTCCCCTGTTTATGGCCATGGACGTGGGAATGGCGTATGCCCTCCCACGGTTTGGACTTTCAAATTACCCTGAGTTAAAAATTACCTTTCAGAACATGAATTCTGAGTGTGGTTTCATGGGAATTACTAACTTGCTTAATTTCATTAAGGATTACATATAGGAATGATTCTTTCCCCCCCCCCCCCTTTTTTTTTATTGGGGTGCTGTGGGCAGAAAAAAATATATTCAGTGGTAATCCACCGGCAGACATTATTCTCCTCCTATACCGGGAAAAACAACTAAGTTGCTCCTACCCCCCCCCCCCCCCCCAATTGGCGTAATTGCATAATTTTAGGAGGGGCTGAAGCTTTTTGACATAATTTCAAGTTTCTCTTTTCTATGTATGAGCGATCGAAGCGAGAGAGGAAACATGTTGACATTTTTGGAGTGAAAATGTACAAAAATTACATGTATTCCGCTGTTAAATAATCTAAATAAGAGGATTTTCGAGCACCTCCCTGCTAGTAATGATGTGGTAGTCTAGCCGATATTGGCCTTCTCAAACCCTCAAGGTGCTGCAACCCCTCGTACGCCTTTATTCCCCTCCAAGTTATCTGCGGTATTGTACAAGCGAGGGGCATTTTTAAGCTGCAAAGACGTAATTTTCTTATTCAATGTACCAAGGACAATTCAAAAATGACCACTGCAATCTAGGCAAAGATCGAACTAAATATTTAACATTGATAAAAGTCCCTTTTTTCTCATTTCCTTCTCAAATGGGGGCACAACACTGACGGAACAAGAAGGAAATAATCAAGGAATTTAGGAAAACAACCGAAAGTTGATATTTCTTTAAAATTAATATGGAACATTTGGAAATGCGATTGTATTTATTTATTTATTTATTTATTTATTTCTGATCTTTTGTCAGGGTAGCCCATTCACCATTAAGTAGTGGTCTTCCATGGGGCCCTGAATAATAATAAACATATTTACATCAAAATGCATAACGTATATACATAATAGTTCAAAATAAAAATCCTCAGTAAAATTAGAGAGTGCAAACAAAGCAATAGACGTGGCGCAAACGAATACTCATTTGAAAAATAAACAAATATCAGTAAACTAGCTCAACTGTAATGCCAATATGAAAATATTGATTCAGTCGCAAAGATGTGCACAAATCATATTAATATTACAGAATAAGCACTGAGTGTATGTTAGGCTGAGTTATTCATAAATTACAACTTTGTTTAAACATCCTCTTAAATGAACTGACAGAGGAAGCTGTTCTCATCGAATTATCGAGCTTATTCCATTCAAATATAGAAGATACAATTGGGCTACACTTATAACAATCCGTGTGAAATCTGGGCAAGCGTAAACATCCACTGTCTCTTTGTCTAGTATGATGCTCATGTACATCGTTAGGATTGATTAAGCCTACCTGAAGGTAAGAAGGTGCTAAGTTATGAACACATCATCATAACGCGACTTAGCTCAAACCGTTTGTCTAGTGTCATCGATTTAAGACTAGTGAACAAATCAGCCGACGGTGTGTCATATGTTTTGTTCAGTATTATTCTTGCGGCCCTCTTCTGAATTTTTTGCAGCTTATTTGTATGGGCTTTAAATCTGTTCGACCATACAACAGAGCAGTAATCAAATCGTGGCAACACTAGACTGTTATAAAGCAACTTTAAGGACTGCACAGGCAAAAAACACTTTGCTCTCTTTATTATGCCTATGTTTTTCTGGGTAAGTTTACATACGTTTTCAATTTGTTTATACCATTTCAATTCTTCATCTATCAAAACTCCTAAGCATTTGGTGAATTGAACTCTTTTTATCAAATTACCATTTAATGAAAATGGTGAAAGATTCAATAATATAATATAATATAGATTGTATAATATGCTTTAAAATATACTGGGGCAAAATATTTAAAAGGAAACAGGGGCGTAACTAGTACTAATTACGAGGGGGCATGGGGCATGTGGCCCGCAAATCAGATGGGGGGGAGAAAATAATGAAAGAAGAGACAAAATAAGAGAGAAAAATGGGGGAGAGGAAAAGGAATAGAAGAAAAAAAATAAAAAAATAATTGGACCCCTTTTCGCACCAACCCCCTAACCAGCGGCCTCATACATTCACAGTGAATTTTTCGAGTAAGACCGGTGACCCCCACCATGTTGCCAGTGCTCCGTCAATGGCTGGACTCTGGTTACGCTACTAGTAACCAAAGGCTGATGAAATTTACATGATAGTAGCAATAATTATTAATTTTAGCCCTTAAAACACACTACTTATAACTAAACGGTATATCCTGCTCTGGGGCGCGAAATAACAAGATCCTGGAGTACCATGATTATACGAGGAAGCGAAGCGACCGAGCCTTAGAAAATGTTTACATTTCAAAGACTTAAAGTTATTTGTAATGCATTTACCCTGCTGATTAGGAGGCGCGTGCCCCTTAAATGATTATAGGTCTTTTGTATTTTCTCCTCTTTTTCTTGTTCTCTGTATTGCCTGTTGTACGCCTCTATAAATACCGCTTAGGCTACCTACCCCCGCCCCCCCCCCCCCTTCTGCCGTAGATACGCCAATTATATTATTACACATTGTTTCGCTAAATCCTTCTAGCAAAGTCAGAGTTTCGAATAGGAGGTGCATAATAAATGTTATAATCCTTATGACATGGCAACCAATTCAGTTGACAAAGCCCTTCATCCCAAACCATTGCCTATTGTGTTTTACAAGAAAGTGAACCAACTGGAATTTTGCACAAAAAAATTGAAGACAATGGTGTTCACTGATGTGTGACCCTGGAAATCTAAACAAGATACCATTTGAAAGCAAATTAATTACTCTTTCATATGATATGAAATTGAACGACGGTAAATATAGTATATATGTAGGAAATTTTCAAAGCTGGGTTTCCTTTTTTTTTTTGGAAACGTCCAGTACAATACGCTTATTTTGTCTTATCTAAACTATTGTGTGATTATATGGGAAAGAGCATGTTTGTCTATACTGAAACCCTTGATTACTCTTCAAAAGAGAGCAATAAGGTTAAGTACAAAGTCTCATTTTAGAGCTCATACGCCGCGTTTATTTAAAAGTACAAGAACTCTCTCTTTGCAAGATCTCCACTCTGTTATTCTAGCACTCTTCATGTACAATTACGTTAACAATTTTCCGTCAAGTTTTTTCAACTTTATACAGGTAAATTCTGATTTTCACAATCACTATACTCGAAAAGGGTTATTTTGCAGACCACCTTCATCCAAACATGCTTTAACGGAACGAAATTCTGTGAAAGTTCCATGTAATGGTAGTTTACTATGGAACTCCTTATCTAACTCTGTGAAAATGTGTCGCTTTATCTAATCTTTCAAAATAAAACTGAAAATTGAAATATTGAATTCATATCACTGAACCAATGAACACCATACTTTGTTAAATTTGATCATAGCTTGATACCTTCAAAACAAAATTGCAATAGTATTTTCCGACATTTTAAAGTGTAAGTCCTTATTTTTGATATCATCAATTATCATGATAGCCGTGAGTGTGAGTGAGTGTGTTGTGATAGGAAAAATGTATATATTATTTACTATCAACGGCCTAACTCAAGCTTTTGCTTTCTCTGGCCAAAGTCGTGTGAATAATTATTTTCCCTTGATATTTAACAACATAGCTATAATTGTGCCTTTTGTCCCTCTGTCATTTCCTTAGTGCCCCTGGCATTATTTCTTCCTTTTCTCTGTACGTTTTTATTTATTGATTTTTTTTTCATGTATGTTTATTTTATGCTATCCATGTTTGACTTTATGTCTTGTTTTATATTTCTTCACGTGATTTTATTGTATGATGTAAACTTTCAGCCCCCCCCCCCCCCCGATCAACATTTATTGAAATATACTACTCGCATATTGTAACTCTTGGAAGCTTGAATTAACTCCAGTTCATCATAATTATTATATCGTCACTTTACTGAGACAACTATTATTTGAAGATTTTAGTTATTAATGGAGTGCCCTCACACGTGCGATAAAATGTGATTATTTCCGGTCCCTTGTTAAGAATTTTTTGTCTCGTATTTTTCATCTAGATCTAATTTTACGGAATGAAAAAAAAATCAATTGTGAAACAATATGGTAAAACAATCAGTGGGCCAGCTCGGTGGCAAAGCCAAAATTTTACATCAATGTGGGTGGCGATGCAAGGGGGCAATTAGGACCAACATTTTAAGCAACCTGTAATCATTGTAGCTCACCATAATTTTTTTTCCCATCTAGTCTATTCCGGTGGACAACTAGGAGGCTATTTTTTGTTAATGGCTGGTATCAGCACATTTGAGAGTCATGAAAAGACTCATAAAATTGTCATATTTTGATCAAAAACACACAATTCATGGAAGAACGGGTTTTGTTCTCTGTATGTACTTACATATCTAATTAAAATTGGTACACTTCAGTGAGCAATTAACTACTTTACTGAGTGTTTTGAAATATCAATTTTGGCGACTTTTTAATTTTAATTTAAGCTGGCTATCGTAGTCAACCATAAAATTTTGGATATTGGATATAACAGGACATAAAGAAAACAAAACATATTATTTCATGAATTGCCATTTAATGATTAGAATATAAACATTATTAAGCCTTTTCAAGACTCTCAAGTTTGCTGATACCCTTCAGAACCAATGTGAATGTTTGTCAACAATGGATTTTGCACCATTTAACAACAATGGCATTCATTTTCCTTACTCAAGCGTTAAAATATCGCTAGATGTGTTGATATTACTTGATATGAGAGATCCATAGGTATGAACATTTCATGAACATGTTTTGAAATTTCATTTGGGGAGGCCTTTTCCAACTGTCAATGTTTAACGGTTTTTAAATTTGTTGATACCAGCCAGAACAAAATAGTACCAATTCTTGACAAGTCTGGATTTTGCACCCTTTTGAGCTTAAAATATCGCCAGATATTTTGGTATCATTTCATAGAAGAGACCCTAAGTTATCTACAGTCATGATCATTGCCTACACTTATTTTGAAATATTTGTTTGGGGATACTTTTCCCAACTGTTTAACTTTTTTTCCTGGCATGCACTGCAAATATGGAACTTGTTAGAAGTTGGACGAAGTATTCAACTGGGTTTGGTGAAGTCTGTGCCGTCCAATCTGTTATTGGGTTAGGCCGCGCCGGACACGCATAACCATGATAACAGGCGTGCTATGTGTTAAAGTAAACGATCATTTCGCAAATTCCATACCTTTGCATCTAATCTGTGGGTGATCAGTCATATGTGCCTTTAAAGGAGGAAAGGATAAACACTTTTTTTTCTTCCAAAATTTCATAATCTCGAAAAGTTCAGAATTGCAAATATGGAATAGGGTTCATAATTACGAAAACGAAAAAGAGTTCGTAATTCCCATTGAAATAGGGTTCGAAATATCTAAAATGATTTTTAAAAATGGAAAAAAAATGGAAAATAATTCATAATTTTGTAAAAGAGTTAATCATTCTGAAGGTTTACATTTCCGAAAATTCATATTCACTGCATCAGAACTCATATGTCCACATTATGAAATGCGTATTAAGGGAGATAAACAAGACTTTTAAGTCTTGTATATCTCCCTTCAAAAATAAATACATATTTCATGTGCTGTGTTGCCTTATGTTACAACATACCTAGATTAGGTCGCAGTGGAGTCTCCTTCTCGTCATGCTGGTTTGGTAGATATGCACCTGCAAAAGATTAAGAATTCATTCACTTATTTTTTTTTTCTTCTTCTCATTCCATCAAATACATCTTTAAAACAAACGAGTTATATATTTTACAAGCAACATTTCTCATCTATAAACGGACTGTTTCCCATTTGCAATAATTGTTTTCTCAAAATAGTGAAAATTGTGCGGAGTGAATGAGGGGTGACATATTTCACCATAACGCCTAAAAATGAAATGCCTCACTTACACACAACAGTGTTTTCTCAGAACTGACACCAAATCTATCCAGACATTAATTTCTGGGGCGGAACTTCGTAATCAGGCTTTTAAGCACACCAAAGGAAGACTAGTAGGAGAAATTAGGATTTAGATGACAGAAAGTGGGATTAAAGTAGGATATTTCCAGGTACATTCCAGGTACATCAGAAAATTAAGAAAAACAAGTAAAAAGAGATATACACAGGGAAAATGGAAAAGAAGACAATAAAAAAAAATAAAAACAAGAAATACATAAGAACAAGAGGAGAATGCTACAGAAAGGTAATCACAAAGAATTACATAATGAAACAGGGAAATATAAAAGAAATACATTTAAAGGAAATATAAACAGAAGCCAATATGAAAATAAACATCGAATACATAGAAGAATAGAAAGAAGAAAAATGTTAAAGACTTGAGAAAAACTGAACTATATACAAAAAGAAAAACAAAAGAACTACATAAAGACAAAAAAAAAGAGAAAAGAAATAAAAATGGAGAATACAATAGAAATATGAAAAAATGTAACCAGTGTGTAAGAATATAAAAATTATAAAGAATATATTTTTATATTGCCTTCTGTATCCTTTAAATGTATTTGTTTTTATTTCTGTTTCATTATGTAGTTCTTTGTGATTACCCTTCTTCAACATTCTCTTCTCGTTCTCCCTTCTGTATTTCTTGTTTTTTTTCTATTCCCTTCTTTTCCATTTTCCATGAGTATATCTCTTGTTACTTTTTTTGCATTTTCATATATTTCCTAGTTGTGTATGTATTAACCAACCACAAAATTGTGTCAGGGGCACCTTTTCATAGCGTGTGTAAGAAGAGAAAGGGGGTAGTTGAACTTATGACTTGCTTTTTGTGTCTTTTTGTGACTGGCCCAAAAAGGAGACCCACCTCAAACACTATTTTAGATGGGTCACTGGGATCTATCACAAGATGGAGGTGCAGTATACCCATTGCTCCCTTTCATGATTGCATCCCAAAGGAGAAGAACCTGGCTATATGTGATCATCCTATCTAAAATGTTTTCTCAAAGCTATTTATAAAGTATCCTGTGGGTTTGGCCATCATGGAATTGGTATAACCTATCAGTGCAGAAAATACAAGTTGCTGTGGTTTAATCAGGACACTGGGCAGCTATGTATCAACAAGGAAAAGGAAACCTGGTGTACCTGCAAAATATCCTACTTTTATCCCACTTTCTGTCATCTAAATCCTAATTTTCTCCTTCTAGTTTTCCTTTGTTGTGTTTGAAGCCTGAGATGGATAGATCTGGTGTAAATTCTGAGAAACACCGTTGTGTGTAAGTGAGCCATTACATTTTTAGGCATTATGGCGAAATATCACCCCTCATTTATTCCGCACAGTATGGGGCATGCAACGTTATGGTGACATCATTCTACCTCAATAAACGCAAGTGTGTGCGTACACACTGAATGATAGGAGACTTATTCCACGATTAGGCCCATTTTTACAAATATTAACTTTAACTTTTGCAAGTATGGTACTCTCTATCTCATAATGATGTCAAATATCTAACTGTTAGATCTAATATAGATCGGCAGCAGTACATGGCATTTACTGTAACTCCAGGGAGCTCCAAGACCACCGCCGTTTATAGGGGCCTAACAGCGGTGGCGGTGGAGCTACCTGGTGTTATGTAAATCTACCACATCTACATTAGATCTAACAGTTAGATTTTCGGTATCATTATGAGATAAAGCTTACCTTACTTGCAACAGTTAAAGTTAATATGTGTAAAATGTAATAACTCACATACACACAACAGTGCTTTCTCAGAATTTACACCAGATCTATCCAGACAGTCATTTTTGGAGCAGAACTTGTCCATCTTCTTCACACGATCACGCACTGCACTTCATACTGCACGTATATACCTCGCATTGATACCAGCGCACTGCACTGCACATATTAAGTAGTCGCATGCACATCCATACCATCGATCTCTACCTTTCGTGGATAGAGATTGATGGCACGTACATTGCATATATGCATGCACTGCTCTTGACGCTTAAATACTGCCCTCTCTCGTCGGTGGCGCAAGTCCTGTCAAAACAAAAATCGCGTCCGGGTCTGTATGGTCTGGGGGCTGCACAGCTCTAATTAGTTCTAGTCATTTTCTGTGATTCCCCCTCGACCCGTACCCATTAAATTATGTCGTTTTTGGATCATAATAAGGATCATATAAAATCAATGATCATACAAAATCAACATTTGAACACCTTTTTCATGTGCACCTAAAGAGTTAATTTATGCTGGTTTAGATCAGCCCCATGAGAGAGCAGGAGTTGTGTCACAGAAAAGACAAAATTCTACCAAGTTTGAGATTCACCAGCTCAAAGAGAGCGAGCTAGTCTTTATTCAGACTAATTCAGTACAAAACAAACAACATGCAGACTTGGATATACATGTACATGTAATTCTTATGTGACAAGTTGGTCCAAGTGGAGTTTCATGGGGACTTCATTAGCAGCACAATAAACCTCATAACGACCGTAGCTTAGACCAGGTCTGTGGGTAGTCTAAGCTGCAGCCCCTGTATAGAGATTTAAAAATGCTTAAAACATCCCCTTTTCATGTTTATATGGGCAAGGAAACTGTATGAGCAAGTCAAGGCACAGGTTTGAATGTTGCCATTGCTAGCACTTATTTGTATGATTTTTTTTTTATTTCTCACTTTTTACACAATATAAGCCTATGGGCAAATAATTACAGGTGTGCTCCTTGAGGGTAGTTCAGAATTCGACCGATTTTACTTTAAGAGCAATCTCCTCATTACGCAATCTACACTACCTGCTGCCAAGCCTAAGATTGCGTTATTCGTACGCCCGGATGAATCTTCTCGTACAGATCCTAATCCTAATATGCGTAATTGGAGATAAGTTTGATATACTTTACACATAGGTTCAAAGCACGATACTCATAGGTTATAAATAAGTTTTGGGTACGATAGACATTATCTCGACGTATTTCGACTTATGAGTGACTTACAAGTAACGTGTGTGAACATTTCAACGATCGCATAACTTATCTTCAACTTATGTCCCACGTATGCACACGATTTTTCGACGACCTCGCCGTACTGAGACGTATACCAGCGTGCTCTTTACTTATACAACCCATTAAGGCGCTGTCACACTCTAGCGTATAGATCCAGCGTATGAGGAACGTATCGAATATTTCGAAAAATTGTTTATACGCACAACTTTTCAGCGTATGAGGTCAATTTTCGGTTAATGACCGTTAGAGTAACGTGAGCCTATCATACCGTCAGCGTATGAGTAGCGTATGAGTAGCGTACGCATAGCGTATGTCAGCGTATGTCAGCGTATGTGATGTGATGTGTATTTGAGTTGGACGTATACCGACGTATTACTAACGTATATCAGCGTACCTCCGACGTATGAGAAACGTATGCGGAACGTCAGCCTAACGTAGGAGGAGCGTACACAGCGGGGGATATAAAAGGTGGCACCCAGACATGCATAAGTATACAATTAGTTGTAAACATTATAGGTATAGTATGTGGAATAGACATATTAAAGCACACATTTCTATACTATAGTCTATGCTAACACACCCCGAGGAAACATGCACAGTATACTATTGGTTGTATACATTAATTGTGCAGTATATGGAGTGTACGTAATGGAACTCAAAACACTAAGCTATATTCTATGCTGTGTTTAGTGTACTACTATTGGCATATATCATGTATTTGGTATATAGAACTCACATTCGAAAACACACAATATATACTATACTGTATAAACAAGGAAACATGTATAGTGCACAGCTATTGGTATATATTATTGGAAGGCTGTATAGAATACACATATTAAAACAACAAATATTATACTATACTCTATACTAAAACAATCCTACGAAACATGTATATGATCTTTGAAGGTTTGCATGGTGGAGCTTATAACGTGGAGAAGGTTTAAGGTTCACCATGTGTGTTGGTAGGAGGAAAGGGAAAAGAGGAAATTAGAATTCCTCCGACGTCCGCATACACACCACAAAAACCCCGCCGCTCCTCTAGCACACTTCACTCCTGATGACGGACAGTCAACCTGTCCGAAACGTCGAGTAACCTCCTACTCAAGCCTCATCTACTCAAACCTTCGCTACTCAATCTATCGCTACTCTTCCATCGATCATCAACCAAGTCTTCTCATCTCATCTCATCTGGTTTATCCATAAACCTGGTGAACCAGTAAACCTTCCTATTGGTTTACAGTCCTTTTCAGGACTTCACCCATTGTCACGAAAGAATATTTCTTCTTTTCTCTCTTGTCATCCTTTCTCGTCTATCCATTTCTAATTTCCTCTTTTCCCTCTCCTCCTACCAACACACATGGTGAACCGTAAACCTTCTCCACGAAACATGTATAGTTCACCATTATTAGTATACATAAGTTGCATAGTATATATAACATACATATGAAATCATATAATACTTTACAATAAGCTATGCAAAAACATTCCTATGAAATATGCATATTATACCATCATCCGTTTATATTAGTTATAAGATATGTATAATATAACATATTAAAATACACAATATGTTCTTAACTCCAAAATCAACTAACTGTAATTCCCAACGTACTCCTTCCAAACGTAAATGAGGAAAAGATTCTAATAATGTAGTTGGCATAAATAGTCAGTAATGATGGAAGTGCCAATATAAAAAAAAGGGGGAGGGAAATAAAAACAAACAAACAAACTATACTGATTCGAATGTTTAAAACCAAAAAATAGAGCAAGGGCAGGAATATTCTTTCACAATAAATGCCCTAAAAACAAACAAACAAACAACAAGCACGTCTCATTCTACGCCTTCTTCTTCTGTGTCTAGCATACTCAACTGCCAACTGTAACAAATCTTGGTAATGTTGCAGCACAGCAACCTCCATCTCTGAACTGCTGGTACAAACTGATACAGATTTGGAAATGTGAGACTATATATACCCCATGCGCTGCAAATACGCATGTAATACGCATGGGATAAGTTGGCTGTACGCTTAGAACACGTTAGGCATAAGTTGAGTACGTTAGACTGTCGTTAGAACTACCATCATAACGTTAGCCATTCGTTACACACACGTCAGACACACGTTCATTATACGCTCCTCTAACGCTAGGTTTCCTGACCCACTCAATTTCAACGTATGAGAAGCGTACTCGACGTATGAGTAACGTACCTTCAGCGGACGCTGAAAATTTTTGTGCATGTTCAAAATTTTTTTGGCCGTCAGCGTACATCAGCGTACACCGACGTACCTCGGCGTACTACAAACGTATTCCAGCGAACCCCTAGCGTGTTTCAGCGTATGTCCAAAAAGTCCATACGTTCCTCATACGCTGCCTCTATACGGTAGAGTGTGACAGCGCCTTTAAGAACACTCTCCCGGTAAATATAAATATGCTTAAAGGCCAAGTCCATCCTAACAAAAAGTTGATTTGAATAAATACAGAAAAATCCAACAAGCATAACACTGAAAATTTCATCAAAATCGGATGTAAAATAAGAAAGTTATGGTATTTTAAAGTTTCGCTTAATTTCGCGAAACAGTTATATGCACATCCTGCTCAGTATGGAAATGAGGGAACCAGTGACGTCACCCACTCACTATTTCTTTTGTATTTTATTATGTGAAATATAGAATATTTTAATTTCTGCAGATTTCACAATTAGGAAGCTCTCATTGAATTGTGTATAGGTTGCAACGATGGCAATTACACATGTTCAGCGAGGAATCAAACCTTGTTTCACATTATAACAAGGAAAAATTGGAATATTTCGTATTTCATGTAATAAAATACAAAATAAATAGTGAGTGGCTGACGTCACTGGTTCCTCATTTGCATACTGAACAGGATGTGCATACAACTGTTTTGCAAAATTAAGCGAAACTTTAAAATACCATAACTTTCTTATTTTACATCCTATTTTGATGAAATTTTCGGTGTTATGCTTGTTGGATTTTTCTTTATTTATTCAAATCAACTTTTGTTAGGGTGGACTTGGCCTTTAAAGTAGACAATACAGGTAACTTTGTGGTTTTAGATATAACGTTGTACGAATATGGTATCATTATCAAGTCGTTGTGTGGCCCGAATACAGACAATCCAACATTGTTTGCTCATCTTCAACAAATTATAATAGATTTTGAGAATCCACATGCTACAATGGGTGTTGGGACTGGAATTTTGTACAAGATTCAACCTTCGGAACATCGGCCTATAACCATTTGCTAGTTAATAACCCGCAAGCGAAACAACAAGTAAATGAAATGAAGAATGAAGTAGATTTATGCGATCTATATTATGGTGGCAACAGAGTAGATTAGACTTCTTTTTGATATCTGCAGAACCTCTTTTATCAGTGCACAATATTGGTATTCTCTCGGGTTATCGAACAGATAACTCCTTAATTGTTTAAGTCTCAGTTTGAATCAGATACAACGAGGGCCAAGTTTTTGTTCAAAAACGAAAGCTTTGCTTAACAAACTAACAAAACGTCAAACGATAATATTCTGTTAAACAAATTTTTAGGCATTTTACTCCCAGTGTTAAAGATGGTATGCTCGATCTGTAATGAAAAACACAAGTCAGAAACACTGGGAGTAAAATGCCTAAAAATCTGTTTACAAATTAAAATTCCTCCCATGAAGCTTCTTCGTTGATAATATTCTGCTTTATGCAAAAGACGGAGTAAAGTTCGATCAAAGTGATTTCATAGTGGGTGATTGTGAATTTATCGTAAATCTTATTCGAAATTTTAATGATAATAATACGGGGATAACCAATATCATATGCCTCCTTCGCAAAACGAAACAAAAGATCAAAGTGTGGACAGGAAAAAGAATTTTGAAAAGAAAATGTATAATATTTGATGATAATATATATATATATATATTACGCAAAGAATTTTGAATAGGCGCCTTCCCTGGCTCTTTCGGTCCCCACCTTTAGGTACCCACAGGCGGGGGATGGTTCTTAGAGGGTTGGAAGGCACTTTCTAAGGGCTGACGTGCCGTCCATATTTCATAAATTCATTTCTAAACATTGAATTTCCGGAGGGAGTAATAATTCTGCCACGTGAAAACGGATAAAAATAACTTTTCAGCAATAGGCGCATAGCACGGATTACGCGTTTAGGTTATCAACAAATGCAAATGGGGCAATGAGGATCAGAGAATTGACCAACAAACCATTAATCATTGCATCGAGTTTGTTCCGGTTGGCAACTAGAAGGCTCACGCATTTTTAACATTTTAGATATGCACTCATATCTTATATCACATAGGTCGAATTTCTCTATTTCAAACTAAACTACAATAACAATTTCAGTATGTATTATGACCCTATAATACAATCATACCTGAGCTAATTTGCAATGGAGTCGTCTTTTGGTCACATGGGTCTTTCTGGTTTGCGAGATATGCACCTGCAAAAGAATTACAATATATTCATTTATTTATTCGCTCAAGACCTGGAACACTGCACACGTTTTTCTTTTCCTAATATCTTTTTTTTTAATTCCTATATGAAAATTCACACTGCAGGATTTTAAAGTAAATTGCTGGCAACCCGTTGCACAGTAAATTAGTGTATTTGTCACGGTATTGTACTGTTTATCATACAGTTTACTGTAATTCCTAAAGTAATATTTTATAGTGTATTCAAGTTAGAACAATCACAGAATTCAAATGCGGCTAAATAAGGTACTCATAAGTTTCTCGAATTTGATACAAAATAGAAAGTATAATCCGATGGGAATAAACAAAATATAAATAAAGGTGTGATACAATTATAATAGCCTAGGACTATGATTGTGTTCTCATATGTACCACAATCATACCGGAGCTACTTTTCAATGGGGTCGTCCTTTGGTCCCTATTAGGTCTTCTTGTTTTGTTAAATATGCACTTTCAAAAGAATTACAATCTAGTGCCACAAAAGCTATTGTGTATTCCAATATGGGTTTTTTCACATTAGTGAGAGCAATCAATGAATTCAAACTCAGCTAATAATGATAATTTAAGCTGAATGTTGAATTCCATACAAAATGAATAGTTTTCAATTAAGTTCAAAGCTTTACCTTCCGAAAGTTTATCTCCCAGATCAATAAGTCTCACTTCGCTGAGTTTTTTTGCCAGGATTGATCGTGAATGGGAGGTGTCTGTTTGATTGGTCTTCCACTTGATAAGGATCTCCACGAGAGCTTCATTGAAGTTATTTAGATGTTTTGCGAGTATCGATTGACCGATGGCATAGGTATACCCCAGGGCGTTGCACAGTCTTGAGTATTTAGCAGGTATTATGTCTTCAGCTAGTGATATCAACTCCACTTCCTGTAAAGGCTCCATCGTTCTGTGAAACCAAAGCATAAGCCAATACATTAGGCGATTGTATTTCTAATCCCGAAGAGGAGAAGAGGGTCGCTATTCATAATACGGTATGAGGGTCGCTATTCATAATAAAGATTAAGGATCTCTATTCACAAACAATAAATATGCAAACAATGCAATTTATGCAATTTATTTCCTGTGGCCCGGAGTACCAACCAAGATGAACATGCTTCATCTGGTACCCCTAGAAATGAATCAACATAGAGAAAAAAAATATATTTTATTTCAGTTCTGATTGTTATATCACTTTCCTTTCCAGGCACGATATTCAATTAACCTTTCATCCTGGGGTGACTCGAACTTTCACATTTATTTCTCATCGAATTATCGAAGTATTGAAAACTATAGTCATGAACTTGAGTTAATGTACATTACTTATTCGGTTGAAACTAAAAATGGTAAAGTGATATAGAAACAGTTCATGATTTCATTTGCCATAACCCTGAAATAGCTTACACCCAGCGCATTTACTCTCAATGCATTTGGGATTGAAAGGGAATAGGTGGGCTTGGAGCACTCCTTAGGGTTATGTGTTAAAAAGAAGGAAGAAAATCATGAAAACAGCAAGTGATAGTAATT
>CM046873.1:4262113-4440686 GCA_025617745.1 Heliocidaris erythrogramma | reverse complement strand
GTGGTATTATGGCGGTAATATACCATGAAATACGTAGTATTACCATGGTATTTTTTTAATAAGGGTAAATTCTTATTATAATAAAAGACACAAGACAGTATTAAAATTTTAGAATTTTAGGTCAAGCTGAAATAGAACTTGTTCCGTCTGTATTTTTGTTAGTTTGATCAGTGACTTGAGATTTTCAGACTTGCTCTTTGGTCGGGTATTTTACTTCTAACACTTACTTAAATGCGATTTTGTGACAATCAATCAGGAGGTTTTCATGACCATGCAACACAAGAAACTGCACACAATAGTCAATCTTTTTTTAAAGTAAGATACAATTAAGTTGAAACACATCACAAAGTAAATGATGGTGCTCGGTCATCACCCTGGAATGCCCATGTACAAATAAATGGAATTAAATGGAATAGGTAAGACCACGCTGAATATTAAAAGCATTTTTGAAAGAAAAAATATGTCACTTTGACAAAACAATGCACATTAAACAAGTAAACCAATCATAGAGGCGTAACAAGAAACAATATCATTCATTTTTTTAAAAAATATAAGAACAAGGTGTAAAATCACTGAAATTAAATAGTGATACTTTATACAGATAAGGACTGAGGTCCAGAAATTTCACCTCGATAGCATTTTGGGTTTTCAATTAAATAATAAAGTTAGTAGACGCATCAGGATGGTAGGATACTTCATAGCACATCTTTAAACGAACTCATTTTCGTGGCAATTATGGATAAACTCTTTTGATTTGTCATTTTATTGCAGCATTCCTATAACGATTCTACAGATATCATTTTCACGATGGTAAAAATGAATTACATAATATCCTTGGAAAATAAAGGAAATTTCAAACGAAAAGCAGTAAGTTAAAACAGACCTGTGGCAGTTAAGACCGATACTATATCTGGGTTGTATTCTCCCCTAATCTCTGGGCGGCCCGCTCAGGCTTATCCGTACAACCAACATTGCTGTGGCTAGTTGGTCTACAGTGAATATGACAGCTTTTAGATTAAGTTGCATATTTTTCATTTTTATTTAATTCACACGCTTCTTAGAACTGTTGTAGGTAGAATTATATTGTACAATACAATTAACAGCCATTGGATGTGAATTTGAGTTTGTAAAGTTTAAAAATCGACACAATATCTGGGTTGTATTCTCCCCTAGTCTCTGGCGGTCCCACTCAGGCTTATCCGTACATTGCTGTGGCTAGTTAGTCTACAGTGAATATGACAGCTTTCAGATTAAGTTGCATATTTTTCATTTTTATTTAATTCACACGCTTCTTAGAACTGTTGTAGGTAGAATTATATTGTACAATACAAGTAACAGCCATTGAATGTGAATTTGAGTTTGGTAAAGTTTAAAAATCGACACAATACACCAATATCTGGGTTGTATTTTCCTCTAATATCTGGGCGGCCCCGCTCAGGCTTATCCGTATAACCACCATTGCTGTAACTAGCTGATCTACAGTGCATGTATGACAGCTTTTAGAATACGTTGTATTGTTCATTTTAATTTAATTCACATACTTCTTTGAACTTTTTTAGGTCTCTAGATAAGTAGAAATATATTGTACAATATAATTAATAATTTAATGTGAATTTGAGTGTGGTGAAGTTTAAAAATTGACACCAGACCGGGGTTGTATTCTCAGGACAGCTCGTGGTAAAGAAGTTGTTTAGTCGCCAGCATACATACTGTAATCTGGAAACGATTTGGATTTTCCAGTAAAATTTGTTCAATATGTTCAGAGGATATGAAATAGATAGAGACTGGGTCAGGGGCGGATCCAGGGTGTTGTAACAAAGAGGTCACAATGCCGAAAACGTACACAATGAGGGGGGGGGGGGGGGGGGGTTACTGCATACTGTTTTTGGCGAAAGATATAAAAAATCTGCCTTTTAACAGAGCTGGCACAACTAGCTTGTTTTCGTTTTAGGTTACTCATGGATGGACAACATGGATAGCCGTAGCATGGGTCGTTTAAGATTTTTGAACTAACTGGTTTTCATTTTTTGATACACAATTTATTTGATACATCATTTTGTTGCTGTATCTTCCAAAATGATTCTAAAAACAATTCGTCTTCCGATGTTAAAGAAAAAATTGCATCATGTTATGAACCTTCGTTTATCTCTCAGTCGCTATAAAGCTTCATCGCAAACATAGCCGTCGGAAGCGATGGTGTAGATTTTTCCCTAATTCAGGGGGACATGTTATGAGGAATGCACATCTCCAGGGTCGAGAAAAGTAGATCACATCGTAAACAGATGATTTTTATATATAGGATCAAACGCTTGATAAAAATTCAATTGCAGATGGATGATTGTAGGAATTGTAGCATTCTTTTATTCACATGATACATACGTAATGATACAACAACAATAGTAAACGATCATTATTGTATAGACAAAGTCTGATCAAGTAAGGAGTTATCAGAGAATTGTTCTAATCATGCTATAATGCATGGTGAGTACACTTGTGATGTTCTCTCTGCATCTCTGTGTGGAGTGAACCCATGCATTGATTTTATATGGGGTAACACAATACTAGCTGGGAGTCGGTCAACCTTGAGTCCTTGACCAAATGACCCAGGCCTAAACCATACATTTTTATTGGGGAGTGAGTCTTGCCTCATGACCTTACTTGGAAGTTTTAAAGGGGAAGTCCACCTGGGAAATGGGTTGGTTTTAAAGGAAGGAGATATTAAAGAACTATAGATTAATGAAAGTTTTTAGCAAAATCCGATGAGAAATAAGAAAATTATGATTTTTGGAAGTTGTAATCAATCAAACATGTGGAATTGGTAACTCCGTGACGTATATTGCGAGCTCCTCTCCCATTTAGCCAGTACTGAGAAAATCATAATTTGTGTCTGAATAGATATTTAATCATACATGTACATGCAACCTAAATAAAGCCATTGCTCATGTTTTTACACAAAACCTGTATAAAACAAAATCATGTATTCCTTCACCAACAACTAAGAAAATGAAAAATTATGAGTTTCTGTAGAGACCTAATGCATGGAAGAGGAGATCGCAAGATCCGTCATCGAGTTGACAATTTCTACTTGATTAATTACATGTACAACTTCAAAAATTCAAAAATGTCTTATTTCTCATCGGATTTTCCTCAAACATTTAGGAATCTGTTCCCCTTATATTTTTGTTTTTATTCAAATGAACTGAATACATGGGTAACACGATAAAAAATTACTTTAAAAAAATTAACTGAAGGCAATTTCAATAGCCCTGTCTATAATCACCTTTAGAAATGGGCGAACATTTCAATGGTGTATTATACGTAATCCGAACCTTGTTTCTCAGGACATTACAATCATGACAGTAGACCTTTGAAATTGCCATTGAGTTTATATTTCGAAAGTGGTTTTATCGTGCCGGTGGACTTTCCCTTTAACAGTCATACTTTAGAAGAATTGTGAAATTTGTAGACGATGGACTTCCTGTTTACCTCCTGTAGAGATATTGATAAAGTACATGTACTGATAAATAATAATAAACTTAAAAAAAAAACTTGTTACTTGTTAAATTGATACTTGTTAAAACGTGATTTCTTTGAGAACATGTCGGTGGACATCCTTTTAATTCACAATTATGAAGTTGAAGTGTGTGGAGTTTTAAAATATTATTAGAGATGTTTATAGACACTTAGATAGAGTTATAGGAAAAGTGTGTTTATGAAGTGAACGAAAGTTGGATTTAGGAGCTTAATTTTGATGAAAGAATCGTTAATATATGGGCGTGGGTCTCATGATTGACTAATGTTTGTTTACATTTAATTTTGGCATGGATAAGTTTGATATATTAAAAAAAAACACATATAAAGCACAAATAAGAGTTTGTGATTGTATCTGGATTAAACTTTAGGCAGTTTTCTCTCGTTAATTTTTGTTCGTTCAATGTCAGACGAGGCTTAAATTTATGGTAGGTCAGGCAAAGATCACTCGTTGCCTTTTTTTGCATTCAAATGGTAGTGTACAACAGCCAGCTAAGGAAATATGTTAGTTGAAAATAAGGTTACATATATATCTTTATTTAGTTGGGCTAAATTATATATCTTTGTATAAAGCATCTTGGTAATTACCAGACTCATTTATGACAACTGAAGTCAGCAGCAAATTTATTTGTTTGTTCACATTTTCAAGTTAAATCAGGTTAGAAATTTCCTGCATGACCTTAAAGCTGATATAAAGAATTTTCTTAAGCTGTTCGCTCAGAGTTAATGCAAATAAATATGCATATGTAATTAGGTTCTAGTCTTCTTTCAAGACATATTAAAGAAACATGGACTCAATTAATTATAAACTGTCCGTTCTTCAATAGAAGAAAGACTTAGATATTTGTTAATATCATTCACTCTATACATATGTGGATTATAGTAGAAGAAAAGAACGATTTTTCGCATATTATGATAACTGATAATTAATTTGTGTCAAAACAATGGACCTATGTTTATGATCCTCTTTGGTTTCTTTCTTGGCAGATTGAATAATATAAGGTAGTGAGCCTGCCTGACTATCCAGTTCCAAGCGGCCTTTCTAGACTCTGTTATTTATTAGTCTTCGATGATCCCGTGACGAATTGAACAATGAGAGAAGACATAATAATTTCCCTTAAGGCTGGAATTAGAGTAATAATATTATAATAATATTGATATTTTTTGCATTACGCAGAAGTGTTCATCTGATTGGAGTGATGAATACTATTAAATTATAAACTGTCAATCTGCAGTAAACAATGAAATAACGAATTCATCAATCCTCAAGTCAAGTCACACCATCATTCTCATAATCTTCGAAGTACACGTGATAAACTGCTTCTACAACAACCTCATCTTAAAACAAAATTAACACTTGAAGATTGTGCCTTTAGTTGTGCTGCTACAACACTTTGGAATAAATTACTAGAGGAAATAAGGAAAGCTACATCTGTTCCTATCTTCAAAGGCTTGTTAAAGACACACTTGTTTTAGAAGCGTTTGATTAGTTTATTGTATTTCATTTCAGTTTTTTGTAGCATCAAGGTGTGGGGGCTCTGTCACATCACAGCGCAGTAGAGTATGTATATATAGTGACTGCGCTATATAAATTGTCTAATTATTGTTATTATTATGAATTTGCTACCCACAGTTGATTTTGTTTCAGTAACGTTGATGACTATATAAAGAACTGTTTACTTCAAATACCTATACCATTTATCTTTGTCTACACAAAGCTTTCTAAGAAATATTATGAGGTGTACGGGCGCTTTTGTATAATAAGTGTATTTGAGCAATGGATGAGGGCATGGGCATACGTGCTCAATTTTTAGGGGGCTGAAGGCATTTGCCCGAATCGCACACAATGTTGTAATGCTCATTTTGGCTTAAAATTTTCCGACAAGCAAGAAAAAAAAAGGAACCATGGCAATCAATTTTTGAACACTGAAAATACGACTAAACCTTTGAATATTCGGGCAGTCAAAAATAAAAAGATAATTCAAAATACATTGCCCGAAAATCATGTGAGATTTGCCCGAATATTAAATGAGTTTTTCCCGAATATTAGTGCTTGACGAATGCTAGGGGGCAGCAGCACCCAGCCCCCCCCCCCCCCCCCCCCCCACCCAGCTCGTACGGGTACGGATGAGGAAGGGTGTGTGAACAAGGATGATGCTGGGAAGAGAGAAGATAATTATGAAAAGAGACCATGTGAAAGTAAGATATTGTGAGAGGGAGTGACATTGTGTAATATAAGGGAAGCGATTAGATCTGTTAAATCGTTATTATGGGCGTAATGCTGACAAACTGAGTTTCTGTCTTGCCTCTATGAAGGGGAATCAAACCCAAATGGAAAGTTGTTTTTCGAGGAAAAAAAATTACACAAGCAGAAAGGTGAAAGTTTGAAAAAATGGACAAACGATAAGAAAGTTAAGAATATTTTTAAAGATGTAAAAAGTGGCAATCACTATATATGGGGATTTAAAATTGACGGCATTTTGGATGACTAGTCAATTTGTTCCAATACACAAAATGGCTAAAATGCATTGGCGGCGGAAGCATAAAAAAGTAAGGGGAAATAAGGTCCTCATGATTTTTTGAATAGCAAAAAAAGAAGGTTTTCAGCAATTTGAAAAGAAAGAAAAAACAAAGATTCTCAGCATTTTAAAAAGCAAAAATAAAAAAAGGTCAGCATATTTTGATGCTATTTTCATGCATTTTGGGGCTGTGTTACACATATTTAAGGGTGCTGCGGAAATTAAGGGGATTTTTTACCCCTACTGAAATTTAGGGGGACGCTTCCGCCATACCAAAAAGTGTGTTACATTGCGGCGAGTCCAACTTTCCGCGCGCGCGCATCACCCCACCATAAAACCATAAACCACGAAAATCCATAAATCTCAACTTTTAAAACCACTTTTTTTTTTTAGTTTAGACTGGTTTAATTCTGTTAAAAGGAAAATATATCTAGAAAACCCAAAGGCTCTGCTGTGCATGAAAATATGACGGCTTGTTTTGTAGAATTCTGGCCAATTTTGTTTGAAAACGACCTGTTTATTGATATTGAACACAAGCCGAAACACCATATTTACACAGGTTTCCATGACGAAAATCCTCCGTTTGGGACTTCTATATACCCCAGTTTTGGTAAGGCAGGGAAAGAATCAAAATAGTTAAGCCCTTGAGCAGGCTATAAACCTCTCCCTATCATCACCACACACTTTCTCTCTTTTTCTCTTCCTCTATCTCCCTCTATGCATCTCTATTAATGTCTCTCTCCCTCTCGCTCCCTATTTATTTCTTTCTCTCCCTCTATCTTTCCATCTCTCTCAGTTTCTCTCGATATCTCCGATCTTTCTCCATTTCTCTCTCTCTCTCTCTCTCTCTCTGTAAATTCTAGATATTCCTCTCTGTCAGATTGAAAATATATGCTCTCGTTTTTATTTCTGTATTTTCCTTACTTCATGGTCGATGTTTTTCATTCGAAATTTCAAATGGGGGACATTAAATTTATGAATAAAGTATTTATTAGAAAACATTCTAAAAACTAGAAGATTCAAGAAATTGGGTTCACCCAGAATAACCTGCCTCAGGCACAGATTTGTGTCATGCTCTTACGTAACATCATAGCTGAAGTTGTCATTAAACCCTGGCTTGACCCTGAGACTGACCTGGAAGGGATCTACAGTGGTGAATAACATGTTTGGGAAAGAGATCTCCCTTTCTCAAATTTTGCCTTACAAGTTGGCAATTTCTGTCAAACGGGGGTTTGAATGCATGTATGGGAAGTACGTACATGCATATTGACAAGGGTTTCTTTGGTGACTGGTTAGAATTGTTTCTAATGGCGAAAATTAACCAGTTAAATGGTTTCTTAAAATAAAAGTTCTAGCTTTGACCTAACTATTCTGGCCTAAGATTGACTGCGTGGAATTCTGTCCGATTTCACGAATAGATTACCTTGCCTCATGAGCGGAAAAGCCCAGAAAGTAGAGTACTTTTTTATGCCAATTAGTATGTTACTTAAATATTTTCAAATGATGAATAATGAATTGCCAAAAAAAAAATTGTTGGTCTCCGTATATATATTACATATGTGTAATTTTAATATATTCGTACTAGTTAATTATTCAACTGAAAATTTATGAAAAAAAAATCATTCATCGATATTTGATTCCCTGAAAATTAGAATCTCTTGTGTTTGTAAACGATCACTCAATCATCAGATCTGTGGGCGTGCGTGCTCTCGTCGATATATTTTCCCAGCACGCGTTGCTAGTGGATTGTCATTCAGGTGACCTTCAAGTATACGGATGCAACAATAAAGTAGGCGAAACTTATTGACATGGCCTATTAATTACGGAAGACCATTAGTGTCACGGAGAGAACGCTATTTTTACTAATCTGTATATTAGTAGAAATATGTAGAAATTAGTAGAAAAATTTTTTCTCTCTCCGTGGCACTAATGGTCTTTCGTATCCTATTAATCAAAATGATTAAACAATATGCTATCTATATTATATTAAAATTACTTCCTCAGAGATACTTCTCAGAAAACCAGACTTTCCTTTAAAAAATTGTAGAGGCCTGCGCAGCCAATATACCACTCATAATTTACTTACCGCATAGCGAGTTAAAAATTTACATAGTAATGGTGATCTCATTAATAAAATTAGCCATAACTTTGTTAATCTTAATTCTTGTTCGATTTCTTTCAAACATATATTATTCACCATTCTTTTTTTCTTATTTTCTCCTCTCACACCCACCATTTTATTATCAATGTAAGATTCCTTTGCCCGCCCCCCCCCCCCCCCCCCCCTCGGAGGTCGAAGTGACCGCATGCGTGTTCCCAAAATCTCCGGTAAAGGGTATTTTTGGGCGACACAATCCGGCCCGTGAATTGTAAAAAAAGGGGGTGTTTTTCTTTCGCCCTCTCTCTCTCTCTCTCTCTTCGACACCTGAGAAATTAAAAAAAGGGGGGTTATGAAATATGGTTTTATGGTGTCTGTCCTGAGATATGGGGTTGGAATGAGAGCTCACCTGAGATAGGGGGTACATTGAGCAGTGTTCTGAATTTAGGGGGGTCTCCAAGGCAGGAAAAGCCCGCGCAAAGCCCGCGATAGGGGGGTTCAGAAATGTTGGCAGCCCTGAGATAGGGGGTGCTTTCAAAGGGAGGGAACAAGCATACGCGTACCCTAAATAATACTGAGTGGGGGGGGGGGGGGGGGGTTCCTCTGTAACAGTCCACAAATGCAATAGTGCCGTCATTAGTATTTTCTCAAAGAGGGTGCATAGTTTTGAATTTCTTGTTGTTGTTGCAAACTTGAGCATGTCGAGTGAAATATACTTATCTATGCCCCATTCAATTGGTGTTTTCTCCTTTTGGAGGGGGGGGGGGGGGTGTTTACTACCCCACCGCCTCTGATTTGGCACCTATCCAAAACAAAATCAACACGAGGGAAAGGCAGTAAAATGGAATAACAACAGGCGAGCATCTCATCACATGTATGCCTTCAAATGTAGCGCTTACAACATTATGTTGAAATAACTTCGGGTGAAAGTGAATTTCTTTATTTCTCTTCTTCCTTAACCCCTTGGCTACTGAGTTCTCAAATGCACATAGGGTTAATACAGGGACCACCTGGTTCCCGTAAGCAATGGGTTATGGACAACCACGGCACCCTTCATCGGGGCCTGCAGGGAAAAAAGCCTTAGATCGTGAGTGCGGTTGTGATCTGATAAACGCACCTGTATTATCACACTTTCAGGCACGTGCCCTCAAATTAGTCCCTTTGGATCTCGCAGTTAAAGTTTTACGAGGGCTTTCGAGGACGAATGTAATGGGGTGGACATGGGATAATTTTCACTGAACTCTGGACATAACAGGACAGTGATGATTTTCAGTGATAATAGCACATACCCAGCGTAGATGGCGCGAATCGAATTACTCATTCCATGAAGTTGTCATTTTCTTACTTCTGTATAAATCATTCTAAAATATAACAACCCATGGTTACCGTGCAACTTTCACATTTATTAAGAGGATCCTTTATAAATCCCCAGCCGATTTTTTCCCCATATTATGGCAATGACAATATCCACTTAATTGTTGGCCCATTTAGGCCCATTGAGGGACCTAATTTACAAGCCCAGCTTTTAAAGGTCTCTTCGTCTTCCTCATTATTATATTAATTTAGTTCGTGATATATTACTTCAGTTGCTTTGTTTGCTTTTGTAATTGTTATGTTACGAATATATGTTGATTTTGTAAAGCAAAGGAAGATCAATAAATTCAATTCAATTCAATTCAATTCAATTCATTTATTGTATCCAATCACAATTATTCTCTTATATGTTAATATAGTAATTTGGTTTCTTGTTTAAATGCAAATGTATTTCCTTTATATCTCTTTCGTTCCCAAACCTCCCTTCTTATCCTCTTAATTTACCTAAATCTCCATGAAATTAAGATGTATTGTCACATATTGTTGACATTCATTTCCAATCCAAAATTGTGGCAACATTTGATAAACTTTGGTTGTTCGGCACCTATATAGACGTAGAATTTATCTATAGCATTGTGATAAAGAATATCAACATCTAAGTATTTAAATTAAATGGGAATGCAAAATTTTCAAGGAGTAAGAAAGGAGACATATGAGCTTAAGTGATTTGGGAAGTGAATTTCTGGAAATATAACACAAATCACGACAAATAAAAGGTAAATAAAAACGTTAATTAACTGAAGTGAGCAAAGTTTTTTTACAGGAAAGGAGACGAGAGGGGTGCAACACTGAGAAACAATATACGTACAGGAACACAGAATAAACGGAACAAGGAAAGTGGAAACATCAAAGTTTGGGACGAGTGGAAAAAAAAAATTCTCAAATTTGTAGAAAAATAAATGAGAATGACATTTAAAATATTACCCATGGATAAAAATAAACAATCTCGCTCCGTTACAGTAAAATAGGTGAAATAAGAGAACTCAATAATGATAGCTGTAATCATTCTTCATCTATATAGCGCCTAATATTATGTGTCTCCTCGTGTTTAAGCGCTTTACAGAAAGATTATAGCCCCGGCCATCGGATTTAGGGAGGCTTGCCAGCACACAAACATCAGATAATCTCATTCACTTTCAAGGGAGCAGTACAAGAGGTAGAAATTTTACGTCTCCCGTTCCTTGTTGGGGCCATGATCATGTGGATATAGGTGGGTATTGTAGGCCAATGGTAATGCAACGCGAACACTGGTGTGGAATCCCCTCTATTATAGCTCGCTCAGAAAACCGCACAGTGTCTTGAAGGTCGAATTGAACGAAGGGAGGAACATTATTGTAAAACACCCCAAAATCACCCGAAGTTCACCCTCCCTGAGCAAGTTTGATGTTTTTACGACCTGACAGGTAATGGCCCCATAAAAAATGGAAAGAGGGTGAAAAGAGGGATGAAATTTCATCTTAGTAACGAAACTCCACCCAGTTTGAACATCACCGCATTTTCACCCCCAAACCAGGTACCCCGATTTTCATAGTTTATATCGCTAGCTTTTTATGTGCTAATAAAATTAGAATCAGACTTATCTCAATTTAAAAAATTGAGATAAAAATAATATTTTTGTTCTACCTCTATATAGAATAAACTTTCGATTTTGAACAATTTTTTTCACATGCGTCTTTCCCGCGTTGTTACGTACCACGACGTTTCGCTATTAAAGATAGCTATAATAATGTGCTGTTTCATACTCACTGCTCATGTATGTTTCCATTTCATTTTGGTAACCTTGGTTTATAACTGTCTCCAAACAATGAATAAATATTTATGTTTATTTTCGATAAACTGATTGAACACTTGTACCAACAATCTGATCGGAGTATGTACTTGTGAATAATTTTTGCACACCCTTAAGTTTATAATAAACTAAATAAGACAATACAATGTCTGTATATTGATGTATAATTGATAAGGGGAAGATTATTCCATATAAACCAAAATCTATTTGATGATGAAATTGTAAATAGGCATTTTAGCTTCGTTTTCAAAGCAAATTAACCAAAAATGTAAACGATATGCAGTGTGTTATCCATCTTATATTCTTTCTTCTCATGTTGTGTTGTGTATGATCTCGTTACGTTCATGTTTAGAGAATTTGAAAACAAAAATGAACGGTAAACTGTTCACTATATGAATCATATAGATACTTGTATAGGCTACCAGTCCTCCCCCCCCCCCCTCAAAAAAAAATAAATAATAAAACTAAAATAAAACAATATTAAAATGGGTGAAGCTCCATCTTCTTTGTCACTCTTTTCATAGTAGATGTCATGAAAATGTTTATATGACCCGTCAAGTTGTTGCAACGCAATATCATTATATGGGGCTTTGGTGGGTGACACGAAATTTGCTACTGCGACAATTGCTCCTCTATCCATTTCTCGAAAGGTCAAAGGTTAACTTCAAGGTCATGATTTGTTTTTATTGTTAAGGACAATGTGAAGATTAGGATTAGGGTTAGGGTTAGGTTCATGCAGGGTTAGTTTTATAGGTTTAGGATTAGGATTAACATGGTTAACAAAGTTAGACCAGAGCAATTGTCACAGGAGCAAATGTCAGGAACCGCTTCGGTGCTTTAGGGTAACTACCAGTGACTGTTCTGAAATAACTTTTTTTTTCCTGGTAATAGTCCCAATCAAGCTTGCCACACACCCCTGGAAGACGTTATTTCAGTTGTCCTGTTTACAGTGGACAGGGAGTTATGAAGGATTAAGTGAAAGAACTCGTTTTATCATAATACCCACATCTACCATCATGTTATTGTTAATGACGTTAATGGGAATTGGTAACTTTGTGGAGGCTAGATTTAATAAATTGTTAAATTCTGATATGTGTCTTGTATAATGATGTTCAGAAGGATAAATAAATAGCCAGGCAGAGAAAGGTTTTCTCTACCTATTATTATCAAGATATCTATGACTGAATACTGCCATTTACCAAACCGTACGGGGTACGCTTTAGTCTAACACTGCAGTCTATGGAGGAAAATGAGTTTGGCATTTCCGGTCACTTGTATATGTTTACTTTTGTGAAGCACATGATGATTTTGGGGGGCTTTTTTTCTTAGACTTCATTTTTACACCATATTACCTACACTTATAGCATGTAGGCCAGGCAGCTCAGATTTTTATCGAGCCTCTACAAAGTTACCAATTCACTTTAATAGAATAGCAAACATGCATTGAACATATCATTTAAGCAAATTTATGTTTCATTACATTTTATTATTATTGCTTTGAAACATTACGTCTAAAGAATGATGATTTCCAGTGCATTTTAATTGTCCTTTTCAATCTAGGTTCACAACCAACATTATGCGATCTCCCTCTTGACAAATACATCTGCAATGCCAAAACGCCCTGTTTTCATTTCAATTGTTTATCATCATACCTATTGTTTAATTTTGATTTCGTTTAATAAAAATGATATACAGCTTATATATACATTACATGTATTTAACTGTAATGTTAGCCAGGCAGAGAAAGGTTTTCTTTACCTATTATTATCAAGATGTCTATGACCATACACGAAACCGTACGGGATTACGCTTTAGTCTAACTCTGCAGTCTATGGAGGGAAATGAGTCTGGCCTTTCCGGTCACTTGTATATGTTTACATTTGTGAAGCGCATGATGATTTTGAAGTGCTTTTTTTTCTTCTTAGGCTTCATTTTTACACCATATTACATACAGCATGTGAGGCCAGGCAGCTCAGATTTTTATCAAGCCTCTGCAAAGTTAACAATTCACATTAATAGAATAGCAAGCATGCTTTGAACATGTCATTATATCAAATTGATGTTTCATTACATATTATCATGGCTTTGAAACATTGCGTCTAAAAAAATGATGATTTCCGGTGCATTATTGTCCTTTTCATTCTAGGTTCACAACCAACATTATGCGATTCCCCTCTTGGCAAATTTTGCAATGCCCAAACGCCCTGTTTTCATTTTAATTGTTTATCATCATACCTTTTGTTTAATTTCGTTTTCGTTTAATAACAATGATGAACAGCTAATATATACATTACATGTATTTATTAAACTGTAATGTTCCTTGTCATACACTATGCAATTGTAAATGTTGCAGTATTAGTGTGTTGTATTTTGTCATTGCTAGTAAACCGAATGTGAATAAACATCGCAAAGAATATACAATCTTTACAAGTCCACATCTATTGATCTGTGAGTAAAGAAGCAAACGCTTGATACTACATACAATCTAAGCATACAGCCTCTTAAACTATAAATTTAGACAATGTTTTAATAAAATATCAATGAATATTCTTCTTTGGCTCTTCCATTGTCATTCTGTATTTGCTCGAAGAAATATACGTTAGATGAAAAAGTCTTTAATGTTCATTTGGAACAAGTTCCCTCCAAGTGCTTCTTTCTAGACATTGAATAGTGTAGAAGATAAACTGCAGACGAAACAAATTGAATTGCAGTGCACTTCCCGCTTTTTTTTCAATAGCTGTTCATTATTTGTGATCACTCATGTTAGTCGTTCCCCCCTTTAACAATTCAATAAACAAAATAATGATATTAATAATGTATACTTCGTGAACTATACATATGTAGACTGAGTCAATTAATGAATGGACAAGATATCAATCAATAATTATTATTATTATTATCATAATTATTATTATTATGTTTATTTATTTATTTATTTATTATTATTATTTTTTATTTTTATTTTTTTTATTTTTTTATTTTTTTTTTTTTTTTTTTGGGGGGGGGGGGGGTCAATGTCATTTTCGACCTGCTCGACCATCTCAATCAGATATTCAAAACTTTACCAATAATTAATGAACAGTTAATGGTATAAAATGTCGGGGGGGGGGCGTAAGCTGAGGATTGTAATCTCAAAGTTTACAATTTCATGGAATGCAGACATGCAATCTGGCGTGAATTGCAATTTATATAATAAGCTTGTAGATTCACCAGATATAAATATTTGATTCTGAAATATGATTTTTGTTTTCTTCAAAGATTTCTGGTTTCCCCAGGAAAAAAAGAAAGTGCTCTTTCTTCTTGAGTGAACCTTTAATAGTCGGAATCATAACAATTTGGACCCCTGAAATTCGGACCAATTTGTTGTTTTCTATCCTTATTTAATTAATGTTGTGTGTGGTTTTATTTTTAGTCCATGTTCACATAATTATGTCCTTTCTCATATATCTGCAGATATATACATTTACATAGGGACGTGATTAGAGGCTGAAAAACTTTAAAACACGGTTTCCAAAACCCATTAAAAATCTATTCCCCACTTGCCCAAACTAGCGATATTAACATGTGATATAAAGCACAATCTCTTAATCTCTAGCGTACCTGTCTAAAGGTAGAGTCACTCCCTCCCCCTCTTATTAATGAAGCTATGTAAATAATTATGTAGACTGGTGAGGTCCATGGTTAAAAAGGCTAGACATGCCTTTATAACCTCTCGTTATTTTCGTAATGAGATCATCTATATCAATAGTTAATATTCATGATAGCTGTTAGTCGCTAATTGATATAAGATAGCACAATCGTCTAAAGTCTGAGTTGTTTATCTGTAAAATTATCTTTGTTAATATTTCATTCGAGGAAACCAAAAAACGGTTTGCAACATTATGTTTTAAGAATTTATCATCACGTACATATATCATGATGAAACTGAAGGTGCTTTTGAGTTTGCCAGCTAACAAGCTCCATCCCCTGGGGAGCAGGTGTCTAGATAAGTACCTACAGGGGCGTCGCACAGTGGGCAAAAGTCAAACCAAAGTGCGCCAAAATAGGAGTTTGATGATTGTGATTTTTCTAACTTTGTAAGTCTTGTTGGAAGATAAAACCCTAACGAATACTTCTGAGCAATATTTCTCTTTTTCATATATTTAAAGTGTTTTTTTTTCTTGAAATTTAAAAAGTCTTCCTTTGTACGGCATTATGTCTGAAAGTCACTACTTTGCTAAATGCAAGACTTTCACACTTTGAAAAAAGGTATTACCGTAATCTGTTATTGCCCATGGTTATTCCTAATAACTCATTTAACAATATCAATATGAGTGGTTATTCGAAAGCTAATTGATATTTACCACTTATTTTGTGGTAAACCTGCGAAAATGAGTTTAAAAAAAAAATAATACAGGGAAAACGTTAACATTGCTGCCGATTTCCTCTTTAAAAATTATAGAGCCAAAGTTACCAAGGTCTAAGGATTTACTTGGCTGCTCGTTGCTGCCCGTTTTTAAGCTAAAACCATTTTCTACGCCCATGTTTTATTTAAGCCTAAAGTGGAGCCACCGCGGCGGTAAAGACTCGCAAGATCCACGTAGCTCTGGCGACAAACTGGAGACGACCAACGCCGTATAGGGCTCTGGCCACGACTACCTTTATAATAGAGAGTAGCGACATAGACGTCTGACTTTTCGGGAAACAAAATGGCGTTTGAATTCTTTCAGGTGCTCATCGAAATTAATTGAAAAGAAATGTTACATAGCAGAGGAAACAAAATGGCGTTCAAATCATGAGCTGTTGCTACTCTCTTTATGTAAGTACTCTAGCCACGACGAGAGTACCTTTATATAGAGAGTAGCGACAGAGACGTCTGAAACAAAATGGCGTTTGAATTCTTTCTAATGAATCATACAATTTCCATTATTTTAAACTTATACTGAGCAAGACAATATTAAAGTGAAGTAAGAGAAATAGACAAATGAGCAATATGAAATCGAGAAAACGAGAAGTTTGTACAAGAAAAGGAAAAAATGCACTGGGTTCATGTTTCTGACTACTCATACGTGGTAAAAAAAAAACGTTTTGAAGGTACTGATGAAGGTGTCATAGGTTCCTATAATTTTAAGTTGTTCTGGCAATTTGTTCCACAAAATAGTGGTTGCGTATGAGAAAGACCTTTCTGGAACTGTACGACAATGTGTTGGTTGTCACAAGGGGGGGGGGGGGGGGGGCTATACGTGTACCAGAAATGTAGCCATAGAAAGGGGAAAGGAAAGGGTCTCTTAGGGTATAGTTTCTCACGCCAATAAAATAGATTACTTTGCATTTTTTTCTTAGTCTGTGTTAGATTACTTTAGGCGATTGAGCAAGTGTCTGAATAAATACTTTAAATTATAGCGTCTTATTATTATATCTCTCCACAGCCTAATCCCCTATTTCTCAAACACTATGTTTTTAGATCCTAGATGTTTTTTTTTTGTTTTTGTTTTTTTGTTTTTTTTTGTTTGTTCAGGGGGAACATGTGTGGAGCTGAAAATATATAGGCATATCTTCCACCCATAAATCTATATTTGGCCGATTTACGTCATAGTTGAAAGCCTATACTCTCTAAATTAGGTCGGGTAAAATTTTCACCAATATTTGGTAAAAAGGAAACATGCATGTTATTTTTTACCCAATATTCAGTAACTTTTACCTGACATTGTTAAGAGCATATATGTTCCTCAAAAAGAGCCGCTGAGGAGACTCGCCGTGTTACATGAGTTTCGAATATATAAATATATATGTACCTGACGTCCGTATTACATGTAACTATTATTGCACAGAACACCTACATATTACACAACATATACATTTAACACGATAAAAACTACTTTCAAGACCCCTGTCTATCACCTTTAGAAATTTGCGAACTAATATTACAAAGGCGTATTACATAATCCAAACCCGATTTCTGATCGTTTTATTTGCTTCCACCTTAAAAGTCAGGTAATTGTTAACTTTGCTTACTTTTGTTTATGACTTACTCCTGCCGATTAACTTACTCCTGTTGGTTTATGTTGCCAGCTTTATAATAATTCTGTTCTATTGTCTTTAGATTTGTTAATTTGTTGATTATTATTATTTTGTTTGATTTAGCAAATAAATTTGAACAAGGACAGGAGCCGAAAGCTTGTAAATACACCGAGTGACCTGCTTCATTCCGTTCCATCATTATCTATTCACATATCTAAATTTAACATGGTTCAACCAAACGGTACACATTCACACCTCTCTCGCTATATATTATATAAATAGTGCACGGTCTATCACGCACTATACTGGATTATGTGCACGACAAATACTAAATTATCCCGAGTGCAGTCTTGTTTTACCGTTGCCGCAGGCCGAGGTGAAATAGACCTGCACGAGGGAAATTTAGTATTTGGAGTTCATATAGTCCACTAATGGTACATTAGAACATGCACTAATTGTTATAGTAATTAGACCCCTTGATCTATAACTGTTTTTGTGTATTAGGCCAGTGCAAAAATCAAAGTATAGTGCATGATGATTGTGCACTATAACATATATATCTTCGCACGTCACGTGATGCGAATTTAACCAATCACAGCGCCTATTATACATACACTACATACATTTTCTTTTCTTCAACATTTAAAAAAGACGAAGAATGGGGCTCTGCGTTGTGTTCGTGTGTGGATGCAGGGGGGGGGGGGGGGGGGTCCACGAGACTTTTTCCCCAGTGTCCTAATCCTTAATTGAAAAGAAATATTAAATAATTTAAACCAAACAAATTAACGTGGGGATAACCCGAGACCGAAAATAGGCGGGGGGGGGGGGGGATTTGTTTGTTTTCATAGTACCTCCGTGTAGTTAAAAGCACTTTGCTTACAAGTATCCCCAAAACCCACCGCTAAAAAATGATTGGTGGTTGCGTGTATTGGTTTATCGTGTTTCTAGATATTGAAGCAGCACTGGCATCTTGGATGTGAAGGGTGGGGGGGGGGGGGGCGATGTCACTCGATTGATGAATTGCGAGTTAACAAGTTAATAAAGTAAGGGCAGGTAATGGGAGGGTATTGTATTATTTTCTTCTTGATTTTCGCCCACTTCCTCTCTCTCTCTCTCTCTCTTTCGCCATGAAGGAGGACCCCCTTCTATACCAAGTTCATATTAATATTCATTTTTTTTTTTCATTTTCAACAAAATACGAATATAAAATTCAATTATCATAATAACAAACACAATGCAAAATTGACACAGATCTTTACATTTGATATTAAGATAGATCCATACAAATATGAATACCTTTGAAAGTGGAATAATTACGTAAGAAGCTTGATTTATATTCTGTAGAAATGGAGAGTTCGTGAAGGATAAAGCAGGGAATAGTGTATGTTTGAAGTATTTATAAAGCATCCCGTTGTATAATGTGTGTTGTTGTTGTTTTTTTTTTTTTGGGGGGGGGGGGGGGTTGTGAGGGTGTATGTCTTTGCTCTAAACTGATAAAACGTTTAAAAGTAGGCAATCATGTACATCATCATCACGCGGATGATTCAACTTTGGTGCCCGTTTTCTCTCTAATTGTAACGTGTGCAAAGGTGCCTCTATTAGATTTGGGGAATGCGGCAGTGGTTTTCATTGGTTATTAGATGAACACTCATTTGCATATGTTATGTTTGAAACACATTGCAACAGGGTGTACCGTAATGCATAGCGTTGCACACGTCACCTATAATATTAAGTAAATTTATCCAGTCAGCTGTACGTGATAGAAATCCTATGATGCGTACTTAAAATAAGAACACATTATTATCTTCCGTCAAACACAATCGAGATCGCCAGGTTGCAAACACCACAAGAGACAAGTCACGACTGGTTGAATGATGTCCCTGTTTCAGATGGTCGATTGATATACCCTTTGTCTCAGCTGAGGTCGTATATGGCTAGTTGCCTATACACTCAACTATTCCACATCGTACAACTATTAGAGTAATAGGCAGAAACTGAACAACAGATAACACACTGGATTCTTAAGTTGGAAGATAGATTGTACTGTCATATCATCTCCATCTTCTCTCCCAGAGCTATTGACCACCCACAGCCACACCTTCAGTTTACATTCCCTCCCGGAATACTTAGGAGAGCAGCCATCCAAGATCGAAGATACCCAGTCGGTGGATAACAACCATTAAAAAGTGAGTGTTATTATTGAGAGAGAGGGAGAGAGAGTGTGTGTGTGAGAGAGCGAGAGGGAGATAGATAGAGAGAGAGGGAGAGATTTGCAATTATTGTGTAAATGATTTCAAAACGTATGCAAGAAACATGGTTTAAAAAATACACATTTTGAAAACCCTGGTGATCGATCAATCATCAATGTCAGCATATATGTGAATGAGATATCGTCAGACAGAATAACTTCCTCTTTCACATTGTGTTTATGCAAAGTCACGACATTTTGGTGTACTTTTAAGCTACGCACTGTTATACTTGACAAACACAATAATGTTGCATGAGTTAATTGTGAAATATATGCAACAGAAATAAACCATGCATGTAATTCGAGTTTCCACTGTGTCAATATACATCATTTTAGACATTAATGTATCAATCAGTGATAACATACATACATAATACAAGAAGTTTGTCCATTAATGTATTGGTTAATATACAATGAATCATAACAATGCTAGTGAGAAGAATACATCATTTTAGACATTAATGTATCAATCAATGATAACATACATACATAATACAAGAAGTTTGTCCATTAATGTATTGGTTAATGTACAATGAATCATAACAATGCTATGTTACGTGAAGAATTGAGAGACGATATCCTAACTTTGTAGCATTATATCACAAAAAAGAAAAGCAAATAAATTACATTTGATGTCGATAAATAAAATGATGGAATAAGCAAAGCATATTATATCCATCATAGACAGGGGCGGATCCAGGATTTTGTAAAAGAGGGGGCACAGAGCCGGAAAAGTACACAATTAATGGGGAAGGGTTTTTTTTTCATTGTGTACTTAAGGTATGCCAGTTTGGTTTCAAAAGAGGGCGCAAGGGCCGGTTTTCCCCGTATGTAGATCTCATACATGAGCAAAATTTAACTGTTATTGAGCATGAAGCAAAATATGATCTCTTCAGTACTTTTATCACAAATCCTGATATCAATTTTTAACTCATCGCCTGCTTAGAGTCCAGAGGAAATTTCATCCAAAAGGAACTTAGTTTGAACAAACAAATTGTAAACAAAGTAGTCGATTATGCTCCTTTTTAGAATGAAGCAAATGTGGATTTAACGAATTTTCGAATGGAATATTAATTTTGTAATCAATTAATTTGTTTCTTCATTAAATCTTATTCGTCATACAAGATGTTGTTTATGGTATACAGCGCAGTGCGATTTGATCGTTAAATTTAGGTTATTTGCGAAGAAGACCGGCGATTTCATATCTCGATTTATCTACGATTTTTTTAACAGTTTCATGATGATATTCCTCTCAACATACTGTAGGAAAATAATAATATATTTTTTTTGAGTAATAAAAGAAAAAGATAATGGCGTTAGGATGCCTGATTCTTAGTAAAACCTCTAGCACTTTTCTCCACACAATGTTTTGTGGCATTCAGATTAATCAAATCGCAAAAATAACTCTCTGAATCGTCTCCTTTTTATTATGTTATTCCAGAATAAAACTATTTTTTTACTTGCATGATGTCTATTTTAAAAAATATGGCAATCATGAAATTTCATCAAAAAATCCAATATGCCCCCCCCCCCCAACTGCCGGTTTGGCAATGGAAATATAAAGATGCATTACTTCAGGCATTACAAAAAAAATAGTTAAAACAAAATGTATCTCGATGGTGAACGCGGGGACCCCAATTTCCGACTACACTATACCACATTCCCACAATGAACCCTTTTGGCATTCATACATGGTATCGTGTCTTCACTTTCCAGTCAATAGTATTGAAATATATGCTGTGATCAAAAGTTTTCATTAAAAGGCAATTATGCATGAAATTTAATATGAAACTTTACACTTCATATTTCGACATAAAGTAAAATGGGAACATTTTAGTTATGACCAACATACTCAATACCCCCTCCCCCTCAAAACAATAAACAATAAATATCCCTGTGTGTATCACGATCCCTGTTTTTATCATAAGGCCCTCTGAACACGACTCATAAATTGACTGCGCCATTACCTGCGCCAATCGAGACTGTGAAGACAATCCGTTACTAAAAGCATTATCAGCACTGTTCATTTAGCCAAACCATACCAGTCATTGAGTCCCCGTTTTACGCGAGGTAGATATAAATGTGAATTTCAAATTGGCCGTATTGGCATGATTGGTAAGGTCACTGTGGTGTAGCAACGGTCAACTTTCCCATTCGCTCCAACACCCAAAACAAATGTAAATTCTTCAAAACGATTCACCGAATACCAATTCGAGAATCTCATTGAGGTAGTGATCTAATTTTTCACACATTCATAACTTTCTTTTTATCTTTGTCCGATTTCTTTCAAACTTTCACCATTCAACATTTCTCATATTTTTCTCCTTTAACACGAATAAAGAGGTTGAATTGCCCTCTAAGCAATGTTCCTTCCCTTTGTATCTTTTGACTTCAAACCGAAGACATATGTATGCAGTAAACATCAAATACCTCCTTATGAAGGGGTATATTGTTTGGTCTCGTTGTTTGAAGATGACCCCCAGGAAAAAAAATGTTCACTATCGCACCCCCCATCCCCCACTAAGAGAATGGTGCTTGTCTATCAATGCATTTCTGGCTGTTTAGAAAATGCAGTCATTGACTGTTTACACCACTATTGAATATAGTGGCATAAATGCTACTGTCACTGGGTTATCTTTTCTTTCTTTTTTTCCCCATCTTTCTTTACAAATTCCTCGTTCTTCTGGTTAACAAATTCCTTATAGGTAGAAAAGAATTGCAAATGCGCAATACTTGCCCAAACTTGGTTGGTCAGTGCTTACATGATTAGCTCTCAAACTAAAGAAATAGTCTTCCCGTCAAACACTTCAACCAATATTTCCCAAATCGTTTGTTTTTACACTTTGCAAATTTGCATAATGTTAAAGGGACCGAAAAATCGCTAATCGTGGTGTTTGGGAGCATGGCCCGGCTCGAGTAATATTCAGGAATCTCCGTACATCAATGGTAAACGAGCACGCAATTGCAGTGATGGCTTGGGGAAAATTCGACCGAAGAAAGACAAACTGAACAACCCAACTGACATACTACCCCACCCTCGACGGCAAATTTGTTCGCTGCTCCAAAAATTGTTGTTATGCACGGCCTTGCAATAGGGGCAAGCGAATGAAAGTGAACGTACATGGATATCGAGCGGTGGCACCACTGACCTCTACCACCTGGACGTTTCATTGGCTCAGAGAAGTGAAGTCGTGGTCCGCCATGTTGTACTTCTGAAAAATCAACGCGCGAGAAAGCTGGAATACAGATTTGTCAACAATCATGCGGACGCCCATGCGGACGCCCATGGTCAAAACGCGCAGACAAGTACAGATGTTCAGTGCGTAAATGTAATAAACCACATCGCTCTCGGAAGAGTAACATGGCCGCGCCCACTTCAAGTGCTCGCACGCGCGGGAATGGTGGTAGAGGTCAGTGGGTGGCACCCATAAGAGCTTCGATCGATATGAATTTCCGAATTATTCAACAGAGTCTGCAAGATGATTTCATTTTGCAATAGGCATACAAAATATGTACATGTTCTTTAAATATGTTATTTTTTACAATAAATATATTATACTATATATGTTCTTAAGATGTCATAGCTGCCCGTGTTTGTTTCTTTTTTATTAACTCATTTAAATTCATACCCGCTATAAACATGAGGACAGGAATAGAAGGGAATAATGATTGTGGTAAATACCGATGACTCTGATTTTCCTTTAACAATCTTTCAGATTTTATGCGAAGTCAAACACGAAGCTACTATAGCTACTATATAGTATAGTATAGTTACAATGGCTAAGATATTGACAATTGTAAGTACAAAACATAGGCTTACATAATTCACATACAAATGCAAAGAAAGATCACATTGGATACGATAATTTCTCCCGGTTTTCCTATAGTATTCTACGAACAACCTATTACAAGACTAGTATGAGGTTGAAAAAAATAATCTAGGTTTGCAGAGTTCGTAGAAATTTTAAAATGTTAAAAGATTTTGGTAGTGAAAGGTTAAGAAGATTGCTCTAAATTAATAAATCCTTAATTGTTCTTGATATATATAATAAAGAAAAAGAAGAATAACATTTCACCTATTTATATCGGCTAATGCTTTCTCACTCAATAATTAAACTTTAAAAGATAAGTCAGATACTTGAAAACCTGTAATACAGAAGACAACATAATCAGATGATAGATGATTAATAAAGTATGATAAATAAAGATAACATTTCACCTATATTTGCTAATGCTTTCTCACGCAATAATTATACTTCAAAAGATAAGTCAGAAGACAGTCAACACTTCAAAACCTGTAATACAGAAGACAACATAATCAGATGATTGATGATTAATAAAGTAAGATAAATAAAGATAACAATTATCATTTGGACAGAGTGGCACGTTTATACCAAACTTCAAGAAAATAAAGTGTGGGGTCAGACGGGGGACGGCGGGGGGAGGGGTGAGGAGGTGGGGTGGCGCAATGATCGTTCTTGTCTTCTGAAAGAAAAACTTGTAAAAATTGACAAAGTCGTAGTATAAGGGAAACTGTGTGTGTGTGTTGGGGGGGGGGGGTGTACAGTATGGGGCCTATATGATTTACGTATCAGTTTGATGCACGTATGTAGGGCATATTTTTTTATTTAAATCTTCATTTTTCGTAACTTTTATCACAATAAATTACATGCTGTATCAAGATGAATTATTTTCTAATTCATATACTATTCACTATACCCATTTTTAGGGCTGAAAATAATAAAATCCAAATTTTACGAATAAGCTGTTCAGTCTATCACACACAAACACATATAGACAGATTAGATAGAGAGAAAGAGAATCAGATATTGAGAAAGCTGAGAGAATAACGAAGGGGGATAATGCGACAAAAAAAATGAAAAAGAGAGTAGAAGGGTGGGGTGTGTGTGTGTGAGGAAGAGAGAGAGAGAGAGGGAGAGAAACAGAATGGGGGCAGCAGAAGGAAACGAACAGAAAGGGAGAAGGAAAGAAGTACACAAAGAAAAAGTAAGAGAACAAAAAAGAAAAGAGAAATAGAAAAATAAAGAAGAATTAAAGAACAAAATATCTAGTTCTCGGTCACTTCACCCCCCTTGCTTGTACAGTTACGTATAAGTTTGGGGAAGGTGGGGATGGGAGCGCAATTTAATTTTTCGCTCTGGGCGCCATCATCCCTAGATACGTCATTGTGTATGATTATGCACTCACATTCAAACATAAATTTACAATCATTATCTCAAAAGTGTGAAAATACAGAAGGGCAAGATGGTTATTTATTTAACATGTTATTCATCAGGTATTATTTCGATAAAATATGTTTTACGTTGGGATTTCGAAACATGCACATTACGAAGTTCGAAGACCTCCTTTTCCCCCTCAAAAGATAATGTAAGGACTGACTTATAAAGATCGTCCAAAATTGATAAACCATTTATCGTTCGCAAACAAAGAATTTCAAATAAATGACATTTCACCTACATCTGCTTATGTTTTTCATGCGAAAATAAATAAACAATCTTTCGGCCTAAGATAGATAACTAAGATAACAATGATTACAATTAGCAATCGTGCGGTTTTGCACGTCAACACGCACTTCAAGAGGTCAATGATTATTCTAAATCTATACAGGCTTAATTTAAGTATCAAATACAATTTTGAATATATAACATTTCACCGTCATCAGCTCACTAACCCTTGTCGGGTTAATAATTATACTTCTAAAGATTGTATGCCCCATGAAATATGTGGGGATCAGGTACTTCCTCTGCCCCACCCCATCCAATTATCATACGTTTTTGATTAAGAATTTTGAAAATAATAAGACATACTAACTCAGTATTCTAATCCACCTTTTACCATGGCTCCAAACAAGATTTGATTTTTGAACAATTCACGAGACCTGATCAGAATGGAGAGGTGTGTTCCCATTGGTAATGGTTCAGTATAATATTTTCAGTAGCAGTAATTCCAAACTGAACCTCCCCATCCCTTTTTTTTTTTTGGGGGGGGGGGGGGGGGGGGGAGGTGTGCAGGGGGTACATCGATAACCCATGACTTTGCCATTACTGGGATAGATTGTTTGTTTTTATTTATTTCCATAACAACAGTAACAGTTAAAATATACATGGTAAATCAGAATATCTCTCTATATATGTATGGCGGATAGTCCATTTTGCTTATTTTGGAGGGCTGTGAATATATATACTTTATGCCGCCACCATATATATTCACAGCCCTCCAAATTTCACTCAGCGGGTGGGGGGGGGGGGGGTGTTATGGGTTATAGTGCCGCTGTTCTTCCATGGGGTCCTTTAACATAATAAAGAAACACATGCATAACCACAGGCGTAGCCGGGATTTTTCAATAGGGGGGGGGGGGGGGCAGACGTGAAGGATCCAACCGCATAGCCTGGATTTCATTTTAGTGGGGCGGTTGTGGGGAAGGCAAAGAGTGCGAAATTGGTGATACATAAATTGTTTAATGGTTCCACCATTTCGTCTTTCATACACTGCTTCAATAAGGCCACGGTACCCTTACTCTCCAAAGATGCAGTAATTGTATATAACGAATTTCATAGAATCTTTTTTTTTTCAGAACCGAACCATCTAAATGGATATCCGGCCCTTCTTCTAACTCTTAAACATTGTTTTCTCCCGAAAATTTGAAACTCATTTTTTTTTTATGTAACTACACTAAACACAGAATATTGGTCCTCTGTCACCTGTCACCATTTTTTACAGACTCACCCTTCTCTCGGGCAAAACAATTTGTCCAAAATACTTACTGAAAACGCGTAAAGGCAAAATTGTATTAAAATATGTATATGTTTAATTTCATTACTCCAAACATGCTGAAATACTATGATTATTATCTTATTTAGATCATGTACTGATTTCTTAATATGTTTTCTTCATAGTAATGGCGACACAGGGAGGTATTGCCGATGATCTTCTTGTTAACCTAGCTGAAGACATTGAGACGGGTGAGCAAATGGAGGCCTTAGGAAGAGCTTTAGGATTCAAAACAGCAGCGATCAATAGATACACAGATACCAACAGAATAGAAGGACGAGTGACGTGTAAGGGAACACGTGACATGCTGTTTGACTGGAGTCAGAGAGTGGATCCCGCCTACCAACATTTGAAGCTAAAACAAGCTCTAGGAAAGGCCAACCTTGTCAAGCTGTCTCGGAACCATCTCAAGGACACATTAAAAATACCAGGTGGGCCTATAAGTTCTAAAACACTTGCAAGTCACTTTATTTATAAATTGTTTTAAAGAACGTGGAATTTGAACATTTTATGCAAACCGTTTACCAGTGGCGTAGCGAGGCTGCAAGAATCCTGGGAGCCGTGTCGGGAGCCGTGTCGGGAGAATAAGTGAATAACTATACGGATGATTTTTCTCTCTTTATTACTGTGTAGGTACTGCGCTTGACTTTGCAATTATTTGCAATATTACAAAATAATACATAACATAACATAACATTTTTCATAATATAAGCAATAGAATCAACACAAAAACAATAATTCTGATTATACAGGAAAGAAGTGGTAAAATAGGTTTACAGCAAAACAGTATTTTTCCATCTGTTGCCAAATGATTATTTGCTATTTTTAATATAGATGTAATGTTCAAGAGAACGATAATATCTTAGCATGCATTTAAAAGAGCAGATCGATAATACATGTGCGCTATATTTGCATTTGCTGGAAAATATAGTATTTGACATATAAAATAATGAAATTAAATTGAACTCTTTCAGTTCCATAAAATCCAAACAAAAGAGGTTGATTTTACTCAGGGTAATTTTGTCATCTAAAATGAAAAGTTGGACGTCCACAATAAACCTTATGGTGATTGGGCAATCCCAAAATAAATGTGTTTTCCTCGGATCTATAACAAAATGAACATAAATCCGATTTTCGAGATATTTAAAGTTTTAAGATACTTGTAAACATCAAGTCTGCGATGAATTAAATTAAATTAGAAATAACGGAAACGTTTAAATAAGGGGTCCGCTCACTATTAAAGGCATTCGGTAACTTTGTGGAGACTTGATTTAATAAACTGTTGAATTTTGATATATGTCTTGTATAATGATGTTCAGAAGGATAAATAAATAGCCAGGCATAGAAAGGTTTTCAAATATATAATGCTATTATTAAGATATCTGTGACGGAATACTCCTATTTACGAAAGCGTATGGCCATACGCTTTAGTCTAACACTGAGTCAATGGGGGGAAACGAGTCTGGCATTTCCGGTCACTTGCATAAGTTTACTTTTATGAAGCACATGATGATTTTGAAGTGCTGTTTTCCCCATGGGGCTTCATTTTTACACCATATTACTTACACTGATAGCATGTAAGGCCAGACAGCTCAGATTTTATCAAGCCTCCACAAAGTTACCTAATCACTTTAATAAGGACCGCTATTCATAGAAAACCGCTATTCGTTTAACACGCGTTTTGATTATAGCGGTCCTTATGAATAGTTATGAATAGTGGTCCTTATGAATGGAGGTCCTTATGCATACCGATGTAATTTATCTATGGTTTGCTCGCTATTTATTTAGCCAAGCGTTATGGATAGCGGTCCTTATAAGTGGTCCTTATGAACAGCGGTCATTATGACTAGCGAGGTTACCCCCACCTGGTAGGAACTACGCAGATTTTTGCCCATTCAGTCCAAGTTTGAAGTATTCAACGAAGAATTCCATTTACATGATTTATCTACTGACTTAGAGAGGTTTACATTTGTTCAACACTTAACACATGAACGTAATGACAAACACTCCTTACCTTCGTTATATTTTTTAATCACTTTCTCTTGAGATGAGGTTTAACTCTTCACATTTTGGATTTTTGTCCATTTATGGGGTATAGCTGTTTTCAGAGAATAGAATTCTACAAAATTGCAGTCAAAATGGCATTATTTTCGAAATTCAAAGTAGGTAAAAAAGTTGCCATTTTTGTCAAGAAGATCCGCTATAAGAGTGAACCATACTTTGTCGTCTGCAGTGAGAAAGATTGACTGATATCCGTATCTATAGCGTTAAAGAGATGCATGACTGGGCAACCTCTCGAATAAAAATTTACTTTATAGCTAATATACTAGAAGTAAGAACCATCGTTATTGATATTACTATACCAGAAAAAAATTCCTCCTAATGGAGCCAAACAATTTTTCGTAAAAACATTTCCATTGCCCAACATTACTTTCAACAAGCTGACGTTTACACAGGCTATTTTCAAGCCTAAAAAATATCAGGGTAAATGTAACATTTTTAGACCTCCGTCCACATAATCCCCGATTCAAGCCCTACGGCTTATTTTGTCTGGCTTTCCGTTCTAAATGAATTTGAAAAGTAAAGATTCGACCTCTTTTAAAAATGATTCAGGCGGTTTTGGAAGAACGGAAAGTAAATGAATTAATTGAGATAATCCCAGTGATTTTTCTATAGCAATCTTGCCAGTGGGATTTTAGTCTCTCGTTCACCAAGTACGGAGGATATTTTTTTGTTGGTAGTTTGGATGGAAAGTTCAATTCAAAAGTGTTTTCAAATGCACCGAAACTAGCACCCATGCATGTTGAACGTAAACCCAGATGGCGTAATATAGCCGGTGGATAATCTTTATAATAACCCAGAATTAAAGTAGATATTCAAAGAAAATCACAAATATGGCAATTAATGTATCACTAGAAACTGGGAAGCTTACAGATGGCAATCTTATAAGTTTTATGTCAACTGCGTATCTGGTGATTATAAAAACAACACAAATAAAAGCTCTTCTCAGCATCTGGAATATCCGAGGATTCGCCAGAAATATAGCGATGTTTTGATGTCGTCACACTCGGGATCGATCCTGCTTAAGCAGACGACGTCCTATAATGAATGAACGTAATTGCAATGCAATTATTTATCAAATTATAAAGAGTTTGGTGTATTTAAACATGACCTTATTTCACACCATTATAAAGGGAAAGTGAAACTGATTCTGATAGCTAAAACCGTTTGATTGTAAATACATAGGAGAAGGGTCAATGATCAATGAAATAAACCCCACTTTCAAATTGAAAAGCCCTCCGAATAATAGCAGGATGGTATTCGTTCCCTCTTGAAACGCCGAACATGCCCCGGTGCAAACAGCTGAAAATACAATGGCGTCTTATTTTGTTTACAAGTGACTGATTCCTTTATTTTTTTAACGCTGCATTTTTCATCAAAATAATACCATACACGAAGTTAAGAGTGAGGCAACAGACTAACATTAAGACTGACGCTAGTGAAGGAAGAGAAATAAGTGAAGAGGAGATGACAAAATAGGCTCTGAAAAATGTGTAAGATGTTATGGGACATCGTCTGCTTAGCCAGGACTGGTCCAGGGTGTGTCGTCACATATCTCAGCAGCGTTCGAGGAGCTCTTCAGCTGCTATATCGGGGGCTGTATTTTACCGTTTTATAATTGATAATAATCATTACTTGAAATGTTTCCCAGCCTTGAATTTGGATAACCTTGTTTAATTTATGCCATCTATGCAATAATAAGTATTAAGCCAATATTTAAAATCATCAACGTTCTACTTTAACAACTTGGATTTATTTTTTGTTTAATGCTAAACCAGAGAGACACTTAAATCCTTCTAGAATGTATAAAACTCTAAACACTTCATTTCGGCCTTCGAGACATATAACGTATTATCTGCATACGCATTAATTAAATTTCTGTCTTCTTTATTTTTATTCCTTCAATCAAGGGGTCTTTTCTAATTTCTATGGATGAAATGCCAAGTATAGTATGAGATAATACAAAATAATGTTTGCCACGTTCTTTTCCCCTCTCCCTTACTTTCTCTAATTCTCTCTCATTTTCTTTATTTTTATAAATATATTGTTATTTTGTGTACTTGGGCACATTACTAATGGTTAACTTTTATTTGACCCGGGCACCGTACGATAAATTGGTTTCCGATTTTCCTTGTGACTTTGGAGGCATCGTAGGTTGCTACGGGCTACGGTACGGGCTCCGTATAGACCAATTGCCAGCCAAATGTAAACTAGGCATTAATTCAACTGTAATTAACACAAACCTTATACTCACAAACGCATTGTTTCTTAACGTTTAGAAATCCTGTCAATCAAGGGCGCCAGGAGAAAGGGTACAGACACTTGCTTCCAACTCGGAGGGGAGGAAACTATCCCCCCTCCCCTTCCCCTCACGACAATAATTTATTTTATTTGTATTGCCATGATTGCAGTAGGGTTTCTACACTGTAAAAAATAACTGTAGATTAACAGGTTTTTTGACTTGTAAAATTACAAGTTTTGGCCGTTTTTCTGTTAATACGGTATTTTTTTGTGAAAAGGCAGGACAATTTTCCTGCCATTTCAACCATTCAAAAACCTGTTAATCTACAGTTATTTATTACAGTGTAGAGCCCTACATTTCACCGTTACTCTCCCTTTCATTAAAAAAAAATAAGCAGATAGGAGCAGTGGATCCTGTCTACCAGTAGCCTCTTGTCGAGGCCCTGGCGCTGTTGAAATCCTTGGCGATATGGAGGCAAAATTTCTGGCGAGCGAAGCGAGCCAGCAAAACCGAGGCGCTTGCGCCGAGGGCCTCTTGACACCTGATCTGAATTTCTTTTGTATTTCATTGTTTTGACGAATATTCCGACCAAATTTTGGTCGGTGAAAATCATCCAATAAGCGCGAGCTACCATGACGTAATGTTAAATATTCATGACTCGACTGCACGCTAGCCCAAAATGGCGTTCAACGTTTCTTCCACGACGAGTGATGACGATATTTGTAAGAGCTTAGAATATGCCCCTAGAATGTTGAAGATTGACAGATTCAAAGATTTGCAAGTTGATGAAATCAAATCTGCACTTAAAGGACAAGATGTTGGTTTTTTTTAATCTGCCTAATGGCTATGGAAAAAGTGTTATTTTACACGCGCTACCGCTCTGTGCTGATTACCTCCGTGGGCCAGGGATGGAGAGTGAGAATGCTAGCTGCTTTGAATTCGCGAGCTATGCTAGGGCCTATATATATATAAGCCAGGCGGATCCCCGGGGCCTTGCCGGGCAGTGAAGTTGCTGGTAACTCCTTGTTTACATCAGAATTGATGGAGATGCATCTATTGTTGAACGGTGCCTTGTATTGCCCATTCTTCATTATTTGTAAATATATGATGATCTCTTGAGAAATATGTCCATTTGTCTTATTTCAAATTACCATGGTTTGTATTCTAGAGATCGAATTCTTCATAATGTGCTTGTCTGTGAATGTATTTTGAGCAATAGATTTACGTATTCCCCCGAAAAAATAATAGACTAGTCCAGAACTGAAGTAAGAAATCCTTGAGATTTCATTGGCCAATTTGCTGGGTGATCGCCGCGGTTATCTAACTATTCACGTTTTCATGCATAATTCAGTAGGAAATCGTGCCTCATTAATATATAATTCAGGTCGGGTGTCAAGAGGCCCTCGGCGCAAGCGCCTTGGTTTGCCGCCAAGGATTTCAACAGCGCCAGGGCCTCGACAAGAGGCTAGTCTACCAGTGGCGCCAAGGGCGAGGTGGCAGGTTTTCCCCTCTATCAGGGGCAAAGACGAATTCGCATCGTCCGCCTCACAATACTATTTTTTTCCAGCGTAACAAAAAGGTTTTTAGTACAGTGAAATACAAGGTTTTAAAACGCAATAATCTAAATTTTCTTACATGCAATAATCTGTTTTTGCCAGACAATATTTTATTGTAAAACGAAGTATAGAAAGATTTTTTTCCCTCTGAAATATAAGGGACAGCATTTGCTTTGCTCCTTCAATAGTGGAAACACAGCTTCTTAAAACATTTCCACTACTACAAATTAAAGCCCCAGAGTCGTTTTAATTGTCCTCCACACAAGTCAACAAAATGTTGCAGTATGACATCAATCATTTTGCCGTTTGTCAATTTGATAAAGTTCGTGTGCTCTAAAATACGTAGTATCAACATCGATTAATAAGGAAAAATAAATTCATATTTTATTAATACACTATAGGGACCAGGGGCTTCCCTCATAAAAGCGATAAGAGGTAAAATTGCCCCCCCCCCCCCGCAACATTATTATTTATCTCTGAAGCCCGGCCAGTGTTTTATCTAATGCAAATCTAAATTTTGAAGAAGGTATTCAGATTTTCTGTTGAATGCAAAATTTCACTTTTACGAGAGCAACTTTCCGCTCGGTCGCTGTGCTCTCTGGACAAGTAATGAACTGATTTTGAAGTCATAAGTTTAGGAAGATTTTTTTTCTTCTATTAAACATGATTTGTCATTAAAGGGGGAAAATGAATACGAAACTATGTTAAAGCCTTACAAGTATGTTGTTCATAGATACGCAGATAGGCCTACGAGGCGGGACTGCAGCCCCCCCCCCCCCCCCCCCCCCCCCTCTCGAGTAACTTCCACTTCTTATTTGGGCACCGAGACGCATAGGGAACTCCCATTGCAATGCTCGGTCTGTACCCTCTCATGCCACCCTACCATGATGTTTAACGCCTAGTGAGGGATGATACAAACTTGCGGATAATAACAGTGATTCTAATCATTATTGTATTTAAAAGAAAAATAAACAGTTCTCACCCTCCAACTGTATCAAGAAATATGTATGCAAAGATGAACATACTTTGTTCCTCGGGGAGGGGGGGGGGGGGGGGATTTGGCTGTAAGGAGGTAGTAAGCATTTAAGGCGGGCCCTCATATCCTTCCCAAGAGTGCCCCCCCCCCCCCCCCCGATTAAAACCTTCAGGTGGGCATGCTGCCGTAATTTACTCTGTCCATGGAAAACTCTGGCCCTTGAAAAGCCGTGCTTACATTCTACTTACACTTTTTTATTAAAATGTTTAGCCCATCCTTCACATTGGTTCCAATAACATGATTATAAGTCTATAAACGTCATAGTATTTCCCGAAACATAACTTGTATAAAGAGTTTGGACAGTGCGTTGTGATTCATTTAAAAAAAGAGAATGCTATCCTTGAAAAATCCTTGGGTTCAGCCATATAGGCCGGGGCGTTTATATCATTTGTTTTTACTTTTTACTTTTTATTTTTTGCGCTTATATATTATAATTTCAGATATCTATAGTAAGAAGATTTCGGACTCCTTGACCGTTATGCGGTGTCGCGAAAAATTGGAGAACAAGTACTTAAATCAATTGTGCAAAATTCGAATGAAACCGTGGGATCAAAGTGATTATGCTGAGTTTGAAGATATGCACACTGTTGTCACTATGGTGAAGAAGGACTCGCATGGAAAAGACACTCGGAAGAAGGAGATACTCCAAGGGTCTGTTGCTGAAATATTCTCAACGAGAATAAACGGCACGCTGCCGGTTCGAATCCTCATCTCGGCCCCGGCTGGACGAGGGAAGACAACGGCTGTCGCAAAAATGGCTTACGACTGGGCCCACAGAGTAAAAGGATCAGCATTAGAACACCTACCACTTCTATTCGTACTGAAACTCCGAAACACCGGCCAGCTTACGTCGATTGGAGAAGAAATTAAGTCTCAACTCTTAAGTGATGTTCATGATCTCACACCTGAGGTTCTGGAGAATTTCATCAGAGAGAATCAGGGCATTTGTCACATCATATTGGACGGTCTCGACGAGTATGCCGGGGTAACTTCATCAAAAGAGAGTTCAGGAAGCAACATTGTCAGTGTGATGCTCTGGGAAGAATATCCAGAGTGTCGAGTTCTTATAACCACGCGCCCTCACCTGGAGAACTTCTTCGATCAAGAAGAACTTTCGACAGTGTACACAAAGATGGAGATCGAAGGATTCTCGAGAGAGAGCTCTAGAGAATACATTGACAAGTTTTTTGTGTCGATTTCGGATCTCTCAAATGGACAAGGTCTGAAAGTTTATCTGGATGGCCAACCACTGATTAACGAACTAGTTATAACGCCGCTATTTTGTCTCATGGTCTGTCATTTATGGAGCAAAGGGCTACTAAAATATGGCACTTCAACTCAAACGGAATTGCTGGACAGCGTGAATGTATTTTTGATGCATCATGCAAATGCCCGTTCAAAGTCAAGAGAAAAGATTACGGCTAACAAACTAATGAAAATAATTTGTAAATTAGGTAAGGTTGCCCTAGCTGGTCTACTCGACGACGCTAAAAAGCTAGTGTTCACACCCCATGATTTCCGGAAAGTTCCTACTGTTCTTGATAGGGCATGTGAACTTGGAATAGTATCCCAAATGACTGCCCAATCAACAGGCCTTCCACAATCTCACAAGACTACTTCCACTACCATCGAGTTCTATCACAAACTCGCGCAGGAACACTCAGCGGGTAAACGTCTCGCTGCCAAAACGAACAAATATTTGCTTAGATGGAAGATTTCTAAGTTAGACGGAGTGCTTCGCAAGATCAAACGAAACATCGGTGACTACGAAAATCTCATCCGATTTGCTGCTGGAACGGACAACGGTCTTTGCATACGAATCATGGAAGCGCTCCTCAGCAACAGCCAGTTGGATGACAGCGAGCGATATCGCATTCTCCTTGACTGCTCATCAGAGACCACGGGTACCGAAGGAAGCGTGTCTTCGTTGGTTCAAAGATGCGTAACTGCGCAGAGTATTGTTCTGAAGTCACCGACTGTCTACACCGTTGTTGGAATGCAGAATCTTCCACAGCAACTGAAGCATCAGGTATGCAAAATTCCACCTAAGCTTCACTAGGACAAATAATCAGCATGATTGATAACTCCTTTTTTAAAGACTTTATTTCTCATTTATTTACAGCAATCAAATGAAAATACATGTAATTTAAATCACAAAGCAGATATCTGTAAAATATTATAATTTTTTTAATCGTTTGCAAATTGCATGTAGTTTAAAGATCAGAGAGAGAGAGAGAGAGAGAGAAGAAATATAATCAAACAGGTTGATATAATTACTACAAAACGAAAAGGTGAAAGAGTCGACAAAGGCACATTCCCTGAAACAAAGGCGATATAAATATTTAGAGTTAGATCGTCCTGTGCTGCTAGGCACATTGGGTGGCAGGCAAATAATAGAGTTTACTTGAGAGAAAATGGCACACTTATACATGTATATAACGGAAATACTTAGGAATAATCACTTTACGTCTGGAGAGACGTAAATTTAGCCGGAATTTATAGTATTTATATTTATAGTATATATTCTATGCATGATTTTCATCACTTAATGATACACCAAGATTAAAATAGGCTCCAAGGAAATATCCCTCCATCAACCTTTAGCAGACAGTATAATCATGCTTTACTGATTTTAGTACCCTGTTATTTTACAAAGGCTAAACCTCATGAGCACTCTCCTACGTTACTTCGACACTTAATAAAGAAATGTGAACATTATTCTGTCGTATCTAGAAATTTTAGTAATAAAATGATAAATCAAAATCAAGCTACATAATGTTTGTTATCTCTCATTCTCTATCCACCATTATTACCACAGGTTAGAAGAGTTAAATTCGAGGGGTCTACTATGACTATAGACGTGACGAGTGGATTATGGTCCTGCCTCGCATCATTTTCGATGCTTCATACTCTTGTCATCACAGACTCCTCTCTCAGTTTTCAATCATCTCCTCCTAAGCTTCCATCCGTCACAAAGCTGATCGCCTCGAAATTGATGTCACAGAGTTACGAAGGACTGATCTCATCGTTACCTGTCCTGAAAGAGATGGATGTCACTATTGATGATGTAGAGAGAAACACAGCCCAGATCAGGGATGATCAGCTCGCTGTACGTATCAACCTACAAGCCTCGCCATCACTTTCAACAGAAGAGGAGACTGAATCGAGAGAGACGATTGCAAGGGTGTGTCTTCTTATCAGCGAGCAAACCCCAAACCAACAATGCCTATGTGTGTCCGGGCTCAAGGGCAGAGATGAGGAAGCCTTGGTTGAACTCTTCTGCAAATCAACACACCTAACGTCATTGAATTTGGAGTAAGTAAATCTAGCTCTACAGACTATATACCCTCTATTTTTTAGACAAGTAATCGGTCTTATGATTATATGAGATTTAAATTCCTCGAATGTCAGGGTCAAGGATATGTTGAAATAGGAACCATGCAAAGCATTCTCATTTAGGTCTGTTTTTGTGAAACAATGTCTTTGTTCATGGATCATTTTATATATAGTTTTGGATCTACGTTAATTTGTTCAGGTACCAATTTCAACCCGGCATATTTTAGTCTGAGAAATTGTCCCGAAAAAAATTCATCCCATTTTACCAAGAAGAATGGACCCCACATGTTACTTAGACCGTCTAAGCCTTTAGGTTGTCAGCCTGACCTTAGCAATCTAGTTTAGCACCCAGAGCCTCGGATAGTAGATCCTAAAGTTGGCAATTTCACCCCATCTACCTCATGCATCAAACTTTGCAGTAGGAAGTAGCATGACCGGTCCGTTACAAAACCCCAAAAACTGACGTCGGGATGGGACCCCTAAATAATTTGCTCGATTTTTCCCCTTATTCCCATATTGACTCTACATTAAGACTGTCACATATTTTTTTCCTTGGGAAAAGGGTGTCGATCTTTTTTGCCAATGACTTAGATGATCTAAGTAAATCTGAAGGTCAAGTCTTATGGATTTAAAAAAGTGTCTTTTTCGGAAACAGGCTCCTTGCTTATTAAAGATCACATTGCAAGAAAATTCCATCAAAATAAATATTGGCTTAATACTTATTATTGCATAGATGGCATAAATTATACAAGGTTATCCAAATTCAACGCTTGGAAACATTTGAATTAATGATTATTATCAATTATAAAACGGTAAAATACAGCCCCCGATATAGCATTAGCAGCTGAAGAGCTCCTTGAACGCTGCTGAGATGTGTGACGACACACGAAGGACCAGTCCTGTCTAAGCAGACGATGTCCCATAACATCTTACACATTTTTCAGTGCCTGTTTTGTCATCTCCTCTTCACTTATTTCTCTTACTTGACTAGCGTCAGTCTTAATGTTAGTCTGTTGCCTCACTCTTAACTTTGTGTGTGGTATTATTTTGATGAAAAATGCAGCGTTAAAAAAATAAAGGAATCAGTCACTTGTAAACAAAATAAGACGCCATTGTATTTTCAGCTGCTTGCACCGGGGCATGTTCGGCGTTTCAAGAGGGAACGAATACAATCTGTGATATTATTCGGAGGGCTTTTCAATTTGAAAATGGGGTTTATTTCATTGATCATTGACCCTTCTCCTGTGTATTTACAATCAAACGGTTTTAGTTATCAGAATCAGTTTCACTTTCCCTTTTAGAATGGTGTGAAATAAGGTCATGTTAAATATACCAAACTCTTTATAATTTGATAAATAATTGCATTGCAATTACGTTCATTCATTATAGGACGTCGTCTGCTTAAGCAGGATCGATCCCTAGTGTGACGACATCAAAACATCGCTATATTTCTGGCGAATCCTCGGATATTCCAGATGCTTAGAAGAGCTTTTATTTATGTTGTGTTTATAATCAGCAGATACGCAGTTGACATAAAACTTATACGATTGCCATCTGTAAGCTTCCCAGTTTCTAGTGATACATTAATTGCCATATTTGTGATTTTCTTGCAATGTGATCTTTAAGTTACTTAGATCCACATTTTTGTCCATATCAATATAATTCAAAATATAAAGTTGGGTAGCCCACTGATGGCAAACCTGAAAGTACCATGTTAAGTGGAGTAAAATCTGTAAGTGTACATAGTCATTCGTGTGTGTGCGGGTTTTTTTTTTCATTTTTGCAGAACAAACGTTAGACCGTTGGCCCGTATTCTGAACTCCGGTTTAACTTAAACCATGGTTTAAATCTGTGGTTTAACTATGGGTAGCCAAAAATGTCAACCCTTTTTTACACTGTATGTTGCTTATGTTTACTGGATTCTGGTCTCGTGCTTTAATGGTCAAGAAAACTATTGTACTTATCACTCCCAGACAGTTTTTAAAAGTTTGAGTACCAAAAATGCTGATAAATATTGAATATTGAATATCTACTGTTAGCGATTTGTGTCACATTTGCCTGCCCATAGTTAAACCACAGATTTAGACCATGGTTTTAGTTAAACCGGAGTTCAGAATACGGGCCTATAAGTTTATTTAAACATTTTTATCACATGTCTTGCATCTTACTTTTTATAAAGTTGAAACGAATATTTCGAATTTACAATTAGGTGTAACAAATTCAAATGCAAATGCCCTTTTTGAAAATGTATTTATCTATTATAAGTGCAGCCGGTGCAGACTTTTTGGATTGACTCTAATGATAATAATCATGGTGATGATAATAATAGCAGCAATACTACTACTACTAATAATAATGATAATTATTATTATTGTAACAATGAATCAGATTTAAAAAAAAAAGCCTAAAAACGATTGCCCCATCCCTCATATATAGAAAAACGGGCGTCGCCGAGAGATTTTTGAATGGGGGGGGGGGGGGGGGGGGGGGGAGGGGAGGGGGAGGGTGTGGCACCCAAATTTGCCGATAGAAATGCTGCATCCTAAATCTCCCACAAATAATAATACAATAAAATCCCATATATAGAGATCATACAAGCCTATTTTCGCAAGGAAGGGGCTGACGCCTTTTGCCCGAATATCAGCATTTCATTATTTTACTTTTTTTCAGTTGTAAAACTTTTGTAGAGAAAGTCATGATTATCTAGGAACCTCGCTGCCCAAATATTTGGATATTCTTTCCCCTCGCTGCCCGAAAATGAAGTGATGGAATCTTTTGCCCGGATATCAACTTTTCAATTTCTGCGGCGGGTGAGCGAAGCGAGGGAGCAAATTTTGTTAACTTTTCGTATAGAGAAGATGTTACATATGAAAGTTACATTTTGGTAACTGTGTTATGTACATCATAACCCTCCCCCCCCCCTTCTTCCCCTGAATGAATAATATACAAAACTTTTTTTTTGTTTTGTAGCATTCTTTATGCATGCATTCATTCAGTACAAATGAAAATCATACAACTTCATTTTTAATAGATGTACATAACACAATTACCAAGATGTATAGAAAATTATACATAGAGAATTATACATAACACAATTACCAAAATGTATAGAAAATTATACAACTTTCAGAAATACATAATATAATGAAATATATAGTACATAATACATTCAAATTAATCATACTGAATGAATATTATTGATTAACGATCACAACGATCATCAGTGCCTTTACTACTGCTTCGATCATACCCTTCTCTAGTCTAGTTTTAATTTGTCTATGGTCTAGTCACACTCAATCACACTCGATCACACTCGATTATCAGTAGTCAATAAAATTAGATTTCCGCTGCTCTTAGCACAGCGCAGCCGCCCCATCCCTTGCCAGCTCACAGCGCCGGGGAGGTTGGGTTTACGGCAGTCACACAATCTCTGCATAAAATCAGTACAGTGTAGCTGCGCGCGCGCGCTGCGACGCGATACAATCCAGTACGTATGATGGGGAGCCCCATGTCTGCGCACCTAAGGTTTTGACCTGAAATTCACACAAATATTGTTAATATTCCTCTAAAGTTTCATTTTATATTATTCCTGATATTCTAAAGAGTAAGTTTGCAAAGATTCTCCTCAAAATTAGACCAAGAACAATGCCATTTACCGGCAAGAAACGGCGGCCGTGTCATTTTCAACATTGAAAAAACAATGGTGCCCATGTCTGCGCACTCATTCATTTTACACGCAGTTCGGGAGTTTTGACGTGAACAACAACATTTTGAGGCTTGTGAATGAAATGCATGAAATAAGACCTTTTTTCAATATTTTGACTCGTTTTTTGCATGAATACCTATCGCTATGATAAATATGAAATGTTTGTGTTCGTTGCGTGTTTTGTTTTATTAGAATCGCGCAGTTACGCGTGTGCGCAGACATGGGCACTGCGCAGACTTGGGCACTCTAGCCATACAGGCTAGCGCCAGCTAGCTGAAGCAAGCCATCACAGACTCACTGGAACTGATCGATCAGGTAAGTCGCAGAATTCGAAGGGGAGGGGTGGGGGTATTTTCATATCGCGGACTATTTAAAATGTTAGATCCTAGCATTAAAACTAGAATTGACTTCTAAAGTTAAGTCTAAGTAGTCTAACTTAGAATATTAGTAGATCTGACGTTAGAGTAGGCTAGACTCAGTGTTGATGTAGGCCTAAGTTAGGCCTAGGTCCTAGTAGGTATAAGTGGTAGCCCTGGTGTTTCATAAAGCTGTTCGTAAGTTACGCACGACTTTACGCACGACTGGTGATCAATTCTTGTGCTAAATGATCGAGAATCTGATTAGTATAGCACCCAAGAACATGTTCCAGTCGTTCGTAAAGTCATTCGTAACTTTACGAACAGCTTTATGAAACACCCCAGGCCAAGTAAAATTGAATTGATTCCTAGTTTCTCGTCCAGATTTTTGTAAATTGAGGAGGGTTGGGGAGGGGGGGGGGGGGGGTGTCTGTTATTTGATATTTGATATTTTCCCTGTGGCTGTGCATAACAAATTAAAGAGCTATTGCCTGACTCACTTTCAACACAAATTTGATAATTTCGATTGGCTAACCATGTCAATGACCATGGGAACCATGCGAACGCACCCCCTCCAGACCAACACAAAAAAGAACATTTTGGTTTTTGGTTTTTTGCTTCTCAGGGAATTATGGAGGGGAAACTGGAACCCCATTAATGAAGGTCTGGCGAATTTTTGGTCGCACCCCCCCCCCCCCCCCCCCCCCCCCCCCCCCCCACTGAGCACACTGAGCATACATGCTTAAGTCAAGAGGCTCAAAGCAGAGTCCAAATGCTAACTGTAAACATCAACATTCAATAGCCTAAATTTGGTTAGGCCTAGGCTAGGCTACCTCATTTTTGTCAAGATATAAATTTTGTCAATCTCCTGATAAATTATTAAAGACTTTGTTGTACTTGGCCCTTATGTTTAATACTGTTAGACCGAGAATCTAACTTATTCAATACAGTACGATTCCCTATTCAACGGAGCATTCATTACTTCAAACTTTTTCTTCTATTTCAAGAGCCAGAGCATGCCAATTATTTTGGTCTTGGATGGCATCAAAGATCGTGAAGAGGGATCTTTGATGACATGGACATGTCATGGGATGAATTATTCATACTGCAGCAGAGAATAAGTCGGAGATCTATCATCAGGCACTAGACTAGCTGCCACAAGTAAACCTGTCGCCTGTGTTACGGTAAGTAACAAAAAAAGTTAGACTCTCTGCTAACTTGGATGTAACTTAGATCTAAACTTTAGTTTATTTTAATATGGAGATGAGCCAAGAAAAGATAGATCTAAGTTAGGGTCTAATTAAAGTAGGCCTAGTATAAGCTTGGTGTCAAGGAAGATGTAGATTGTAGACTTAGTTGGAGTTTACTTCTACGACGACGTCGTAAACCCTGATCTAGACTCTGCTTCTAGTCTACTTTCATACAAACAAAGAAACAAACAAGGCATGAATGAGACTGAGGCTATAGTGGATGGGGCTAAACTAAAGGTCTAACATTAATTATTACTGAGTTTTCCCTCCACCATTACTATTTGTTCTATGGCATTTTCAGTTTTTCAAAGTGTTTCTCCATAAACGAATTGATTTGTCTATTTATCGTGAAATAAATTAGGCCTATAGCCCTAAATAAACTGAAAAAAAATTGAGCTCAAGTGGGGAAAAACCCCAACGCAAAGGAAGCAAAATGGAGTTTTGTTTAATTCGGGGGGGGGGGGGGATGAGAATCAGATGCAAACAGCAATGCCCTATTAATGAATGGAACATTTATTATTTCTAACTTTAACTGTTATTTATAGAGCCAGAGAACGCCAAATAACTTGGGAAGCATGATGGTCATTGGATGAATTATTCTAACTACAGTGAAAAAGTGGGAGATCTACCACCAGGCACTAACTACCTGTCAGGTAAGTAGACTCTACAGTAGTACGGGTAAAGATCTACAGTTAGATCTAGGCCTACTTAAATTAGGTGAGCTAAATAGATTTAGGGTCTACTCTAGGCCTGTAGCTTGGTGTTGAGGAATACAATTATCTAAGTTACATGTAGATGTAGACGTTAGTTTATTCCGTCTAACATGTTAGGATCTTTTTAGACCCTGAAATAGACTAGTTTTGTAAAAAAAAGAAAAAAGCATGAATGAGAGGTGGATGTTTTGTTTTGCCGTGGGCTAGGCCGGGTGAGTGTTTAACCAGTGTTCTTCTATAATAAATGAATTAATATGTCTATAGATGTCTTACAGAGCTTTTACGCCAAAGTTCCATGCCCCCCCCCCCCAAAAAAAAGCAAGAGGGGAAAAAATTAGCTACCAGATATATGATAAAATTACATTTTCATCTCAAAAAGGTCAATTTGTTATGCTCGCTCGCAAATATTCAGAAATTGGGCCCCTTATGCCTATATGCTCAGCCCCCTCATATTTAATATTGTTGGCCCATCTGGTCAGAATCGCTTTATATTTACGTTGGTCTAAAAACGTGATTTGGGCCAATGCAACGAAAAATGAGCTCAAGTGGTGAAAGGCCAAAAGGAAGCATGATGAGGTTTTGTTTAAGGCAAGGGGGGGGGGGGGGGGGGGGGGCTTTTATTGACTATTCAGTCTTGATTTTAGACAAGAACAAGATGCTTTTTTGAAAAATAATATCGATTCTAGGTAGCTTGGAGTCTCTTTTTTATGTCATTTTCTTATGTTGATTTTCTTATCCTCACATGGACATGGAAAGGAAGTATCCACATGTAACTCATGACTGAACATACTGCTGTTTACACATCACAACAACTTTGTAGGGGATGAAGCAGAAAGTCCTACTAAAAATTCAAAAGTGAGATTGACAAGTAGGCTAAAGCTAGAATTTAAAGGATTTATAGATTTTGTGACAGATCCAGGCTAGTTTTACCTTCCTTTCTGTAACTAACAGACAAGGAAACTATTGATCTTCTATTCTGGAAATGTGCTAAAGATATAAGAGTTGTGGTGCCAATTAGGGAAAGAATTAAGGATGTTTCAATTTGCTCTTCTTAATGAAAAGACCGTAATACTCGGTTTATTGAAGATTATGTTTTGTTCAACCAGCCTATACATTAATACATATGACATGTATGAGCAGACTCAAATCAACAAAACCTACAGTTTATGATTCGATGTTTATTATGAAAGTCATACAAAATGGAAAGATATGTTATTGACACCACTTGGCAGGGCATGGCCCAATGGATAGCTACATGTAATCATTACACAAAACAAGTATTTCAATAATTGTACAAAATGTTGACATTTTTGTTTTACACTGAGTACATGTATGTGTAGCAATTTTTTTTTCCTTTTGATCATGTGATCAGAGGTAATATTAATGTTGTTATGAGAATAATACATAAATTTCAAAATTAATTTATCAACACGTTATATTCCTCTCACATTTGGTCATTATTTCATACACATGTTATGGTAATGGAAGAATTAGTGGGTTTGTGCGTGTGTGTGAGAGAGAGAGAGAGAGAGACTAATCGGGAGCAAGATAGAGCTTAAGACAGTGAGTGAAAGGGCGAGAGAGAGAGAGAGAGAGAGAGCGAGGTGAGAGACATTTTCGGGCCAGTCAAATTGGGTTTAAAAAATTGCGGCCAAGTTTAAAGAGCTTGACTAGCATGCAACATGATTCTTCTTGGTTTTATAGGATGGTTGCCTTGGATACTAGTAGTGTAGTCTTTACCCCAATTCCTCTCACCTTATAGCTTTTTTTTACATTTTCCTCTCACGCTGTGTTCTGTACCATTTGGTATTTGTTTCTCATCTTTTTTCTTCTCATGTCTCTTTTCTCTAGAACCCACAAACCATTGTTTTTTTGGTCAAATAGAAGAGGTATGGCTGCACATTATAAAAATACAAAAACTGACAAATTTTCCAGCGGGAAAGAGTGTCAGACCCCTAAAAAGCCAAATGTCCCCTTTGACAAAGATTTCCCTTCCCATGCTCCGGATGTAAAGAAAAGGCATTCCTTACATTCCAAATTTAGCAACTCCAAAATTAGGTACGTTCACACTTCCCTCTCCATTCCCCCTTTTTTCTGATATAGGTTGCACAGTTACAAACAGCAATTTTGAGTAGGGGGTGGGGTTGGGGTGGTTGTGACAACCCCCACATCCCCCTCTAGCGACTCCCCTGTTGAGAATATAAATATTTGGAGTTTACCATGTTTACCATTTTGGTGTAACAAATGCAAATGTATTATGAAACTTCTAATAGACGACTCTACCTCTTATCATTTTCCCTTCAAACACAACAGACGATATATTCATTATAGATCCTATTAATATCAGTGCTATAATTGTTGATATCTATCATCAATATTATTATACTAACCTGGCGCAGGGAGTGCATTGATAAAGAAGGATGCACCCGTAGGTGGAGGCTTGCCATTGCACTCCGGCTTGCTGAATCTTGCGATTCCCCCAAACATGGGGATTAGTATTGTTATTACTATTTTATCATTATTATTGCTTATTTTTTACCACCGTACAGACGTAGATTTGGATCATTCGTTTTCTGTACTGATTTATCATTTCTTAAAAGCGCATTGAACCACATTTCCCTCATTTCTTTGTCATATAACATGTAGGAGTGAATGGGGTTCTCTAAACTACGACAGAAACGCTGTTCAGGTAAGTAGACTTTGAAATACTGATGGGATCTGGCTGATGGGAAATTAGAGCAAAGTGGCACTGTTGGTTTGAAACAAATAAATCATTTGCCTGATTATCACTGAAGGAAGAGTGTGGACTTTCTTTTTAATATACTTTTATTACCTACATATTGTCATAGTATCCCGATGCGTGTGAATGCGACAAGTGGTTTGTTTGCATTTCATTGCAGAATTCGAGGCTCGAGATAAAGCACTGCCAACTATCTACTGAGATGATCGACAAGTTGTGGTCCTGCCTCCGATCCGTCGCCTCTCTTTACCATCTCTCCATCTCAGACTCCTCTCTGAGTTTCCCATCATCTCCTCCACAGCTTCCAGCCGTCACAAAGGTCATAGCCAGGGGGGTGACGTCACAGAGCTCCGAAAGTCTGCTCTCATCGCTCCCAGGCTTGAAAGACATCGATATTACTATCGATGATGCAGAGACGGACATATCTCAGATCACGGCCTCCAGGCCTATGCGTCAGACCGGGGATCACGTCTCATCCTCATTTTTGACAGAAGAGATGACTGGCTCGAGAGAGACGATTGCAGGACTGGGTCTTCTGATCAGCGAACAAACACGAAATCAACAATGGCTACGTATCTCCGGGCTGAAGGGCAGAGATGAGGAAGCCGTGGTTGACCTCTTTGTCAAGTCGACGCACCTAAAGTCACTGGGGTTGGGGTGAGTACAGTGGCGGATTTTTTTATTTTTTATTTTTTTTTTTTTTTTTTTGGGGGGGGGGGGGGACAGCTGGCCCGTGCGCCCTCCCCCCCCCCCCCCTTGGAAGGAAATAGCATACTGCCCTTTTTGTAGTGAAAAACCCTCTTTTTTCTTTCTTTTTTGTTGTTTGTCAGATAATTATGGAGGGAAACTGGACCTCCCTTCCCCACCCCCACTCAGCGAATTTTGTAGGTCTGGCGGGGGGAAAAAATTGTCGCCTTATTAACTTTCCAGGTTTTTACCAGGGACAAAAAAATGGCTAGTTTTTTCCCTCTTTTTCTTTCCTTTACTTCTCATTTCCTTTTCCGTCCCCTTTTCTTTTCACTTTTCTTTTTTATTCTCCTTTCTCTTTTCTCCGTTTCCTTTTCTATATCTATTTCATCGTTTTCTTTATTTGACTTTCCCTTTCCCTTTCCGTCCCTTTTATTTTAACTTTTTCTTTTTTATTCTTTCTCTTTCTCCGTTTTCTCCCTATTTCTCCTCTTTTTTTCCCCCTTTTTTTTTGGCCGACAGAGGTTGCACATTTACCGACAAGTCAGTTTTTTCTTTTATTTTCTTTCGTTTTTTTTTTTTTTTTTTTTTTTTTGGGGGGGGGGGGGAGGGGTTGTGACCGGTGGCGTATCTAGGAATTTTGGCGCCCGGGGCAAACTATAAAATCTGCGCGCCCCCCCCCCCCTCCCTCCCCCCACTCCATGCCCAAACTCACATTAATGAGCGTTTTAAAGTTAGAAATGAGGGCACTAGTGAAAATGAGTTCGATGCACATAACCCGGGGTTGTTAGCCCAAATTAGATGAGTTAGTGAATAAGGGAGGGAGCAACGAGACCGAGCAGCAGAATTTTTGTTTTCCTTTTCACCGCTCAACTTGAAATTTTTTAGGTATTTTACCCTTACAAAGAAACAAAATACAAGGGAGTACAGCGACCTAGCAATATATATATTTGTTCAATTTTGAACAAACCTATTTCACGGGCGCAAAATGAATGAAAACCCTGAAGAAATATATTTGAGGAAGGCAATTTCAAGGAAAATTTATGATATCTTTCGAATGTAAGTTTGAAGGTGCTTTTTATGCACTTATATCCCATCTTGGGGCGCAAAATTTAAAAAGCTCCTGCCTCATGCGGAGGGGGGGGGGGGGGGCAAAGCAAGGAGAGTAAATTAATGGTTAACACTTTAAAAGTGCCATGGGGGCGCGAAATAGATCTTTACAAATAATCAAGGTAAAATAGGATAGACATCTATATCGACATGCCATAATATGCAACCTTATAAATTTACATTTATTGATATAAATAAATTAACTATTAACGATGAGTAAAACATAACATTTTATAAGCACGATCATGCACATGGTATTATTGAATGAAAATTTATATTTAAAACATTTTTTTAAAAGAGTGAACAAAGAAAACAGTATAAAGAAGAAAAGGAAAATCGAGTCAAAATTTCTCGCATCTATCGCGGGTTTCCTTTTTATCAGCGTGCCTTTGTGTGTGTTCTTGTTCATGTTTTTAATCCATACATTTGACATGAAATGGGCATAATTAACTTTTTTGGTCAGGTTAATATGTTGACTTTTAATTACCAAAATATCCACCTGGGCTCGTATTTTATAAAATACTTTAGAATGATATTTATGAATTCTTTAATTATCATCTTTTTTAAACAGAAATCTTAATCAAAATGCGTATTTAATATAAAGATATTTGCTAAGAACTTTTTTCTAAACTTAAAGACTTTCATCTTATCCGATTTTTCAGAGTTAGGTATAAAATCTTAGATTTTTCCAAGTCAAAATTCTTAAATGGGCATCCGTATTCTAATGTACAATGATAAGTAAGAATTCTTCCCTATATTTTAGCATGCTATAACCTATACTAGGGAGGATGCTGGTCCGCTAGCTGCTGACAGCGTTGGCTATGACTATGATAAAAACATACGAATACACCTTCCATGAATTCACGTTTCGCAGGTTTTAGACTTTAGTTGACCTATTTATAGATATATGCGTGAGTTAGCTGTGCGCCCCGCGCCGCGAAGCGCAGTCGCGTCGACAGTCGGCATACGCGCATTGTAGAATTTTGTACACAAATAATGATATGATATGATAGAGAGCTAGCTCGAGCCGCGCGCCTATAGTACTAGCACCGACATAATTATAGCACTGACTGCACCATATCATGACACAAATTGGCATTGTTAAGAGGTGAGATAAAATGTGTTTTGACTGAGACCTGGGTAGACCTGTAAAGGATCTAACAGTAGATCTAACGACAACTTTTATAGATCTAAGTTAGTTAACGTTAATAATAGACGACTAGACTGCATGGGCTAGCAGGCAGGTGCTAGCCCTAGGCCTAGCCAGGCGATGGACGGGACGAGATAGCTACGTGGAGCCTAGCCGAGGCCTCCCTAAGTAAGACCAAGTCTAAAATAGCAATATAGGTATAGCCTAGGCTCTTCTAAATTGTGAAAAGGAGAAGTACAGTGGCCTAGACTAGACCTTTAGACGGTGGATATAGGTCCAGGAGAGGAGGTCTTAACTGCTCCTTAGACCATAGGCAGCGCTAGCCTAGTTAGGCCTAGGCCCTAGGCTTAGGTTAAATAAATCTAGGCTAGTGCACAGTCGGTCAAGCCCAAAATTATGAACATTAGCCATTAATCATTTCTGTTCGGTTCTCCCGTTTTGTGTATAATTTTCCTTTGGCGCGATTTTCATTTTAAAACGCAAAATGCATAGGCAAATTTTGGCTGCAGTTGTGTCGCTCGACTCGTCCATCTATGACGACACTGAATCTAAGAAATTTGTGTAATCGGTGGTTAACGTTTTTTAGAATAAGCCTAAAAAGTTAGGGCATATTTATTTAACAGATTTTTATAATTTTTTTCTTAAACTTAAGAAAAATATCTAAGAAGTTTATTGAATACGCGGCCTCTGAAGTCCATAAACTTTGAAGAATTACAGAAAATATCACACGAAACACTCGCAGAAAAAGAAAGAAAGAAAAAAAACCTTCAACAATTTTGGAGACACTAAGAGATTATTCTGTTCAAGTTTACCTTACATTTCCATTGGCATTATATACTCATTGTATTCAAGCTGTATGATGGGGAGCCCTATGTCTGCGCACCTAAGGTTTTGACGGGAAAATGAACAAGAATTTCTTAATATTCATCTATAGCTTTATTTTATTTTATTCCTGATATTCTAAAGAGTAAGTTTGAAAAAAAAATCTCATCAAAATTAGAGCAAGAACAATGCCATATTCACAAGAAACGGTGGCCGTGTCATTTCAACATTGAAAAAAACAATGGTGCCCATGTCTGCGCACTCATACATTTTACACGCAGTTCGGGAGTTTTGACATGAAAGACAACATTTTGAGGCTTGTGAATAAAATGTCTAAAATAAGACCGTTTTTTCATTATTTTGACTCATTTTTTGCATGAATACCTATCGCTGTGATAAAGATGAAAAGTTTGTGTTCGTTGCGTGTTTTGTTTTATTAGAATCGCGCAGTTACGCGTGTGCGCAGACATGGGCACTGCGCAGACTTGGGCACTCTAGCCATACACACTACGTGTCATGGTCATTGTCAACCACATTGCATAATGGTATCACTCTCTCACATATACACAATAACCTGCATCTCTCCCATGACTTTGATTTCAATTCGTATGCTTTATTAATACGTTTTATAATCTTCTTCTTCTTCTTCTTATTATTATTGTTATCATTATTATCATTATCATTATTGTAAATAACATGTTTAATACCATCAGTACTTTTACTCTAGAAGCCAAAATATTTTATTACTGACTGTCTTGTTTTTCCTCATCTTTCTCCTAAATGCTATAGGTTTTCTGGATCGCTGAACTCGTACAGACGCGTATCAAATGTAAGTAGGCCTGATAGGCCTCATTGTTTAGAAATGTTCAACAAAAGCAATTTATACATTCCGCCTTATGGAAGTTACAGCAAAATAAATGCTATTTCTTCCTTATTCATTGCATTGTGCAAATGGCCTAATTCATACTACAAATTAAATGGCAATTTCCAAAAGATGTCAGTAAAAAAATTGTAAATGTCATTTACCCCCCCCCCCAAAAAAAAAAAAAAAAAATAATAAATAAATAATAATAATTCATATAAAACAAATTTTAAAAAATAATACGATCTAGTAGTAGTTGTAAAGCGTGTGTTTTGTCCACAGATTGTATGTAACTCCCTAGATTGAATATGATGTAAAATTGATGCATTCATTTTCTTGTATTTCATTACAGATCCCTATGTTAACGATTAAGGACTGCCAACTATCTGCTGAGATGACCATCAGGTTGTGGTCCTGCCTCAGATCCTTCACCTCACTGTCCAAGCTTACTATCTCACACTCCTCTCTCAGTTTCCCTCCATCTCCTCCTGAGCTTCCATCCGTCACAATGCTGATAGCCAGGAGAGTGACGTCACAAAGCTACGAAGGTCTGCTCTCATCGATACCTGGCTTGAAAGAGATCGGTATCACTATCGATGATGCAGAGAGAGACATACCTCAGATCACGGCTGGTCTTCGTCTGACCGGGGGACAGCAGCTCACATACATCAGGCTTATAGCACCGACATCACTCCCATCAGAGAAGAGGAATGTATCGAGAGAGACGATGAGAGGACTGGGTCTTCTGATCAGAGAACAAACCAACAACCTACAGTGGCTGTATGTGGACGAGGTGAAGTGCACAGACGAGGAAGACTTGGTTTACCTCGTCGAGTGCTGTAGACATGTGAAGACGATGAAAGACGTAACGTAAGTTATTGTTCAACTCATAATATAAAATAGATTGTATGAGATGATTCTATTCCGTTTTTCTGTAGTACTAACGCGTAATAGTATGAATGCATAAAGGGATGAATAGTTTAGACGTGGGTGCAGCCTAGTTTTATGTTGATTTTTATTTATTTAAAAAAAATATATTAGTTCTCCTTATTGTTAATTTCTTATTTCAATGTACAGTACGTATTAGTACTAGTATACCTGAATGTAAATTGAGCAAAATAAACTTACATTTAGGTTACTATAATTAGATTTAGTATCATTAACATTTTAATTTTCTTTTATTGTTATTATTATCATTATCATTAACAGTATTACCATTATAGGTTTTCCGGTCAATGCAATCATTTGGTCACTCAAATTTATAATTCAAATTAACGCAAATGTCGCTCTTGGACGAATTCTGTAATTCAAATTAAGAATCCAAACATTCAGATTCAACGAGTCAACCAAACATACATTCAGTTTACAAATTCGTGCATGCCGGTCTTTTGAGATCAGTGCATGCAAGTTAACACGTTTAATAGGCTTACTGTGTTAACTTCAGTGCGTAGATCTACTATAAAAGTGCTTGCATTTACAAGTTGAATTCACATTATGTGAATTTGTTTTCCAGTTGTTTAATTTGAATGCTCGGCCCGGATTCTTACTTTGAATAATTCTTTCTTGGTTGACATTTACGTTACGTTGAATGCACGAAATATGAATGTGAGTGACCAAATGAGAAAAGTTGCCGAGAAAATTTTTATAATTATCAGTATTTTAAAGTGGCAGAAGTAGTAGTACGGTAGTAGTAGTGGTGTTATTATTATTATCAGCATCATCATCATACACATTATCATTATTATTATTATTATTATGTATGTTTCCACGATTTCTTTTGTAAGCGCAATGTTATTCTAGTCTACATGTGAACGATCTAACTAAAACATAATCCCCGAGTACAGTACATTATTCAAGCTCTTTTAATATGGCTTCAAAGAAAATATAGGTCAGTTTTAAAGGTCATTCGCCCGACGCTCTGAGATTAGAAAACGATAAAGGAAAGAGAAGTGCATGATATAGATCTAGACACTGTAGATCAGCACTGTTGATCAGCGATGTTGATTTCATGCCCTGTGAGAGCGAAATTTTCGGAAGCAACACCAAATGCGAAAATATGATTGAACATTTCCAGTATCCACGTGTTACATTCACAACTGATAACCTAAAATAATGATTCAATGAAGATACATGTAGGCCTACTAAGAAAGAAGAAACTATAATTATACAATAATTAGATTTATTATCATCATTTTAATTTCCTTTTTTTTAAATTATTATTATTGTTACCACTATTATTATTAGATGTTTTCCCGGTCAATTTAATCATTTTTGGTCACTCAAATTTATAATTCAAATCAACGCAATTGTCGCTCTTGGACGAATTCTGTAATTCAAATTAAGAATGCAAACATTCAAATTCAACGAGTCAACCAAACATACATTCAGTTTACAAATTCGTGTATGCCGGTCTTATGAGATCAGTGCATGCAAGTTAACACGTTCGGTTTACTGTGTTAACTTGAATGTGCAGATCTACTATAAAAGTGATTGCATATTTACAAGTTGAATTCACATTATGTGAATTTGTTTTCCTGTTGTTTAATTTGAATGCTCGGCCCGGATTCTTACTTTGAACAATTCTTTCTTGGTCGACATTTACGTTACGTTGAATGGACGAAATATGAATGTGAGTGACCAAATGATTAGTGGCCGGGAAAACCTATATTTAGTACAGTTGTAGTAGTAGTAGTGGTGTTATTATTATCAGCGTCATCATCATACACATTATCATTATTATTATTATTATTTATGTTGCCACGATTTCTTTTGTAAGTGCAATGTTATTCTAGTCTACATGTGAACGATCTAACTAAAACATAATCCCCGAGTACAGTACATTATTCAAGCTCTTTTAATATGGCTTCAAAGAAAATATAGGTCACTTTTAAAGGTCATTCGCCTGACGCTCTGAGATTAGAAAACGATAAAGGAAAGAGAAGTGCATGATATACACTAAAGGAAAAAAGAAACTTACATGTATAAAAGTTCAAGAGATCACCAAATTAAATTCTCTGCATGGAAATGTACCAAATTTGGATATAATGTTGATTCAATGCATGGCTTTAAATGACAGTCAATAACAAAAAGTTTTCTTCAATGCCACAAAAGAAATGTGCACTGAAGCAAAGGACTCTCTAATCCCCAAGTCACAAAGACAAACTGCAGCCTTGTACACCATATGCATGTCAATGAATGAAACAAAAGAATTTCAAAAGGGATTTGCAAGTTCATATCCAAACAGATTAATAGCCAGTATGTCCACCTCTAGCTTGCTGGCAAGCTGTACACCGTCTTCGCATGCTTCCGATCAGATTCGCGATGGTAGCCTGGGGAACATTGTTCCATTCCTCTTGCAGTGCTGCAATGAGCGTCTCCCTATTGATGGGTTGATTGTCACGCCTTGACACACGTCGACCAAGCTCTTCCCAGAGATGTTCAATTGGGGAAAGGTCTGGTGAACGGGCGAACCATGGCAGAACATCAATATCCTCTTGCTCGAGGGGTGCAAATCCCTTTTGAAATTCTTTTGTTTCATTCATTGACATGCATATGGTGTACAAGGCTGCAGTTTGTCTTTGTGACTTGGGGATTAGAGAGTCCTTTGCTTCAGTGCACATTTCTTTTGTGGCATTGAAGAAAACTTTTTGTTATTGACTGTCATTTAAAGCCATGCATTGAATCAACATTATATCCAAATTTGGTACATTTCCATGCAGAGAATTTAATTTGGTGATCTCTTGAACTTTTATAAGTTTCTTTTTTCCTTTAGTGTAGATCTAGACACTGTAGATCAGTACTGTTGATCAGCGATGTTGATTTCATGCCCTGTGAAAGCGAAATTTGCGGAAGTAACACCAAATGCGAAAATCGGATTGAACATTTCCAGTATCCACGTGTTACATTCACAACTGATAACCTAAAATCATGATTCAATGAAGATACATGTAGGCCTACTAAGAAAGAAGAAACTCTATAATTACACAATAATTTGATTTATTATTTAGTTCTCTTTTATTGTTATTATTGTTATTATTATTATTATTATTATTATTATATGTTTTCTGGTCAATTTAATCATTTAGGCACTCAAATTTATAATTCAAATTAACGCAAATGTCGCTCTTGGACAAATTCTGTAATTCAAATTAAGAATGCAAAAATTCAGATTCAACGAGTCAACAAAACATGCATTCAGTTTACAAATTCGTGCATGCCGGTCTTATGAGATCAGTGCATGCAAGTTAACACGTTAGGCTTACTGTGTTAACTTGAATGCGCAGATCTACTATAAAAGTGCTCGCATTTACAAGTTGAATTCACATTATGTGAATTTGTTTTCCTGTTTAATTTGAATGCTCGGCCCGGATTCTTACTTTGAATAATTCTTTCTTGGTCGACATTTACGTTACGTTGAATGGACGAAATATGAATGTGAGTGACCAAATGAGAAAAGTGGCCGGGAAATTATTATTTATGTTGCCACGATTTCTTTTGTAAGCGCAATGTTATTCTAGTCTACATGTGAACGATCTAACTAAAACATAATCCCCGAGTACAGTACATTATTCAAGCTCTTTTAATATGGCTTCAAAGAAAATATAGGTCACTTTTAAAGGTCATTCGCCTGACGCTCTGAGATTAGAAAACGATAAAGGAAAGAGAAGTGCATGATATAGATCTAGACACTGTAGATCAGCACATGACTGTTGATCAGCGATGTTGATTTCATGCCCTGTGGGAGAGAAATTTGCGGAAGCAAAAAGAAAATACCCAATATCCACGTGTTACATTCACACCCGATAACCTAAAATCATGATTCAATGAAGATACATGTACGCCTACAAAGAAAGGAGATTGTTCTTGAACTTAAATGATGTTAAAAAAAAGGGGGGATGTTTCCAAAAAAGTGAAAAGGAAGCACTCTAACGGAGGTGTATAGCGTTGACATCGTTGTATTTTAACAATCATGCCCATAATATACAACTAGAACTGCAATCGTATCAGAACGATGTGCATGCATTGACGTCTGTATTTTGTATTTCCTTGAACAGTAAAATAAAGAGCATCACTTAAACTACCTATAGAAATTTGTTTGAAGTCTGTAGCATCTAGAATAGTGGAGATAGACAAGTAGAACTGAGCTGGCATGAGTCATGGACTCATGGGTTGAAGGTCATTCTATATTTGGGTCTACGTGCTAGTCTGTATTTGCAGACTCTGTTAAGTACCTGTCACTACATCCATATAGCTTATAAAATAGCGTTTAAAACGAATCGCTTGATAGATTTTGAAAATCCGGCTTCGAGAGTTTCTTCATTTTGCCTCGAAGCATGTACCTGCCAAATTTCAAGAAAAATAAAGATCGTTCAGGGGGTCAAAGTTGGGAAACCGATTTTCCCCATAGACAATACGTGTAATACATGTGCAGGATCCGTATAATGACCCGACTTCAATCGCGATTTACTCAAAATATTCTGTGAGACCATATATCTTTTTTTGCATCCCTGACGAGGGAATTTCATTGCAGTCATTGTGAGCCTACTGCGACTAGCGCGCCATTTAAAATAAGCATATTATGCAATATTATGTAATGCATAGTAAATTACGGTTTTTGCGTAATATCTTCGCGATGACGTCATCGATTTCAACCAAATTTCGTTGACAGTTGTCAAATACACAAATACACATAAACACCAAATTTCAAAGACGTACGTTGAATGATCACACAATTAGAGCAAGTTGTCTTTATTTCGGCATTTATGCAAATATTGTGATTTTCAAGTGCAATTTTCTCAAAGTCGGTCAGTGATGAGGTATATATTTTTTTATTTGGCTGAAAAGGGTATATCTTGAAGTATCTAAATCCAAAAAAGGGTACGGGTTTACCCAGGCATGACGGAGATACGGCCACATGAAGAGAGCCATTTTGAAAACTTTAGAGGGCGCTGTTTATATAATGCGTAATCAGAAATGCATGGAATTTGGCAGACATGTGTGCAATGCCAAGACCAAGAGATGGTAAAAATTTGAGACAAAAATCAATTGATATGACAAAGCCATAGTAATTTTTAATATTCGGGAGTGAAAATTTCAAGAAATTTAGCGTTTTTCAACATGGCGGATTTCGGACTTAAATTTACAGTGTGAAGATGGCATTTTTGGTATTCACTTTAAAAAAAGAATGTAAATAGCAACTCTTGGACTATCTACAGGAATTTGTTAGAAGTCTGTAGGATGTAGGATAGCTGAGATAGGCCAAGAGAACAAAAGGCATGAAAATGACCCCAAAACGGACAAAATGGCGCCTGGACGGTCATGCATGAGTGAGTTCGGAAAACGAAGACCTCAATGCACAACTAGACATGCCAAGGAACATGCATACGAAATTTGAAATGAAATGGACAAGGGGAAAGGACCTAGACAGAGCTCACAAACACCCTGTGCAAAACGAATGGGGTCTGAGGAAGAAGAAGAAGAAGAAGAACTAGAACTGCAATCGTATCAGAACGATGTGCATAGATTGACGTCTGTATTTTGCATGTCCTTGAACGGTAAAAAAAAGAGCATATCTTAAGCTACCTATAGCAATTTGTTTGAAGTCTGTAGCATCTAGAATAGTGGAGATAGGCAAGACGAACGAAAGGAACGAAAAGTGGACAAAATGGCGCCTTTACGGTCATGCATGAGGGATTTTGGAAAATGAAGAGTTCAGTGCATGACATGGCATACCAAGGAACATGCGTACGAAATTCGAAACGAAATGGACAAGGGGAAAGGACCTAGACAGCGATCACAAGCTCTGCATGCAAAACATATTGGCCACAATGGAAATCTGGCCCTTTCAGCCCTCCATAGTTTCATCCATAGTGGCATCTATGCAGGATATAAAATTGCGATTAAAACAAAGCGCTTGATAGATATTGAAAATCCGGCTTCGAGAGTCTCTTCATTTTGCCTCGAAGCATGTACCTGCCAAATTTCAAGAAAAATGAAAATCGTTCAGGGGGCCAAATGCGGGAAACCGATTTGCCCCATAGACAATACATGTAATACATGTGCAGGATCCGTATAATGACCTGACTTCAATCGCGATTTACTCAAAATATTCTGTGAAACCATATATCTTTTTTTGCATCCCTGACGAGGGAATTTCATTGCGGTCATTGTGAGCCAACTGCGACTAGCGCGCCATTTAAAATAAGCATATTATGCAATATTATGTAATGCATAGTAAATTAAGGTTATTACGTAATATCTTCGCGATGACGTCATCGATTTCAACCAAATTTGGTTAACAGTTGTCAAATACATAAATACACATACCCACCAAATTTCAAAGACGTATGTTGAACGTTCACAAAATTAGAGCAATTTGTCTTTATTTCGGCATTTATGCAAATATTGTGATTTTCAAGTGCAATTTTCTCAAAGTCGGTCAGTGATGGGGTATATATTTTTTTATTTGGCTGAAATGGGTATATCTTGAAGTATCTAAATCCAAAAAAGGGTACGGGTTTACCCAGGCATGACGGAGATACGGCCACATGAAGAGAGCCGTTTTGAAAACTTTAGAGGGCGCTGTTTATATAATGCGTAATCAGAAATGCATGAAATATGGCAGAAATGTGTGCAATGGCAAGACCAACACATGGTAAAAGTTTGGGACAACAATCAATTGATATGACAAAGTTATAGGAATTTTTAATATTCGGGAGGGAAAATTTCAAGAAATTTAGCGTTTTTCAACATGGCGGATTTCGGACTTAAATTTACAGTGTGAAGATGGCATTTTTCGTATTCACTTTAAAAAAAGAATGTAAATAGCAACTCTTGGACTATCTACAGGAATTTGTTAGAAGTCTGTAGGATGTAGGATAGCTGAGATAGGCCAAGAAAACAAAAGGCATGAAAATGACCCCAAAACGGACAAAATGGCGCCTGGACGGTCATGCATGAGTGAATTCGAAAAACGAAGACCTCAGTGACCTAGAAGACATGCCAAGGAACATGCATACGAAATTTGAAATGAAATGGACAAGGGGAAAGTACCTAGACAGAGCGCACAAACACCCCGTGCAAAACGAATGGGGTCTGAGGAAGAAGAAGAAAAAGAAGAAGAACTAGAATTGCAATCGTATCAGAACGATGTGCATAGATTGACGTCTGTATTTTGCATGTCCTGGAACAATAAAATAAAAAGCATCTCTTAAACTATATATAGCAATTTGTTTGAAGTCTGTAGCATCTGGAATAGTGGAGATAGGCATAATCGAACAAAAGGTACGAAACACGAACAAAATGGCGCCTGGACGGTCATGCATGAGCGATTTTGGAAGATGAAGAGTTCTGTGCATTACATGGCATGCCAAGGAACATACATACGAAATTTGAATCGAAATGGACAAGGGGAAAGGACCTAGACAGTGATCACAAGCACTGCATGCAAAACAAATTGGCCACAATGGAAATCTGGCCCGGATGGAATGCCATAGTTCCTAGGTAGTTGTATCTGTGCAGGATATAAAATTGCGATTAAAACAAAGCGCTTGATAGATATTAAAAATCTGGCTTTGAGAGTCTCTTCATTTTGCCTCGAGGCATGTACCTGCAAAATTTCAAGAAAAATAAAAATCGTTCAGGGGGCCAAATGCGGGAAACCGATTTGCCCCATAGACAATACATGTAATACATGTGCAGGATCCGTATAATGACCCGACTTCAATCGCGATTTACTCAAAATATTCTGTGAGACCATATATCTTTTTTTGCATCCCTGACAAGGGAATTTCATTGCGGTCATTGTGAGCCAACTGCAACTAGCGCGCCATTTAAAATAAGCATATTATGCAATATTATGTAATGCATAGTAAATTAAGGTTTTTACGTAATATCTTCGCGATGACGTCATCGATTTCAACGAAATTAAGTTAACAGTTGTCAAATACACAAATACACATACCCACCAAATTTCAAAGACGTACGATGAATGTTCACAAAATTAGAGCAATTTGTCTTTTTTTCGGCATTTATGCAAATATTGTGATTTTCTAGTGCAATTTTCTCAAAGTCGGTCAGTGATGAGGTATATATTTTTTTATTTGGCTGAAAAGGGTATATCTTGAAGTATCTAAATCCAAAAAAGGGTACGGGTTTACCCAGGCATGACGGAGATACGGCCACACGAAGAGAGCCATTTTGAAAACTTTAGAGGGCGCTGTTTATATAATGCGTACTCAGAAATGCATGAAATCTGGCAGAAATGTGTGCAACGCCAAGACCAAGACAAGGTAAAAGTTTGAGACAAAAATCAATTGATATGACAAAGTTATAGGAATTTTTAATATTCGGGAGTGAAAATTTCAAGAAATTTAGCGTTTTTCAATATGGCCGATTGCGGACTTAAATTTACAGTGTGAAGACGGCATTTTTCGTATTAATTTTTTTATTAGAATATAAAGAGCAACTCTTTGACTATCTACAGGAATTTGTTAGAAGTCTGTAGGATGTCGGATAGCTGAGATAGGCAAGGAGAACAAAAGGCATGAAAATGGCCCCAAAACGGCCCCAAAACGGACAAAATGGCGCCTGGACGGTCATGCATGAATGATTTCGAAAAACGAAGACCTCAATGCACAACTAGACATGCCAATGAACATGCATACAAAATTTGAAATGAAATGGACAAGGGGAAAGGACCTAGACAGAGCTCACAAACACCCTGTGCAAAACGAATGGGGTCTGAGGCTAAAGAAGAAGAAAAAGAAGAAGAAGACTAGAACTGCAATCGTATCAGAACGATGTGCATAGATTGACGTCTGTATTTTGCATGTCATTGAACAGTAAAATAAAAAGCATCTCTTAAACTATCTATAGCAATTTGTTTGAAGTCTGTAGCATCTAGAATAGTGGAGATAGGCAAAATCGAACAAAAGGTACGAAACACGGACAAAATGGCGCCTGGACGGTCATGCATGAGTGATTCCGGAAAATGAAGAGTTCAGTGCATTACATGGCATGCCAAGGAACATGCATACGAAATTTGAATCGAAATGGACAAGGGGAAAGGACCTAGACAGTGATCACAACCACTGCATGCAAAACAAATTGGCCACAATGGAAATCTGGCCTGTATGGCATGCCATAGTTCCTTGCTAGTGGCATCTATGCAGGATATAAAATTGCGATTAAAACAAAGCGCTTGATAGATATTAAAAATCTGGCTTCGAGAGTCTCTTCGTTTTGCCTCGAAGCATGTACCTGCAAAATTTCAAGAAAAATAAAAATCGTTCAGGGGGCCAAATACGGGAAACCGATTTGCCCCATAGACAATACGTGTAATACATGTGCAGGATCGTATAATGACCCGACTTCAATCGCAATTTACTCAAAATATTCTGTGAGACCATATATCTTTTTTTGCATCCCTGACGAGGGAATTTCAATGCGGTCATTGTGAGCCAACTGCGACTAGCGCGCCATTTTAAATAAGCATATTATGCAATATTATGTAATGCATAGTAAATTAGGGTTTTTGCGTAATATCTTCGCGATGACGTCATCGATTTCAACCAAATTTGGTTAACAGTTGTCAGATACACAAATACACATACGCACCAAATTTCAAAGACGTACGATGAATGTTCACAAAATTAGAGCAATTTGTCTTTATTTCGGCATTTATGCAAATATTGTGATTTTCAAGTGCAATTTTCTCAAAGTCGGTCAGCGATGAGGTATATATTTTTTTATTTGGCTGAAAAGGGTATATCTTGAAGTATCTAAATCCAAAAAAGGGTACGGGTTTACCCAGGCATGACGGAGATACGGCCACATGAAGGGAGCCGTTTTGACAACTTTAGAGGGCGCTGTTTATATAATGCGTAATCAGAAATGCATGAAATATGGCAGAAATGTGTGCAATGGCAAGACCAACACATGGTAAAAGTTTGGGACAAAAATCAATTGATATGACAAAGTTATAGGAATTTTTAATATTCGGGAGGGAAAATTTCAAGAAATTTAGCGTTTTTCAACATGGCGGATTTCGGACTTAAATTTACAGTGTGAAGATGGCATTTTTGGTATTCACTTTAAAAAAAGAATGTAAATAGCAACTCTTGGACTATCTACAGGAATTTGTTAGAAGTCTGTAGGATGTAGGATAGCTGAGATAGGCCCAAGAGAACAAAAGGCATGAAAATGACCCCAAAACGGACAAAATGGCGCCTGGACGGTCATGCATGAGTGAATTCGAAAAACGAAGACCGAGGTGACCTAGAAGACATGCCAAGGAACATGCATACGAAATTTGAAATAAAATGGACAAGGGGAAAGGACCTAGACAGAGCTCACAAACACCCCGTGCAAAACGAATAGGGTCTGAGGCATAAGAAGAAAAAGAAGAAGAACTAGAACTGCAATCGTATCAGAACGATGTGCATAGATTGACGTCTGTATTTTGCATGTCATTGAACAGTAAAATAAAAAGCATCTCTTAAACTATCTATAGCAATTTGTTTGAAGTCTGTAGCATCTGGAATAGTGTAGATAGGCAAAATCGAACAAAAGGTACGAAACACAGACAAAATGGCGCCTGGACGGTCATGCATGAGTGATTCCGGAAAATGAAGAGTTCAGTGCATTACATGGCATGCCAAGGAACATGCATACGAAATTTGAATCGAAATGGACAAGGGGAAAGGACCTAGACAGTGATCACAACCACTGCATGCAAAACAAATTGGCCACAATGGAAATCTGGCCCGGATGGCATGCCATATTTCCTTGGTAGTGGCATCTATGCAGGATATAAAATTGCGATAACCGATTTGCCCCATAGACAATACGTGTAATACATGTGCAGGATCCGTATAATGACCTGACTTCAATCGCGATTTACTCAAAATATTCTGTGAGACCATATATCTTTTTTTGCATCCCTGACGAGGGAATTTCATTACGGTCATTGTGAGCCAACTGCGACTAGCGCGCCATTTAAAATAAGCATATTATGCAATATTATGTAATGCATAGTAAATTAAGGTTTTTGCGTAATATCTTCGCAATGACGTCATCGATTTCATCCAAATTTGGTTAACAGTTGTCAAATACATAAATACACATACCCACCAAATTTCAAAGACGTATCTTGAACGTTCACAAAATTAGAGCAATTTGTCTTTATTTCGGCATTTATGCAAATATTGTGATTTTCAAGTGCAATTTTCTCAAAGTCGGTCAGTGATGGGGTATATATTTTTTTATTTGGCTGAAAAGGGTATATCTTGAAGTATCTAAATCCAAAAAAGGGTACGGGTTTACCCAAGCATGACGGAGATACGGCCACATGAAGAGAGCCGTTTTGAAAACTTTAGAGGGCGCTGTTTATATAATGCGTAATCAGAAATGCATGAAATATGGCAGAAATGTGTGCAATGGCAAGACCAACACATGGTAAAAGTTTGGGACAAAAATCAATTGATATGACAAAGTTATAGGAATTTTTCATATTCGGGAGGGAAAATTTCAAGAAATTTAGCATTTTTCAACATGGCGGATTTCGGACTTAAATTTACAGTGTGAAGATGGCATTTTTGGTATTCACTTTAAAAAAAGAATGTAAATAGCAACTCTTGGACTATCTACAGGAATTTGTTAGAAGTCTGTAGGATGTAGGATAGCTGAGATAGGCCAAGAGAACAAAAGGCATGAAAATGACCCCAAAACGGACAAAATGGCGCCTGGACGGTCATGCATGAGTGAATTCGAAAAACGAAGACCTCAGTGACCTAGAAGACATGCCAAGGAACATGCATACGAAATTTGAAATGAAATGGACAAGGGGAAAGTACCTAGACAGAGCGCACAAACACCCCGTGCAAAACGAATGGGGTCTGAGGAAGAAGAAGAAAGAAGAAGAAGAAGAAAAAGAAGAATAAGAATGCAGAACGCGAACGAGAATAGAAGATTGACTGACGTCAATCTAAAGAAGAAGAAAAAGAAGAATAAGAATGCAGAACGCGAACGAGAATAGAAGATTGACTGACGTCAATCTAACTAGAACTGCAATCGTATCAGAACGATGTGCATAGATTGACGTCTGTATTTTGCATGTCATTGAACAGTAAAATAATAAGCATCTCTTAAACTATCTATAGCAATTTGTTTGAAGTCTGTAGCATCTAGAATAGTGGAGATAGGCAAAATCGAACAAAAGGTACGAAACACAGACAAAATGGCGCCTGGACGGTCATGCATGAGTGATTTCGGAAAATGAAGAGTTCAGTGCATTACATGGCATGCCAAGGAACATGCATACGAAATTTGAATCGAAATGGAAAAGGGGAAAGGACCTAGACAGTGATCTCAAGCACTGCATGCAAAACAAATTGGCCACAATGGAAATATTGCCCGGATGGCGTGCCATAGTTCCGTAGGTAGTGGCATCTATGCGGGATATAAAAGTGCGATTAAAACAAAGCGCTTGATAGATATTAAAAATCTGGCTTCGAGAGTCTCTTCATTTTGCCTCGAAGCATGTACCTGCAAAATTTCAAGAAAAATAAAAATCATTCAGGGGGCCAAATGAGGGAAACCGATTTGCCCCATAGACAATACGTGTAGTACATGTGCAGGATCCGTATAATGACCTTACTTCAATCGCGATTTACTCAAAATATTCTGTGAGACCATATATCTTTTTTTGCATCCCTGACGAGGGAATTTCACTGCGGTCATTGTGAGCCAACTGCGACTAGCGCGCCATTTAAAATAAGCATATTATGCAATATTATGTAATGCATAGTAAATTAAGGTTATTACGTAATATCTTCGCGATGACGTCATCGATTTCAACCAAATTTGGTTAACAGTTGTCAAATACATAAATACACATACCCACCAAATTTCAAAGACGTACGTTGAACGTTCACAAAATTAGAGCAATTTGTCTTTATTTCGGCATTTATGCAAATATTGTGATTTTCAAGTGCAATTTTCTCAAAGTCGGTCAGCGATGAGGTATATATTTTTTTATTTGGCTGAAAAGGGTATATCTTGAAGTATCTAAATCCAAAAAAGGGTACGGGTTCACCCAGGCATGACGGAGATACGGCCACACGAAGAGAGCCATTATGAAAACTTTAGAGGGCGCTGTTTATATAATGCGTAGTCAGAAATGCATGTAATTTGGCAGACATGTGTGCAACGACAAGACCAAGACATGGTAAAAGTTTGGGACAAAAATCAATTCATATGACAAAGTTATAGGAATTTTTAATATTCGGGAGTGAAAATTTCAAGAAATTTCGCATTTTTCAATATGGCGGATTTCGGACTTAAATTTACAGTGTGAAGATGGCATTTTTCGTATTAATTTTTTTATTAGAATGTAAAAAGCAACTCTTGGACAATCTACAGGAATTTGTTAGAAGTCTGTAGGATGTAGGATAGCTGAGATAGGCAAGGAGAACAAAAGGCATGAAAATGGCCCCAAAATGCATGAAAACGGACAAAATGGCGCCTGGACGGTCATGCATGAGGGAGTTCGAAAAACGAAGACCTCAGTGACCTAGAAGACATGCCAAGGAACATGCATACGAAATTTGAAATGAAATGGACAAGGGGAAAGGACCTAGACAGAGCGCACAAACACCCCGTGCAAAACGAATGGGGTCTGAGGAAGAAGAAGAAAAAGAAGAAGAAGAAGAAGAAGAAGAAGAAAACTAGAACTGCAATCGTATCAGAACGATGTGCATGCATTGACGTCTGTATTTTGTATTTCCTTGAACAGTAAAATAAAGAGCATCACTTAAACTACCTATAGCAATTTGTTTGAAGTCTGTAGCATCTAGAATAGTGGAGATAGACAAGTAGAACTGAGCTGGCATGAGTCATGGACTCATGGGTTGAAGGTCATTCTATATTTGGGTCTACGTGCTAGTCTGTATTTGCAGACTCTGTTAAGTACCTGTCATTATATAGCGTTTAAAACGAAGCGCTTGATAGATTTTGAAAATCCGGCTTCGAGAGTCTCTTCATTTTGCCTCGAAGCATGTACCTGCCAAATTTCAAGAAAAATAAAGATCGTTCAGGGGGTCAGAGTTGGGAAACCGATTTTCCCCATAGACAATACTGTGCAGGGTATAAAATAGCGTTTAAAACGAAGCGCTTGATAGATTTTGGAAATCCGGCTCCGAGAGTCTCTTCATTTTGCCTCGAAGCATGTACCTGCAAAATTTGAAGAAAAATAAAAATCGTTCAGGGGGCCAAACGCGGGAAACCGATTTGCCCCATAGACAATACGTGTAATACATGTGCAGGATCCGTATAATGACCTGACTTCAATCGCGATTTACTCAAAATATTCTGTGAGACCATATATCTTTTTTTGCATCCCTGATAAGGGAATTTCATTGCGGTCATTGTGAACCAACTGTGACTAGCGCGCCATTTAAAATAAGCATATTATGCAATATTATGTAATGCATAGTAAATTACGGTTTTTGCGTAATATCTTCGCGATGACGTCATCGATTTCAACCAAATTTGGTTAACAGTTGTCAAATACACAAATACACATACCTACCAAATTTCAAAGACGTACGTTGAATGTTCACAAAATTAGAGCAAGTTGTCTTTATTTCGGCATTTATGCAAATATTGTGATTTTCAAGTGCAATTTTCTCAAAGTCGGTCAGTGATGAGGTATATATTTTTTTATTTGGCTGAAAAGGGTATATCTTGAAGTATCTAAATCCAAAAAAGGGTACGGGTTTACCCAGGCATGACGGAGATACGGCCACATGAAGAGAGCCATTTTGAAAACTTTAGAGGGCGCTGTTTATATAATGCGTAATCAGAAATGCATGTAATGTGGCAGACATGTGTGCAACGACAAGACCAAGACATGGTAAAAGTTTGGGACAAAAATCAATTCATATGACAAAGTTATAGGAATTTTTAATATTCGGGAGTGAAAATTTCAAGAAATTTCGCATTTTTCAATATGGCGGATTTCGGACTTAAATTTACAGTGTGAAGATGGCATTTTTCGTATTAATTTTTTTATTAGAATGTAAAAAGCAACTCTTGGACAATCTACAGGAATTTGTTAGAAGTCTGTAGGATGTAGGATAGCTGAGATAGGCAAGGAGAACAAAAGGCATGAAAATGGCCCCAAAAAGGCATGAAAACGGACAAAATGGCGCCTGGACGGTCATGCATGAGTGAGTTCGAAAAACGAAGACCTCAGTGACCTAGAAGGGATGCCAAGGAACATGCATACGAAATTTGAAATGAAATGGACAAGGGGAAAGGACCTAGACAGAGCTCACAAACACCCTGTGCAAAACGAATGGGGTCTGAGGAAGAAGAAGAAAAAAAGAAGAAGAAGAAGAAGAAGAAGAAGAAGAAGAAAAAGAAGAATAAGAATGCAGAACGCGAACGAGAATAGAAGATTGACTGACGTCAATCTAAAGAAGAATAAGAATGCAGAACGCGAACGAGAATAGAAGATTGACTGACGTCAATCTAAAAAGACTAGAATTGCAATCGTATCAGAACGATGTGCATAGATTGACGTCTGTATTTTGCATGTCATTGAACAGTAAAATAAAAAGCATCTCTTAAACTATCTATAGCAATTTGTTTGAAGTCTGTAGCATCTAGAATAGTGGAGATAGGCAAAATCGAACAAAAGGTACGAAAAACGGACAAAATGGCGCCTGGACGGTCATGCATGAGTGATTTCGGAAAATGAAGAGTTTAGTGCATTACATGGCATGCCAAGGAACATGCATACGAAATTTGAATCGAAATGGACAAGGGGAAAGGACCTAGACAGTGATCACAACCACTGCATGCAAAACAAATTGGCCACAATGGAAATCTGGCCCGGATGGCATGCCATATTTCCTTGGTAGTGGCATCTATGCAGGATATAAAATTGCGATAACCGATTTGCCCCATAGACAATACGTGTAATACATGTGCAGGATCCGTATAATGACCTGACTTCAATCGCGATTTACTCAAAATATTCTGTGAGACCATATATCTTTTTTTGCATCCCTGACGAGGGAATTTCATTACGGTCATTGTGAGCCAACTGCGACTAGCACGCCATTTAAAATAAGCATATTATGCAATATTATGTAATGCATAGTAAATTAAGGTTATTACGTAATATCTTCGCGATGACGTCATCGATTTCAACCAAATTTGGTTAACAGTTGTCAAATACATAAATACACATACCCACCAAATTTCAAAGACGTATGTTGAACGTTCACAAAATTAGAGCAAGTTGTCTTTATTTCGGCATTTATGCAAATATTGTGATTTTCAAGTGCAATTTTCTCAAAGTCGGTCAGTGATGGGGTATATATTTTTTTATTTGGCTGAAAAGGGTATATCTTGAAGTATCTAAATCCAAAAAAGGGTACGGGTTTACCCAAGCATGACGGAGATACGGCCACATGAAGGGAGCCGTTTTGAAAACTTTAGAGGGCGCTGTTTATATTATGCGTAATCAGAAATGCATGAAATCTGGCAGAAATGTGTGCAACGCCAAGACCAAGACATGGTAAAAGTTTGAGACAGAAATCAATTGATATGACAAAGTTATAGGAATTTTTAATATTGGGAGTGAAAATTTCAAGAAATTTAGCGTTTTTCAACATGTCGGATTTCGGACTTAAATTTACAGTGTGAAGATGGCATTTTTGGTATTCACTTTAAAAAAAGAATGTAAATAGCAACTCTTGGACTATCTACAGGAATTTGTTAGAAGTCTGTAGGATGTAGGATAGCTGAGATAGGCAAGTAGAACAAAAGGCATGAAAATGGCCCCAAAACGGACAAAATGGCGCCTGGACGGTCATGCATGAATGATTTCGGAAAACGAAGAGTTCAGTGACCTAGAAGGGATGCCAAGGAACATGCATACGAAATTTGAAATAAAATGGACAAGGGGAAAGGACCTAGACAGAGCTCACAAACACCCTGTGCAAAACAAATGGGGTCTGAGGTCTAAGAAGAAAAATAAAAAGAAGAAGAATAAGAATGCAGAATGTGAACAAGAATAGGAGATTGACTTACGTCAATCTAAAGAACTAGAATTGCAATCGTATCAGAACGATGTGCATAGATTGACGTCTGTATTTTGCATGTCATTGAACAGTAAAATAAAAAGCATCTCTTAAACTATCTATAGCAATTTGTTTGAAGTCTGTAGCATCTAGAATAGTGGAGATAGGCAAAATCGAACAAAAGGTACGAAACACGGACAGAATGGCGCCTGGACGGTCATGCATGAGTGATTCCGGAAAATGAAGAATTCAGTGCATTACATGGCATGCCAAGGAACATGCATACGAAATTTGAATCGAAATGGACAAGGGGAAAGGACCTAGACAGTGATCACAAGCACTGCATGCAAAACAAATTGGCCACAATGGAAATATTGCCCGGATGGCATGCCATAGTTCCGTAGGTAGTGGCATCTATGCAGGATATAAAATTGCGATTAAAACAAAGCGCTTGATAGATACTAAAAATCTGGCTTCGAGAGTCTCTTCATTTTGCCTCGAAGCATGTACCTGCAAAATTTCAAGAAAAATAAAAATCATTCAGGGGGCCAAATGAGGGAAACCGATTTGCCCCATAGACAATACGTGTAGTACATGTGCAGGATCCGTATAATGACCTTACTTCAATCGCGATTTACTCAAAATATTCTGTGAGACCATATATCTTTTTTTGCATCCCTGACGAGGGAATTTCACTGCGGTCATTGTGAGCCAACTGCGACTAGCGCGCCATTTAAAATAAGCATATTATGCAATATTATGTAATGCATAGTAAATTAAGGTTATTACGTAATATCTTCGCGATGACGTCATCGATTTCAACCAAATTTGGTTAACAGTTGTCAAATACATAAATACACATACCCACCAAATTTCAAAGACGTACGTTGAACCTTCACAAAATTAGAGCAATTTGTCTTTATTTCGGCATTTATGCAAATATTGTGATTTTCAAGTGCAATTTTCTCAAAGTCGGTCAGCGATGAGGTATATATTTTTTTATTTGGCTGAAAAGGGTATATCTTGAAGTATCTAAATCCAAAAAAGGGTACGGGTTTACCCAGGCATGACGGAGATACGGCCACATGAAGGGAGCCGTTTTGAAAACTTTAGAGGGCGCTGTTTATATAATGCGTAATCAGAAATGCATGAAATATGGCAGAAATGTGTGCAATGGCAAGACCAACACATGGTAAAAGTTTGGGACAAAAATCAATTGATATGACAAAGTTATAGGAATTTTTAATATTCGGGAGTAACAATTTCAAGAAATTCAGCGTTTTTCAACATGGCGGATTTCGGACTTAAATTTACAGTGTGAAGATGGCATTTTTGGTATTCACTTTACAAAAAGAATGTAAATAGCAACTCTTGGACTATCTACAGGAATTTGTTAGAAGTCTGTAGGATGTAGGATAGCTGAGATAGGCCAAGAGAACAAAAGGCATGAAAATGACCCCAAAACGGACAAAATGGCGCCTGGACGGTCATGCATGAGTGAATTCGAAAAACGAAGACCGAAGTGACCTAGAAGACATGCCAAGGAACATGCATACGAAATTTGAAATGAAATGGACAAGGGGAAAGGACCTAGACAGAGCTCACAAACACCCCGTGCAAAACGAATAGGGTCTGAGGAATAAGAAGAAAAAGAAGAAGAACTAGAATTGCAATCGTATCAGAACGATGTGCATAGATTGACGTCTGTATTTTGCATGTCCTTGAACAGTAAAATAAAAAGCATCTCTTAAATTATCTATAGCAATTTCTTTGAAGTCTGTAGCATCTAGAATAGTGGAGATAGGCAAAATCGAACAAAAGGTACGAAACACGGATAAAATGGCGCCTGGACGGTCATGCACGAGTGATTCCGGAAAATGAAGAGTTCAGTGCATTACATGGCATGCCAAGGAACATGCATACGAAATTTGAATCGAAATGGACAAGGGGAAAGGACCTAGACAGTGATCACAACCACTGCATACAAAACAAATTGGCCACAATGGAAATCTGGCCCGGATGGCACGCCATAGTTCCTTGGTAGTGGCATCTGTGCAGGATATACAATTGCGATTAAAACAAAGCGCTTGATAGATATTAAAAATCTGGCTTCGAGAGTCTCTTCATTTTGCCTCGAAGCATGTACCTGCAAAATTTCAAGAAAAATAAAAATCGTTCAGGGGGCCAAATGCGGGAAACCGATTTGCCCCATAGACAATACATGTAATACATGTGAAGGATCCGTATAATGACCCGACTTCAATCGCGATTTACTCAAAATATTCTGTGAGACCATATATCTTTTTTTGCATCCCTAACGAGGGAATTTTATTGTGTTCATTGTGAGCCAACTGCAACTAGCGCGCCATTTAAAATAAGCATATTATGCAATATTACGTAATGCATAGTAAATTAAGGTTTTTACGTAATATCTTTGCGATGACGTCATTGATTTCAACCAAATTTGGTTAACAGTTGTCAAATATACAAATACACATACCCACCAAATTTCAAAGACGTACGTTGAACATTCACAAAATTAGAGCAATTTGTCTTTATTTCGGCATTTATGCAAATATTGTGATTTTCAAGTGCAATTTTCTCAAAGTCGGTCAGTGATGAGGTATATATTTTTTTATTTGGCTGAAAAGGGTATATCTTGAAGTATCTAAATCCAAAAAAGGGTACGGGTTTACCCAGGCATGACGGAGATACGGCCACACGAAGAGAGCCGTTTTGAAAACTTTAGAGGGCGCTGTTTATATAATACGTAATCAGAAATGCATGACATTTGGCAGAAATGTGTACAACGACAAGACCAAGACATGGTAAAAGTTTGAGACAAAAATCAATTGATATGACAAAGTTATAGGAATTGTTCATATTCGGGAGGGAAAATTTCAAGAAATTTAGCGTTTTTCAACATGGCGGATTTCGGACTTAAATTTACAGTGTGAAGATGGCATTTTTGGTATTCACTTTAAAAAAAGAATGTAAATAGCAACTCTTGGACTATCTACAGGAATTTGTTAGAAGTCTGTAGGATGTAGGATAGCTGAGATAGGCCAAGAGAACAAAAGGCATGAAAATGACCCCAAAACGGACAAAATGGCGCCTGGACGGTCATGCATGAGTGAATTCGAAAAACGAAGACCGAGGTGACCTAGAAGACATGCCAAGGAACATGCATACGAAATTTGAAATGAAATGGACAAGGGGAAAGGACCTAGACAGAGCTCACAAACACCCCGTGCAAAACGAATAGGGTCTGAGGCATAAGAAGAAAAAGAAGAAGAACTAGAACTGCAATCGTATCAGAACGATGTGCATGCATTGACGTCTGTATTTTGTATTTCCTTGAACAGTAAAATAAAGAGCATCTCTTAAGCTACCTATAGCAATTTGTTTGAAGTCTGTAGCATCTAGAATAGTGGAGATAGACAAGCAGAACTGAGCTGGCATGAATCATGGACTCATGGGTTGAAGGTCATTCTATATTTGGGTCTACGTGCTAGTCTGTATTTGCAGACTCTGTTAAGTACCTGTCACTACATCCATATAGCTTATAAAATAGCGTTTAAAACAAAGCGCTTGATAGATATTAAAAATCCAGCTTCGAGAGTCTCTTCATTTTGCCTCGAGGTATGTACCTGCCAAATTTCAAGAAAAATAAAGATCGTTCAGGGGGTCAGAGGCGGGAAACCGATTTGCCCCATAGACAATACGTGTAATACATGTGCAGGATCCGTATAATGACCCGATTTCAATCGCGATTTACGCAAAATATTCTGTGAGACCATATATCTTTTTTTGCATCCCTGACAAGGGAATTTCATTGCAGTCATTGTGAGCCACCTGCGACTAGCGCGCCATTTAAAATAAGCATATTATGCAATATTATGTAATGCATAGTAAATTAAGGTTTTTGCGTAATATCTTCGCGATGACGTCATCGATGTCAACCAAATTTGGTTAACAGTTGTCAAATACATAAATACACATACCCACCAAATTTCAAAGACGTACGTTGAACGTTCACAAAATTAGAGCAAGTTGTCTTTATTTCGGCATTTATGCAAATATTGTGATTTTCAAGTGCAATTTTCTCAAAGTCGGTCAGTGATGAGGTATATATTTTTTTATTTGGCTGAAAAGGGTATATCTTGAAGTATCTAAATCCAAAAAAGGGTACGGGTTTACCCAGGCATGACGGAGATACGGCCACATGAAGGGAGCCGTTTTGAAAACTTTAGAGGGCGCTGTTTATATAATGCGTAATCAGAAATGCATGAAATATGGCAGAAATGTGTGCAATGGCAAGACCAACACATGGTAAAAGTTTGGGACAAAAATCAATTGATATGACAAAGTTATAGGAATTTTTAATATTCGGGAGGGAAAATTTCAAGAAATTTAGCGTTTTTCAACATGGCGGATTTCGGACTTAAATTTACAGTGTGAAGATGGCATTTTTCGTATTCACTTTAGAAAAAGAATGTAAATAGCAACTCTTGGACTATCTACAGGAATTTGTTAGAAGTCTGTAGGATGTAGGATAGCTGAGATAGGCAAGGAGAACAAAAGGCATGAAAATGCCCCCAAAACGGACAAAATGGCGCCTGGACGGTTATGCATGAGTGAATTCGGAAAACGAAGATCGCAGTAAGTTAGAAGGGATGCCAAGGAACATGCATACGAAATTTGAAATGAAATAGACAAGGGGAAAGGACCTAGACAGAGCTCACAAACACCCTGTGCAAAACGAATGGGGTCTGAGGTCTAAGAAGAAGAAGAAGAAGAAGAAGAAGAAGAAGAAGAAGAATAAGAATGCAGAACACGAACGATAACAGAGCATTGACGTCATGACGTCAATGCAATAAGAATGCAGAACGCGAACGAGAACAGAAGATTGACTTTACGTCACTAATTACGTCACTAATAAGAATGCAGAACGCGAACGAGAACAGAAGATTGACTTTACGTCAATCTAATAAGAATGCAGAACGCGAACAAGAATAGAAGATTGACTGACGTCAATCTAACTAGAATTGCAATCGTATCAGAACGATGTGCATAGATTGACGTCTGCATTTTGCATGTCATTGAACAGTAAAATAAAAAGCATCTCTCAAACTATCTATAGCAATTTGTTTGAAGTCTGTAGCATCTAGAATAGTGGAGATAGGCCAAATCGAACAAAAGGTACGAAACACGGACAAAATGGCGCCTGGACGGTCATGCATGAGTGATTTTGGAAAATGAAGAGTTCAGTGCATTACATGGCATGCCAAGGAACATGCATACGAAATTTGAATCGAAATGGAAAAGGGGAAAGGACCTAGACAGTGATCTCAAGCACTGCATGCAAAACAAATTGGCCACAATGGAAATATGGCCCGGATGGCATGCCATAGTTCCGTACGTAGTGGCATCTATGCAGGATATAAAATTGCGATTAAAACAAAGCGCTTGATAGATATTAAAAATCTGGCTTCGAGAGTCTCTTCATTTTGCCTCGAAGCATGTACCTGCAAAATTTCAAGAAAAATAAAAATCGTTCAGGGGGCCAAATGCCGGAAACCGATTTGCCCCATAGACAATACGTGTAATACATGTGCAGGATCCGTATAATGACCCGACTTCAATCGCGGTTTACTAAAAATATTCTGTGAGACCATATATCTTTTTTTGCATCCCTGATGAGGGAATTTTATTGCAGTCATTGTGAGCCTACTGCGACTAGCGCGCCATTTAAAATAAGCATATTATGCAATATTATGTAATGCATAGTAAATTAAGGTTTTTGCGTAATATCTTCGCGATGACGTCATCGATTTCAACCAAATTTGGTTAACAGTTGTCAAATACACAAATACACATACCCACCAACTTTCAAAGACGTACGATGAATGTTCACAAATTTAGAGCAAGTTGTCTTTATTTCGGCATTTATGCAAATATTGTGATTTTCAAGTGCAATTTTCTCAAAGTCGGTCAGTGATGGGGTATATATTTTTTTATTTGGCTGAAAAGGGTATATCTTGAAGTATCTAAATCCAAAAAAGGGTACGGGTTTACCCAGGCATGACGGAGATACGGCCACACGAAGAGAGCCGTTTTGAAAACTTTAGAGGGCGCTGTTTATATAATGCGTAATCAGAAATGCATGAAATCTGGCAGAAATGTGTGCAACGCCAAGACCAAGACATGGTAAAAGTTTGAGACAGAAATCAATTGATATGACAAAGTTATAGGAATTTTCAATATTCGGGAGTGAAAATTTCAAGAAATTTAGCGTTTTTCAATATGGCCGATTTCGGACTTAAATTTACAGTGTGAAGATGGCATTTTTCGTATTATTTTTTTTATTAGAATGTACAGAGCAACTCTTGGACTATCTACAGGAATTTGTTAGAAGTCTGTAGGATGTAGGATAGCTGAGATAGGCAAGGAGAACAAAAGGCATGAAAATGGCCCCAAAACGGACAAAATGGCGCCTGGACGGTCATGCATGAATGATTTCGGAAAACGAAGAGTTCAGTGACCTAGAAGGGATGCCAAGGAACATGCATACGAAATTTGAAATGAAATGGACAAGGGGAAAGTACCTAGACAGAGCTCACAAACACCCTGTGCAAAACGAATGGGGTCTGAGGCTAAAGAAGAAAAAGAAGAAAGAAGAAGAATAAGAATGCAGAACACGAACAAGAATAGAAGATTGACTGACGTCAATCTAATAAGAATGCAGAACTCGAACGATAACAGAGCATTGACGTCATGACGTCAATGCAAATATACAGGGCCCGATGAAATCTAGAGCGATCTATGGGGTGAGTCGAAGTGACTACAGTCGTCTATTTCCTCGACGGGCGAGAAATAGAAGTAGTCGCTGAGACCGACCTCATAGATCGCACTAGATTTCCGAATAAAGGCCCTGTATATTTTGTTTTATATCCCTTCATCAACAATCACAGATTACAAATTAATGTTAGATGGTATAAAACTCACGTTGTATTTCTATCAATAAAATGTAACGGTTAAATCAAAACACAGTGGATGCTATTTTTGACGATTGATAGTCGCTAAGCCTGAGACCGACCTCATATAGATTGAAGTAGATTTCCAAATAAAGGCCCTGTATATTAATTTTCTTTTATAGGCCTCATCAAAATACTAAATACCGTAGATCTGAATCTACATGTAATGTTGATCTAGGTAGTCTACTACTATTAACATAAAAGTTAATTTTAGTTAAAGGGTGTACCGTAAATTAATCTGTAAAATTCAGAGAGAGAGAGAGAGAGAGAAAGTCAAAATTATATGGCTAGTATGAATTGCACAGGCACAGTAGATTACAATTTAGATCTAACGTACACATGTACATGTACATGTATGAAAAAATAATAGGCTAGGCCTAACTTAAGTTTTGTTATTGAACTTAGATGAATAAAAAAATGACTGTTTTAAAATAAAGTGAAATGGAAGTATAACGTTGACATCGTTGCATTTTTAACAATCATGCCCATATAATATACTTTCCGTTGGATATCAACATTGATATGCATTTTGATCAAAATCTCGCGTTTCGCCATGAACTTAAGAATACACGCCGCATTGAAGGTATCTACAGTGTATTCTAAATGTTACGCTGCATAGTAGATTTCGTTCAAGACTAACTATCAGCAGGTGGAAACAGCAAACTGTCTTCGGTAATATTTCTTTAAAAAACAGTAAGTCTATATATACACAAACAGTTTTGTGCTAGTTATATAACAGGGACGAGGAAGAAAATATAATTACATGAGGCTGCACTTTTTGGAGTAGAGTTGAAGAATTCAGCAAAATTGCTCCATCCCCCCCCCCAGCTCCCCTCTTTATTAAATAAAATGCTCTGCAGTCCCTGCTATGTTGAATTAATGAATGCTCCAGATTGTGAGTTGTGGATTTAGAATTCACAAACTTTGCTAGTTCATATAACAAAGAAAAGAGGAAAATTGCATTTATACAGAAATATGGAAAGAAGACTATTCGAATTACTGAGATCATGATGATAGTAATGATAAAAATGACAATATTTGATTTGATTTGATTTATTTATTTCTGCTTGATTTCTCAATTCATCAAATAATGCATACGTTATACAAATTATGCTACAAGGCTAACAGTAGGATTATAGAAAGAGAAATCAAACAAGAGGGTTTTCATAATAAGCCGAGGCTTGACAGCATGAAAGCCCTTTGAGATAAAATATAATTAAAAAATAATGAGAGAGAGAATGGGAAGAGGATACAGAGAGAAATAGGGATGAAGAGAGGAGGATAAAATGAGGCAATTGTACCTTTCCAAATATTTTAAATAACAACTGTATTAACAATAGAGAGTTAATCATCCGGTTTGAGAGGCAGACATGATATTAACATAATAGCAAGTGGTAAACTCGTTTTGTAAACTAATATCATATCTGCCTTCCAAAGAGGTGAAAATGTGCCAAGTCATGGGTCCTATTTACATAATTATACAAGATATTATGGGTGTACTACAAAATCATTATTGTGGGGAATATTGCTTAATTAGGTGATTTTTTGCTGCTCGCTTGAGAGAGTACATTAAAGTCATGTTTTTTATTTAGCAGTCGAGCAACCTATCACACAGCAGTTGCGTGTGTTACCACCTTCTGGTGGCCGTTGGAGACAATTGAATAATTAATTTCATTATTTCATGTTACCCAACGGATTAATTCTATACCATTGATTTGACATCATATTTATGGGATAGTTCGAACCTATACCACTAAGGGCACTCCGGTGGTCTAGTGGTTATGACGCTGGTCTAGTAATCCAGATGTCGCGGGTTCGAATCCCGCTCAGTCTGCCTGTGATTTTTTTTTCACAGCAGTCGGGCAACCTTATCACACAGCAGTTGCGTGTGTTACCACCTTCTGGTGGCCGTTGGAGACAATTGAATAATTAATTTCATTATGTCATGTTACCCAACGGATTAATTCTATACCATTGAAAAGACTTCTTATTTTACATTCCAACCTTAATACGTCAAATGTTCTTTATTCAATTCCAATCAAACTTATGTAGTTCAATTTTGAGAATTGTCTATCCCTAATGTGCAATTTGGTGCCAAACGATAATTGCAGTAATAAAGTCTTAAATTGTTAAAATTGTATTGCTCTCTCTCAAAAGTAGTTACGAAACATTTTCAATATTTTTCTAACTCACCCATTGTCCATCTTCACTGTCTTGACAAGGCATAATAGAAGATCTCGCAAGGTATTTGTGTAATTAACACATAAATTAACACATTTCAGCATGACAGTCACGTATAGTTATATAGCGAGCTGCTTTATTATGTCTTCTCAAACAGTTGCAGTTGGACAATGATTGAGTTTACAAAATCCTCTCAAGATTTTTTGGCTACTTTTTCAGAAAGCAATACAATTTTCACAGTTTGATAACTTATTGATGAAATGATCATTTCACATCTAATTTCACCCCAAGAAAATGACAATACTCAAAATTGCAAATTTGACCAGAATTGAATTTAATGTTTCGAGTTATTATTAAGGTTGGAACATAAAAAAAACCTTTTCTCTACATCCAGAGCAATTTAGGGGCAACGAAGCTTGGCCAAAGGGCATGTTGGTGATTTTGTTTTTGTTGCAGGGGAGCGTTACACCCCCTTCCTGATGAAAATATGTGTCAGTTTTTTCATATTTTTGTACTGTACATGCAGCCACATACCTCTCCCATCTGGCAATTGTAGTCCGTGGGCCTTAGGGGAAAATAATTGCCCTATATTTTAGGGGCCGTCTGACAACCCATCCCCCCCCCCCCCCCGTAAAGAGAAGCTTGGAAATAGTCCAGTACAGTAAGGGTTGAATTAGCATGAAATGTTGGGAAAGTAATAAATATTTTTTTTAATGGAAAATACTGATTTATCTTGAAAATTTAGTTGTAGATGAAAAAAAGAGAGAAACAAAAATGGAAAGCTGTAAGGAGTGTTATGTACTCGTGGGCGTCCGGTCATGATTACATGAGAACTGTTTTATCCTAATAATACACTTTTATCAACTTTACTTTAATAATGTTGTTACTTTTTGGTGGTGCCAATGAGTTATCACAGAACTCCTTGGTGGCACATACTTTAGAAGGTGTGCATTTATAGGTTAATTCTGTTATTGATGAATAGACCTGTTTACTAATGTATTTAAATTTATACGTGTTTCTCTCCAGAATCCTTAGTTACCAATTATTTAGTATATTTATTATATTTAGTATATGCATAATGGCATCTCTATGGATGGAATCTATTTTGCATACATTAGATGTTGCTATGTCGGGCAAGCCTCTGGCAAGCTTTTTAGTCGTCAAGAGAAACTTTTGTTCAAGAAGTATGCATAAAATTAGTAAACAGGTCTATTGATAGGGGGAAAAATCACACATAGACTACATCGCTGCCCAAATATGAGGTGATTGTTGCTCAAATATCGGGAATTTTAATACAGAGGATTGTGCTGCTTGTATTCCATCGTATTTCGGGTGGATCGTCTGAATAACATGATGTCAACAGTGACGATACTATAAAAGAGGTGGCAGGGGTGCCCCCATAACTCCTTTCTCCTACCATCATCTCATGAAATAGGGTATATACATTTTTTTTCTTTGAATCAAATGCTGATGAAAAGAATACATTTTCGGTTGTTCATTTTTCTTTTCCTTATCCCCCCCCCCCCCCAACCCCCCCCCCCCCCCCCCGCCCCGAACGTACCGAAGATGTACATGTAACCACTGTTGATAACTTAATGTTGTAGGAATTCTCTGTCTGTTTCTCTCTTGGTCTCTCTCTCTTTCTCTCTGTTTCTATTCCTTAAGTCTGACAGCCAGAGCACCTTACCCCATTTCTCTCTTTTCTGCACATAGGCTTTACCAGTGTGGGACTAAAGAGGGCGGCAGACTGGACTCTTGTCTCCAGGCTCTTCCCACATCAGGCAGAGGACTCCAAGTGCTGGTTTACCATGTAAGTTAATTCTTCCTTGTTGCGCGCACTGTTAGAGTACACTTTCACTGATTGTTTATTTCATGTGTGTAATAGTCACGATACGTTTCTTATGTTATGCCTCTCAGTCTTTTGCTTCTATTTCATTTTTTTTTCTCTTGGTCAATTTTTTTGGTTTTTTTTTTTTTAAATATCTTTTTAATGAGTAATATGCCGAAAGATTTGTTTACAAATTAATAATATCTTTTTGTTTAACTGTTAAATCATCTGTTTCACCACTTTTCATTCTGTTTCTTCATAATTTGTTTGTTTCCAATTTCGACTCATTTTGTGCATCAGGTGTGTATATACACCTGATGCACTTCACGATAACGAAATGTTGCTATAGAATGTTTTCCTGACACATATTTCTCATCTACTTGTTTTCTTAATCCATTTTCATATTAAATTTGTGTTTCCCTGACTCGATTTGCGTTATGCTCTTATTTTCGTCATGCTTTTATTTTCGTCTATCGAATGCGCTTGCGTTAGTTATCTTTGTTATTTTTGTGTGTGTGTGTTTTTGTGCGTTTTTTCTGTTGCTTTAATTTTCAATATGATTATTGTAATTATTAACCCTATGCATTACACACATTTTTATTTTTCTCAACTCATTCTTTGATTCGCTAGATGTCTGTTTCTCTCATGTGTTCGTTTCGCTATTACATGCACTCACTCTCTTAACTTTCCTTTTCTCTCACCCGCGTAGCCAGAATTTTATTTTGGGAGGAGCTGCCGGATCGCGCAAGAGAAGGGTTCGCCTGGAAGGGGGGGGGGGGGGGGGGGGGGGGGGGGGGGGGAGCGGGGGTGCGAAGCGGGGACGCTGCGGCGTGCGTTCTATTCGAGAATTATAATTATCGACTTTTCGATGCATAATTATTATTGTTGTTTTGATACCCCATTTGATTTAGCATGGATATGAGTTTAATAAGTACTACTGGAACTCACTAGAAAGTTTTTCACACTCGTACAAATAAATGAAAAACTGATTTGAAAAAAAAAAAAAAATCATTCTTTTGAACATAGGGCATACGATAATTTTACTGTAACCTCTTACTTTACAATAACAATTAAAGAAAAAGCAAAATGCGAAGACTCCTACCGGTTTAAGCTAGAAACATTTAAAATGTATTTAAGAGATACAAGCAATCTTACAGAAACTATAAAAACAATAAAAATAAAAATGATAAGGTATACATGTAAATAGCCAGTTGCGGTATTCCCAATGTTATTACATTTCACATTTTCTTATTCGAAATATCATATTTTCAAAGGGTTATGGAAAAGGGCGGTTGTTTTTATACAGATATTTGTAATCGCATAAAAGGGTAGCCCTACATCTACATCATATACTGTACATCTACATTTATTATTGCTGCTTCTTGTCCGCTTTCCAAGAGATACCTTTCACTAGTTTTAGGACTTTGGTTTCCTTTCCTTTCTTCCTCTCTCGTGTCTCTTTCACCCCCCCCCCCCAACCCTATTTCTGCATCTGTTTTCCCTTTTATTTCGCCTTGCTTTCTCTTCTATTTCTTGTTGTATAATCTGTATCGCTATATACTATTGTTTTGTTATTAATTTTTCCCCAGCATTTTGCACCTGGCTCATTCATGGGAATGGTCTATATGCATACTGTTACTGGCTTTGTTTACATGTACCTCTCTCTCTCTCTTTCCGGGATGTGCTTTATACTTTACCTCTTTAAGCTTTGCTTCCAATCACCGTCATTGGTTTCTGCTTTACATTAAGGAGTTTTCGGATGTTTCGACTAGATCCTCCAGGGACAATGGACTACTTTGTGTTGACCGCATACAGAGTATGTGAAACATGAAGCTAACAATGGGTGAAGCGAGGTTCACGTTTTAGAGAAGACGGCAAAACCATGCATGTTTGACGCGTTCTCGATCTGTCTACTGAGAGGGAGAAGGGAGAAGACGAGGGAGAAGCCAGTGGACGGGTGAGTCGTTCTTGCACAAGCGCGGTATGCAGCTAACACAAAGCAGTCCATTGTAGCTGGGAGGATCTAGGACGGCGTTCAAGTCGACACATTCGAAAGCTCACTATTGTATGTTATTGTATTACGGTACTCTGGTTTAAATTTATCCTGTCTCCTATGATTGTCTCCTGCCTCTTTTATTTATCCCTTATCTCCTCTGACGTTACCCTCGATTTATATTAAGAACATCGTAAAATTGTTATTGATTATTTCAGAGAAAAGTAATTTTCAAGCACTTATTAAAAAGAAGAAAAACGATTATATTTTTAGTTCTGCTATAAAGCAGAACAATCGACAAATATAGAATTGAAGAAAAGTTGGTTCTTAAGTCCTTGAAGCATTTTTTTTTTGTACGTTCTATAAGGAAGTGGCGTAGCTTTATAGGGGAGACGGGGCACGTACCCAGTGACATGGTGAAGAAAGAAAAACAGAAAAGGAGAGTCAAAAACAGAAAGGGGATGATAACGGAAAGAGAAATGAAAGGACCCTCTCCACACCACATCTTATTGCGTGTCTTGTTAATTCACATTCCATGCACCTGGAAAGATTTTTTTTTTTTTTTTTTTTTTTTTTTTTGGGGGGGGGTCATTTTTTTGTCTCCTTTGTTTTCAATTTTAATTTCATTGCCCACACACCAGATGCACTACCAACAAAAAGCCAAATATTGCTACGTTGTGATCTTCTGATTCCTATTTCTTATCGACTTAATTTCTTCTTCCATTTTTATATTTCATTTCACTTTGTTTCCCCTGACTGGATTTGCGCTATATTCGTATTTTTATTCTATATCTAATACGCTTGCTTTCGTTATCCTTATTATTTGTTTTTTTGTTTCGTTGCTTTGATTTTCAATATGATTATTGTCATTATTACCCCTATATGTATTGACAAAGTTTATTTTTCTCAACTCATTGTTTGACTCGTTGTTGTATGTTCGTATCGCTATAACATGTAATCGCTTCGTTGACTTTCCTTTTCTCTTTTGTTTCGTCTCACCTTTTTTCTTTACCATTTTTTAGACTTATTTTCCCAAGCAGTAGCAGTATAGTAGTAGTAGTAGTAGTAGTAGTAGAAGTAGTAATAGTAGTAGTATTTGTTTCATGTTCGCTTGAAAAAAAAACCCCAGACATATGTGTATATACAGTGCGCCCCAGAAAAAATGAAACTCCAAAACAAAAGTTTATTGTGACCAAACTATGTGCTGTATTACCGCAATTATCTAATTTCCATAAAGTAGAAGTATTTTGATTTCAAATGATACCTTGATGGCATTCCTACGTGCATGCTGTACCGAGATGCATTTAAAAAAAAATAAAATATAAAAGTCACTTGTGTCAGATTTGGTGAAACCGTGAAAACGTTAGGATCACATGCAAACATGACCCGAAGAAAACCTAATGACAAAATTGCTCTCATTTGCTTCTTGTCAAATGAGGGTAAGGGGGATTCCCTTATCATAAGATAAAAGATGGCCGACTTTTTGTTAATGCATGGTGCAGGTAAAAAAAAAAGGGCTTATTTGTACTGAAATGGTACCTGCCGTCAATATGGACATCAGTTTTTTGCATTGTTCAGAACTGCAACGTCTTTAAAGAACAAAGCAGAGAGCAAGGTGATATTTTCATTTTAAAAAATAAAGTAAGGGGCACCTTCCATTGTCATCAAATGGTAAAGTATGGTATAAAGCGCACATAAGGCAGCAACAAATACCAGACTATGGCAATTTTCCACCTCATGATGGGAACATCTTCCATTACAAGAGGGGCATTTTTTTCCCATTACGGCAAATAGCATTGGCCAATGTCTTATGAAAATTCCGATGAAATGCATATCATCACACAATATGAATCTTGTTTATCATATCTTTTCAATCTTACATTCCCCTACTCATGTTACGTCATGTTCGCATGTGATACTGACGTTGTTACGGATTTACCCAAAGTTTGCACTAATGGATTTTTATATGCCATTTTCAAAGCAATCTTACTCTGTGAAAAATGGATACATATTAATGCCATCCAGGTATCATTTGAAAGCATATGCCTTTGTATTTGATGACGAACAAAGAATTATATTCATACAGCTCATAGTTTGTTCACATATAAAACCTTTGTTTTTTGGTTTCGTTTTCTTTTCTTATTTTTTGTGGGACTCATAATGATTACAACTTTCAAAAATTCATAACTTTCATATTGCTATTCTTTTGGGACCCATTGTATATATGAATGAAAGGCTGGATATAGATGCACATTTACTAGGCCACTGCTTAGGGGGACCATGCGGGAAGGGGTCCTATCGTCTTCTTTTCTCGTCATTTAGAGTCTTCCTTTTCTTTTTTCTCACCTTTTCTTCTCTTTCTTTTCCCTTTCTTTATCATGCGATTGAGGGGGTGGGGGTAGGCACGAACTACACGTGCCCTCCTGTAGCTACGCCACTGATGGGGGACAAGGGACACGCACCGTGTTGACACGGTGAAACAAAAACAGAAAAGGGGGAGTCAAATATAGAGGGAAACTAAAATGAAAATGAAAAAGGGGGAAATAATCCCTAGCCAACCTGCCCTATTGGATGGCCTTGTTAATTCGAATTTCATCCACCTTGTAAGATCAGAGACCCCTGCCTTTCCCCTCCCCAAATAAAGTCATTGTCATCTCAGTGCTGGGTCCCCCATGCTTCCCTGTAATGTAAGTTTATATTAACTGAAACATAATTTCTTTATAATAAGTCACAACAAAGGAAGGTTAAAAAAATAATAATCGTCTATTTGGTTGATGAATAGAAGATGTTGGAGATTATTTCTTTCTAACTTTTCAGTAAAATGCTGGTATTCATGATGTATGCGTAATTCCGCCATTGCTTGGATATAATTTTTTGCCATCTAGAAAGCGGCTTCTTACCGTCGGACCAATTATGGTTTATATAATATAAGCAAATGAAAAATCCTGATAAATTGCAAAGAAAATAGCCCTGTGCAATTTTTCCTATTTATAAATAGTTATTCGACCCGTGTAGGGCCACATTATTTGAATTATATATATACTGCGTCCAGCGAAGGACTTTTCATAAAACAATATGCATCGTATACCATGAGATTTAAAGGGGAATAAAAGGCAACAAACATTAGCCTATAATCATGTAGATAATTGTCAGCCTATTACAAATATCTTGAAATTACTCGTTTTTGATTATTTAAGAAGGAGAACAGTGTCTCCAAAAGTTGCAGTTTCCTTGCTTGACATTATCCCATGGGGGCTGCCATTTTCTTTACAAAGTAATGTCAGAACAGTTCTATTTGTGAGATACCCACTGACCTATACACTAGCTACCGTGACACTCATGATCAGCTGTGGAATGCATGACACTGAATTTTCTCATAATAAACCATTTTTGTAGTCATGTACATTCAAATAAAGATACTTTTATCCTGTCATATAACCTATTTGTGTCAAGATATTTGGTTCAGCTGTTTCTTTTGTTAAGCTCGATTTGGCATGCAATTGTAAGTTGCTTGGTCTGACAAAGGTTTGTGAATTCTTTAAAGAAGTGACAAAGATCTACAACTGCTCTTAGATATCACCTGTGGGAGACAATGGAGGTACCAAAATGGCTGCCATTTTGCATGGGTGGCTTTAGTTGTATAATAGCTATTCATTATGCAACATCTTATCCATTGTGTACAGGTAAATGGACATGTACCGCAATGACATCACAGTTTCTTCAAAATGGCAGCCCCATGGGATAATATCTAGCAAGAAATCTGCAAACTTTAGAGAGACTGTTCTCCTTACTGAGTAATCAAATCAGAGTATTTTCAAGATATTTTGAACAGGCTGACAATTTTCCACATGATTATCAGCTAATGTATGTTGAGTTTCATTCTCCTTTAAGACGTCCATTTCATCATTTAATGGAAACAGCCATTAGATATCTTTAGATAAGACACCTTTTCCATGTTATTGAAAATATGTCGGTTTCATTGTAAAATCTTCCGTCTTCTTTTGCAGGATTACCGTGGAGCTTGGAACCAGAACATAATTTCTCACGTTCATTGAGCTACAATGATGACTTCGCACTGCTCTGGGGAGCTGACATGGTACATTGCCATCAAACCATACCTGATATACATCACGGTGAATATTAACTACAAGGATGAATGAAGTTGCGACTATTTTACCCCAGGTTTGCATTATGATGTACAGGTACTAAACAGAAATATGCATCGCTAACGATGTTTAATCTAACCACAATTATCCACATTTGTGAAAGTATTTTCGATATAGTTATTACTATTACCATTTTACCTTGTGAAAGTATTTTCGATATAGTTATTACTATTACCATTTTACCGTATACCATCATCATAGCAGTAGTACATTGTAAAACCAAGGGTGTTAATTATTTAACACCATCTCGGTATCTATATTGGGCCAAACCAGATAAGTGTTAAAAACAAAACCAGTTTTGAATCAAATTGGCGTTGTTTTAACACTCATCTGGTGTAACCCAATATTGATACCGAGATGGTGTTAAATTAACACCCTTTTTTTAGCAGTGTAGTAGTAGTAGTAGTAGGAGCAACAGTAGAGAAGAAGAAGAAAAAGAAGCAGAAGTAGCAGGAGGAGGAATAGTAGTAGTAGTAGTAATAATAATAATAATAATAATGATAATAATAATAATAATATAAATTTATAACGCGCACATATCCGAATGTTTCGATCAAGGCGCAGAACATAGAAATAGTTCAACAGATAAACTACATGTAATTTCTTAAAACTAGGATCTTTAGACAAACAGATAAGTTTTCAGTAGTGTCTGGAATTGTTCTATGGAATCTAATAGTAGTAGTATAGCAGTCATGGTAGTAGTAATTAAGTCCATTATTGCCATTTGTAGTAGTAGTAGTAGTTGTTGTAGTAGTAGTTGTGGTAGTAGTAGTATTAGTAGTAGTTGTTGTTATTGTACTAGTAGTAGTAGCAAATGCGGCATTGTATTTGGACCTTGCACTATTAGTGAAATATTTCAAATATTTTGTCTAATTTTGGTTGGACTTTGTACAGATAATGTTCGAACTGACATTATAAGTCATGTGTGCATTATATTGATATTGGCCGTGTACGTGGTTAGAGATGATTTGTTTATCATTGCCACAACTTCTACAACTATGCTATTCACCATCAGTACTAAAAATAATACTTGTTTCCATAATGAATTTCATTAGATAAATGGTGCTATCTACATGAATATGTACATGTATATAATGTTAAATGTAGCTACATTTACATGTATAAGAGTCTCTTTCATAATCATCATCATCGTAAGTGTGTGTAGAATTGCTACTAGAATACGACTATTTTAAGAATAAGCTTGTAATCATTTTCATTGAGAAAAACAAACAGAGTTCATGGAAAAGATACAACAGCGTTGTGTACAACTCCTAGTAATATGTGATATAATTCAGTTTATAACTGTTTAAGCTTTGAACTCTTTGTTTATAATAATAATAATATTGGATATTTATATAGCGCTCATATCCACCATGAATGGTGCTCAAGGCGCTCCAATATTACCCCGGCTCTAGCTAGGCTACCGATTTCGGTGCTCACAGCATTCAAGGAATTAATTCCTGCCGGTTCCCATTTAACACCTGGGTGGAGAGTGGCAAATGTAGATTAATGTCTTGCCAAAGAACAGTAGTGCCGCGCCGGGGTTCGAACCCACGACCTTCCCATCTCCAGTCAAGTATTTAAACCACGTATATACTTGTCAATTGGATTTGTGCAGAGACTGTGTGTGATGGTATAATGGTACAGTAAGGGTTCAATTCTGATAACATCTGTAGATGTATCATGTAGTATAATTGTAAACTTTAATAAACGTTGATAATGACGTCATTACGTTCTTAATAATGTTGATATGAGATTATGTTCCTAATAATGGATTAGTTGTGCACCAAGGAGTAGACAATACTAATCAAGATATATGATGTAAATCATCAATAGTGATCTGTCAAATGACAGGTTTAGTAACCCAATCAATTCATATGACAAATGTCTCTCCAAGTGCTACGATCTTGAGCCATCCATTTCATATCTCCGTATCCTACTGCTCCAACTGTAAATAAACGTAAACAAATATTTATGTAGGCCTACATGGATATGATAGATGTTTTCATTTTTATAAGGTCATTCAGATTACCCATATCCCTCTTATGTTTTATGCTAAAAACAAAGTCATCAAATCTATAATAATTATGTACACTATTACACACTATGGGGTATGCAGCTCATTGTATATTTGGTCAGGATTGCAATTGTAAATAAGCAAGAAAAATAAGAATTTTTGTTCATTGACATGAATTCTGTAGAGATGACATTAACGTGTAGTATTGACAAATCAATGAAAGTCTCGTTTCATTTTGTAAAGATGACATTAACGTGTAGTATTGACAAATCAATGAAAGTCTCGTTTCATTTTGTAAAGATGACATTAACGTGTAGTATTGACAAATCAATGAAAGTCTCGTTTCATTCTGTAAAGATGACATTAACGTGTAGTATTGACAAATCAATGAAAGTCTCGTTTCATTCTGTAAAGATGACATTAACGTGTAGTATTGACAAATCAATGAAAGTCTCGTTTCATTCTGTACAGATGACATTAACGTGTAGTATTGACAAATCAATGAAAGTCTCGTTTCATTCTGTAAAGATGACATTAACGTGTAGTATTGACAAATCAATGAAAGTCTCGTTTCATTCTGTAAAGATGACATTAACGTGTAGTATTGACAAATCAATGAAAGTCTCGTTTCATTCTGTATGGAAGACATTAACGTGTAGTATTGACAAATCAATGAAAGTCTCGTTTCATTCTGTAAAGATGACATTAACGTGTAGTATTGACAAATCAATGAAAGTCTCGTTTCATTCTGTAAAGATGACATTAACGTGTAGTATTGACAAATCAATGAAAGTCTCGTTTCATTCTGTAAAGATGACGTTAACGTGAAGTATTGACAAATCAGTGAAAGTCTCGTTTCATTCTGTAAAGTAAAAATAGTGTACGTGATTATAGGCCTATATAATCATATATAAAGGGAAATGTATTCCATCTTATTTTAAGGAGAGATATCTAAGACTCTGTCAGAAATGTCAGATACCCCCTACCCCATGGACGTCATATGAGGGAGCGGGATTTGCAAAGATAATATAAATATACATGTATATCACATAATGACTTTATCATTGTCATGTCATTAAAGATATCGAATGTACACTTTTTCTTCTTCAAATGAAGCTTTGGATAGCATGAAAGACATACTAAACAAAAATTATGTACATAATGTTAAATAGTGGATGAACAACATGGAAAATACATATTTTGTTTCTTATTGACTGGTTCAAGGTCATCTTAAGATTTCATGTCATCAATAAGCAAGGATTTAGATATTCAATACATAATTGTATGTATGTGTTTATAAGAAGAGATTATAATGTTTGCAAACTATAAAATATTTACTTGATTTTCGTTGCATTTTTGTCTCGGTCGCTCATTGTACCATAGCATGTCTTGGACACCAATAAAAAAAATAATACATTGCAAGAAATGACATAAAGTCTGTGAAACTAAAATAATGTTAAATGGCAGCCTTTTACAGAACAATGGATTTGTAACTGCCTTGCTATACTACGATTAGACATTGGAAGATTGTTACATGCACAATGAACATGGGGGAATGAAGAGAAACGTAGTCGAGCGCCATCTAACGACAAATGTGTTATAAACGAGTTCGTTGAAAAGGATGGGAGAAAGGACTCTCGGAAAGATAAAGTGGAGAGAGAGAGAAGGGGGAAGGGAGAGAGAGAGAAGGGGGCGGACAATCGGAGTGGTAATATTAATGCAGATAGCTAGATAGAAAACAATAATTAAGAGAAGGATAAGAACAGACAAGGTAGAGGAGAGAGTAAGGAAAGTTAGAGCAGGGAAACATATACAGAGAGAGAGAGAGATTTGTCAAGACAGAGTGTGAGAGATAACAGAGACTCGAGTGCATTGGAACAAAAACAAACTAAGACAGAATTATAAAGAGATGGAGAAGTAAAGGGAGAGAGAAAGATGCTTAGAGAATTGAGGAAAGAAAGTAAAACACCAAGAAAGAGACTCAGTGACACAGAGAGACAGAAAGACATTTGAAAGGGTTGATAATAATCACATAGAAACATGCAGCTACCGAGAAAGAAAGAAGAGAGTAGAAATTAAAATATACGAAGAGTGAAATTACGAGGATGGACCTACACAGACAACAAAACGTTAATCTATAAAGAGAAGAAATGACAGTGTTAGGCCTCTACTTTGCTGTTGTAATCCTATTATTATACCTGGTAGTATATGATATAGATCTCTTCCGTGTAGTAGTACAACATTACTGACACTATTCATGGTTTCACTGCAAACATGCGTTCTAAAATCATCTGGAATAAGGTCTAAGTCATGGGACCATGGCCCTGTTACATTAAAAAAGTACGATAATTTGCATCTCCTCACAGTTAATCGTATTTACCCCAAATAAATTTGATCTTCATCAGCCAATCGTAAATTTACAATAAATTAAATGAATGGCAAGTGAAGAAATATGACGTAACAAAGGTCATACATGTACTCACCTCCCTGTGCGTTATAAGATACATGAATGGAAATGTTTATCCAACCTAACAACGCATGATACATGCAATTCACATTCTGACTTTTAATAGCTTTTCATATAGGTGAATGTAATAGTTTGTCACTAGGCAAATATGTATAAATTTGAATACATTACGAAAATTACCTATTAATAGTATCCCACATGCATTGTGTATCCTTCAATCAATCGTGTCTTTACAATAAATAGTAACTTTACTATTCATTTTATATAGCAGAAAGATACAATGTATGATTAGATACAATAATTTTTGTTGCAACCAGACTAGAGATATAATACATTGGAAGTCGATCTTTATGTTACAGGGCCCTTGCTCAATCAACTACTTGTCGGAGATAAATTAAGAACTTAAAGCAAATTTGCTCAGATTTCTGTAACTGAGCGCTCATTACCATATAAGTACTCAGAGGCGTGTCTACGGGGGAGGGGGGGGGGGGGGGGGAATTGTCTACAGCTCGGTCGCTTTGCATGTGTCCTCGCATAATATGTTTGCTGGAGCAATCCAGCCAGGCGCCATGTTATAAGCACACATGAAACTCCAACCACAACTCGCATCCTATCGAGTACTCATTTAACACCTGGGTGGAGAGGAGCAATGCAGATAAAATGCTTTGCGCAGGGACATAAGTACCATGCCGAGGATCGAACCCATGATCTTCTCATCTCCTGTCAAGTGTTTATACCACTCGACTACGATACTTCTACGCAGTGTGCAACTGCTTTATTTTTCCGTTTGTGCTATGTACGTTTCTAAATTGGTGTAGATGACCACTAAATTTTTTAAACAGGCAAGAATGATTGCTTTTAATTGTTTCATCTTTTAAACATAAAGCTCAATCAAAGATGTTATCACAAAATTTCACCTATCTCTACTCATGTAGGTAATAGGGAATACGATTTGAAAATATCATTTTAATGGAGATATGTGTTGTACATAATGAATTTATTGTTTTCATCATCCACTTAAAGAATCGATTTGTATTGAATGGAATTTCGAAAACATCAAACATTTGGATCAAGTTTGGTCAAAATTATTGTGTATAAACGAAATAATTTAAATAGTCCCAAACTACAGTGGATCGAACGCGCATTTCTTGTTTCCAATTGTATCATTTCAATATCAACGCAAGAATGTTTAATTACTGGAATTTTCAAAGCAATCACTTTGGAACTGCCGTGTTACTAGATTATACGATTCGCCATCTTTGGAAGATTGTTTCTTTACAGCACAATGCAGCACCCCCCCCCCCCCCCCCGCCCCCGCCCCTTCTTCGCGGATTATCAATTTTCCGACAGGAGGGAGACTACAAGAAAGAGAGCCACCTATTTACAAAGATAATTATGAATAGATGGCTTTGAAAAGAAACGCCATCTAACGGCAATGGCGTTACAAATGCGTTCTGTGAGAAGACCACCGATTGAGGTTAGAGAGTAGGGGGGGGGGGGGGGGGGCGGCGGACAATCGGAGTGAAGATAGTAATGAAGATAGGGAGAATGGGGAGAACAGAAGAGAGGAAGGCATACAGAGAGAAAGAACAGAGAAAGAGAGAGAGAGAGCTCTATCAAGATAGAAACGAGAGAATACAAAAAGAGACTCAGAGTGGAAACAGAAGCAGATAATACAGAAAAAAAAGATGGAGAAAAAGCTACTAAAAAGAGAGAAAAGGCGAGGCAAGGTAGAGGAGAGAGTAGGGAAAGAGCATTGAGACATTATACAGAGAGAGAGACAGGGAGAGAGAGGAGATATCAAGACAGAGAGGGAGATAATTAACAGAGACTGGAAGTGGGTACAGAAGTAATGGGAGAGAGAGAAAGAGAGGTAAGATAGATCACAGTAGAGAATGAGTAGGGCGATAGAAAGAGAGAGGGGAGGGGGTCGAGAGAAAAGAAGGGGCGGGTCCAAGAGAGTGGAGAGGAGAGAGAAAGTGAGTGAGAGAGAGTGAGTCACCCCCCCCCCCCCCCTTCCTATCTCTCCCTCTTCTTTCTCTCTCCTTCTCTCTCACTCTCACACACACCACATTGTCGGGGATGTTTATTTCTTTGACAACATTCTATTATACAATGTTTATACAGGCTGATACATGCAAAAGCAAAGTAATGCAATGGTATAACTGTAGAGAAATTGTCACTAGATGGCGCTCGACCACTCAACAACAACAAAAAAAAAATCACGGATCTCTACGGAAAGAGATCAGTGCCATACATGTAATGACGTATAGAAACCAACATCCCTGGAGGAACTTAGAAGTTGAAAATTGCTGTAATTATCTTATGTGATGATGACGTTAACAGGGAATATGATAGCTAGCGATGGAGACAGCATTCTGGAATTCAAAAAGATGTTCCGCCTCTAAACGGATTCGTCCTCGATTTTGGTGTATAATGTTAGGTATGCACATAACAATGATACTATAAGAAGATAATCAATGTATATTGTGAAATCTATTCAGATTAGCCATGCTCATTCAATGAACAGGGTTGGATTCAGAATGATATTCTATTTCATTTTTAAGTCATTCTATTTTAATTTTTATTAAAAATATAAACATTCATTGCTACATCTAAATAATTACACTTAGTAGCTCAAAATTATAAATAAATGGTATGAGCTCATTAGTAGAGTTGTATCATCCCCTCTATCTACCAGACTAATGGAGGAATATGACAGGAATGGCCATCTTTTTTATCTCGTATGATAATGACGTCATCAGGGAATATGGTAGCTCGTGATGGAGACAGCATTCTCGTATTCAAAATGACATTTAGCCTATAGACCAATATCTATTGGATTTTATTTTTAATGCTACATATTATAAGAGCATCATTACAAAGTTTAAACACATGCATGTATCATATGAAATGTATCCAAATTAATCATAACCAAGTAATGTACAGGTATGGGATCCGGCAGGATTGTAATTGTCACTTATTCAGTGTTCAGTACTTCAGAGTTTCATTGAGAAGGTCTTAGATAATTAATATGCCACATAATGCATTATTGGTTGGACTTTTAGCTCATTTTGCCATAGCATGTCTTGGACACCAATAAAAAAGTAATACATTACAAGAAATGACATAAAGTCTGTGAAACTAAAATAATGTTAAATGGCAGCCTTTCACAGAACAATCCATTTGTAACTGCCGTGCTATACTGTATAATAACGATTAGACATCATGGGAAGATTGTTACATGCACAATGAACATGAGGGAATGAAGAGAAACGTAGTCGAGCGCCATCTAACGGCAAATGTGTTAAAAACGAGTTCATTGAAAAGGATGAGAGAAAGGACTCTCGGAAAGATAAAGTGGAGAGAGAGAGAAGGGGAAATGGAGGGAGAGAGAAAGAGAGAAGGGGCGGACAATCGGAGTGGTAATATTAATGCAGATAGCTAGATAGACTGGGGAAAAAAGAAAATAGGGAAGTATATAGAGAAAGAGATGAGATAAATTAGAGAGAGAGAAGGGGGTGGACAATCGGAGTGGTAATATTAGTGCAGATAGCTAGTGGGGGAAGAAGAGAGGGGAAGGTATAGAGAAAGATATGAGATAGATTAGAGAGAGGAAAAAGAGAGAGAGTTCTATCAAGATAGAGACGAGAGAATGATATACAAAAAGAAACTCAGAGCTGAAATATAAGTAAATGATAGAGATGAATAGATAAAAAAATTATAATTAAGAGAAGGATAAGAGACAAGGTAGAGGAGAGAGTAAGGAAAGTTAGAGAAGGGAAACATATACAGAGAGAGGGAGAGAGATTTATCAAGGCAGAGTACGAGTGTGAGAGATAACAGAGACTCGGATTGGGGAGAGAAGCAAATTAAGACAGAATTATAAAGAGATGGAGAAGTAATGGGAGAGAGAAAGAGAGGGAGATGCTTACAGCATTGAAGAAAGAAAGTAAAACACTAAGAAAGAGACTCAGTGACACAGAGAGAGAGACAGAAAGACATTTAAAAGGGCTGATAATAATCAGATAGGAACATGCTACCGAGAAAGAAAGAAGAGAGTATAATGAAAATATATGAAGAGTGAAACTACAAGGATGGACCTATAAAGACAACAAACGTTGATTTAGAAAGAGAAGAAATGACAGTGTTTAGGCTTCTACCTTGCTGTTGTAATATAATCTTTAACATGCATTATATACTTGGTAGTATGCTATAGATGTCTTCTCTGTAGTGCAACTGACACTATTCATAGAGTTTCACTGTAAACATGCGTTCTAAAATAATCTGGAATAAGGTCTAAGTCATGGGACCATTGCCCTGTTACATTAAAAAATTACGATAATTTGCATCTCCTCACAGTTAATCGCATCTACCCCAAATAAATTGGATCTTCATCAGTCAATCGTAAATGTACAATAAATTAAATGAATAACAAGTGAAGGAACATGACGTAACAAAGGTCATACATGTACTCACCCACCTGTGGGTTATAAGATACATAAATGGAAATGTTTGTCGAACCTAACAACGCATGATACATGCAATTCACGTTCTGACTATTGAACAAGTATAGCTTTTCATATAGGTGAATGTAATGGTTTGTCATAGGCAAATATGTATAAATTTGAATACATTACGAAAATGGCCTATAAAATACCCCCATGCACTGTGTCTCCTTTAATCAATCGTGTCTATACAATAAATAGTTACTTTACTATTCATTTTATATTGCAGAAAGATACAATGCTTGGTTAAATACAATTCATTGCAACAAGACTGGAGATATAATAAATTGGAAGTCGATCTTTATGTTACAGGGCCCTTGCTCAATAAACTACTTGTCGGAGATAAATTAAGAACGTAAAGCAAATTTGCTCAGATTTCTGTAACTGCGCGCTCATGACCATAATAGCAGTACTCAGAGGCGTGTCTACGGGGGAGGGGGCACTTGGGGGGGGGGGGGGGGGTTCTACAGCTTGGTCGCTTTGCGTCCTCGCATATATGCTTGCTGGAGCAAGGCGCCATGTTATAAGCACACGTGAAACTCCAACCACAACTCGCATTCTATCGAGTACTCATGTAACACCTGGGTGGAGAGGAGCAATGCAGATAAAATGCCTTGCGCAGCGACATATGTGCCATGCCGATGATCGAACCCATGACCTTCGCATCTCCAGTCAAGTGCTTATACCACTCAACTACGATACTTCTACGCAGTGTGCAACTGTTTTATTTCTCCCTTTGTGCTATGTACGTTTTTCAATTGGTGTGCATGGCTGCTGATTTTGTAAACAAGAAAGAATGATTGTTTTTAATTTGTTTCATCTTTTAAACAAAGAGATCAATCAAAATCATGTGTTTTATAAATTTATTTGGATTGGAGGTAATAATCGTGTCTAACGTTCTATATTATGTAGTGCGGCCTTAATATGATTGATGTATGTTCATTTTCTCAGGCAAAAAAATTAGTTTGGTCGAAACTTCTCTTTGATGATGATTTTTCTCGTGATTGGAAGAGAATTGAAGTTGGTATGTTGAGGGATTTTCATGATGGCTACCAGATTCTTTTCAAGTCCCAAGCTCCAGAAGGAGTTTTGAAAAAGCTGAATTGCCAGCTAGGGGAAACACTACGAATTTGGTATATTTTTAGGCAGAATATGAAGGTGCACTTGAACATGGAAGATGCACATAAAATGGATCTTCTGTGGTATAATGAAGATATTCGTCTTAAGAGCAAACTTATTTTTATTATTCTGGGTGGTACGATAAGGGGATTACTAATGTTCAAGACCTGATTTTAGGGACATGTTTTAAGGAATTCCTTGAACTGGTATTAGAATATGACATTTATGATAAGCGTAAATGTAATTTTCTTATCAAAGCTGTTCCATGGGACTGGTTAAATTCTGATGATAATTACTTGTTTCATTCTTGTGTTCAGAAATTGCTTAATATTTGGAAAGTTCCAAAGTATGCATAATGGTATTTTAAAGGAGACTATTGTCCCCGAGAAAAATTGAAGAAATGGAATAGTATTTTGAATATGGAAAAGACGTGTGACGATTGGAAAGTCGTACATAAATCCCATTTTAGATTCACGTTGGAAACACAATTAAGATCATTTTATTTTAAAGTTTTTCACGTGGCAATTGCCACCAATGATTTTTTATGTAGGGTGAAAAGATCTGAGAGTCAACTTTGTGCTCTGTGTATTGAAGAATCAGAAACGATTCACCATTTATTGGTTAAAGGGATACTCAACCGCAGATTGTGGACGTTTTAATGCCGCTAGAGGGCACCGTGATCGTTACCTGATCATGCCGTTCCTCCGCGGGGCGCAAACTTCGGATACACTGGTCGCCGCACAAACATGCACGCTCCACCTGAGCTCGAGCTCTCGTGCGAGATTTGGTCGGCTTCGTGCAGTCGAAATGTAATCACACTTAGTACAACGGACGCGTTCAACGCACAAACTTTGTGTACAAGTGAATGGGGCTTACGCAATCGTGGCTTTCCCCACGGCCGCCGGTGGCGTATCCCTTTAAATGTCGAGTTGTTACTCCCTTGTGGGAGAAATTAGAAAAAAAATTCTGTCCGAGAAAATAAAAAGGTCAGTTGTTTTGTCAGTTTTTGAACGCTTATTGGCTGTGATGACACATGTTTTGCTAGCTCATGTATCAACTTTATTACCCTGTGTACCAGGTATTATATTCACTGTTGTCAATTTCGTCACTGTTGACTCTCTCTTATCTTTTATTCAGTCCAAACATCGATCAGAATATGTTATTGCTGAATTGATTCAAAGAATGGTAAATTGGGTCTTCATTTCTAAAAAAATGTTTTCAAGCTGTGAGTTTGGTTAAATATCTTTATCCTGCTATTCCACTATTCCTTTGTCATTATTGTTACTAGTATTTTTTTTATTTGCACATTATTTCAAACTGGTGACCGTTTATTTTTTGAGCCTCTATTCGGTACTTGTGATGTACATGTATTCTGTACTTTTGTATAATCGACCGTTTTATCCAATAAAAACATTTTAAATAAGAGATAAATCAAAGATGGCATCACAAAATTTCACCTATCTCTACTCATAATATGTGATTTGAAAATATAATTTGAATGGAGATACGTAGGCTATTGTACATTATGGATATACTGTTTTCATCATCCAATAGAATTTTGAAGACATCAAACATTTAGATCAGGTTTCTTCAAATTATATATTGTGTATACCGGCAGTGGCGGATCCAGGGGGGGGGGGGGGGGGGAGGGGCACTTCCGGCCGGTGACCCCCCCCCCTACCTTTGGAAGATAAGTATGCATTTTGACCATAAAGGATCCGCCCTTTTGTCTATTGTGCCCCCCCCCCCTTGTAGAATGAAAACTTTTTTTCAATTTCACATATCTCTACTCATATAGGTAAACGTGTTCGAACACCATCTAGCGGCAAAGACGTTACAAACGAGTTATGTGAGAAGACCACTGATTGAACTCAAGGAGAGATAAAGTGGAGAGAGAGAGAGAGAGACGAACAGCCGGAGTGGAGATAGTAATGCAGATAGCTAGGGAAAAAAAGAAGAGAGAGAGAGGTATACGGAGAGAAAGAGCAGAGAGAGAGAGAGAGAGGGGGGGGGGGTGAGAAAAAAAGTGTGCATGTGTGTGCGTGTATGTGTGTGTTTGAGAGAGAGAGAGAGAGGGGTGAGAAAAGGGTGTGCATGTGTGTGTGTGTGTTTGAGAGAGAGAGAGAAGGGGCGCAGGTTAAAGGCAATGACTAGCATTGTTAGGAATTTAAAAATATCTCATTCTGTTACTTGAAATTTGTATAAAATGTGAGTTATAGTTTTCAAATATGGCTATGAGAGTCTCAAGTCATAAAACCTTTGGGAAGTATTTTAAAACAGTGAAAATCTAAGTCAATGTTTGGAAAGAAAATCTATCATTTTAACGGTCGGTTCTTGGAGTTTGAATTTATACTGAATAGCGATTTGTGCAATTTTCGTAGCGTGCGAATAATACATGTTGAATGCGAGTAGATTGACAGTCTCGATCATGTTCTCCAAAAAAAAAAAATGCACACGATCTCAACGCAGAGTGAGCCAGACAACTTATTTTTTGAACTCGAGAGTAACGGTCTCTTATTAAAACGTCTCGAAGACGCGAAATTATAAAATCGCGGTTTGCGTTGTACTTACAGCTTTTCATTCCAAATAATGGTTTTTTCAGGGTTTTTGAGTACTAATACATGTACTCATCACATGTTTCATCTTGTTTGAGAATTTCTTAAATCAGCTGTTCACAAAGGTAGCCAATGCCTTTAAACAATTAACAACCCTTAATTATTATTATATTTCTTTAAATAAAGAGAAGGTATCTTTTGGGAGTTTACGTCAACCTCTCTCTCTCTCTCTTTCTCTCCCGTTACTTTTTCCCCACTCCGAGTTTCTGTTAACCCCCCCCCCCCGGTCTTGATCTCTCTCTCTCTCTCTCTGTATATAATGTCTTCCAGCTCTTTCCTCACTCTCTACTCTATCTTTCCTCTTCTTTGAACTCTCTTTAGTATTATGTTCTCCATCTCTTTATCTGTATATTATTTGCTCTGTTTCCAATCTAATGGGGTGTTGCAAGAAAGTTGCGATTGATTGCAAGTTGCAACAGTTGCAACTGATCGGTACTGACCAATCAAAATCATTGTTGTAAGCGCATCTTCTTGAATGGGCAGACCCTGAACCATTCAGAATGGTTGTTCTAATTTGCTTTACAATTTACAATCAATCGCAACTTTCTTGCAACACCCCATAAGTCCCTTTTTGTATTCTCTCGTCTCTCTCTCTCAAGCTCTCTCTGTTCTACTTCCACTCCCCGTCACCCGTCCATATCGCTCTCTCTCCCCCCCCCCCCCTCCCCCCCCCCCCCCCCCCCCCCCCCCTCTCTCTCTATTGACTCCCCGCCACCGAATCCCCGCCCCCCGGTCCATCTCTCTCTCTCGTTCGCTCACTCCACATGCCACACTGTCAGGAATGTTCATGTATATATTCTCGTAATGACAAAAATGGAAGTGCCCTTTACTTATTCCTTTTTTCAAGTAGGCCTAACATTTTAAGGTGTCATTTTTTTCGTTCATTTTACGAAAAAGAAGTCATTCCACTATAAAATAGTTATGAAATTACAATTATTTTATTTTTTAGTTATTATTATTATTATTATTTTGTAATGGATTCCACTGTCTGAAGCGTGAAATTTCATTCCAAAAACGAAGGAATTCCAAATAAGACTCCCCAAAAGGTGGATTTTCTAACACGATCGCAAATTAACTCATTAACTCAAGGGCAATTCCATGACCCTATTCCACATGTTCGTGTTACGTAATGTGTCATCGTAATGTTTGCACATTTCAATAGGTGATGGACAAGACTCATTGCCCCATAGAGGTTCATTTTATTTTAAAATGTCTTTCCGATATAGTTGATTTTGGTTTGGTTTGGTTTAAACGCATGACTAAACGGGGAATTGTCCAGATGAGTGGTTCTACTTATCGCACCCGCACAACCAACCTGAAGGGGTTGAATGATTATTCCACATTGTCCAACAAACAATCGCAGGCGGAATGGGGGGGGGGGGGGGGGGGGGGAGGTACGAGTCCCCCTTTTGAAACCTCCAAACAACCCCAAAATATGCCATCTTTCTAATTTTCGCTAGAAATTTGTTAGAATTTTGCTGCCCTTATTTAAAACCCTGAATCGCGCCCCTGATAATGACAACATCGACATCCCGATCTCATCTGCTATGTTGAGCAAAAATAATAACCCCATACAGAATCACTAACTAAACATGTTTACTTTTTATTTTTTCCTTTTCAGGCCATCGGAATGAAAATTATTTTTCGGAATCCACCCCTCCCCTCCCCATAATATTTGCGGCGACATAAGTCAAGACTTTCTGCAAACTTCAGGGGGAAAAAAGGGTCTTTTTTTGTTGAAATCATCATTACACTATTCATGGAAGCAAAATTCAACAAATCAATCAAACTCTTTTAGAATATTATACAATTCTATTGATTCTATGTAATCTACGTACTGCCTCATTTCCTGTGAGTCTTATATAGGTTTGATAGTTAAAATCGGTCATGCGGAGTACTGCGGTCTATCTATGGAGGCTCTTGGCGAGAGGTCCCGAGTTCGATCCTCAACCGATGCTGAAATTAGAGAAGGTGTTTTACTCACATTAACCCTCTCGACCCAGGTGTATTAAATGAGTACCTGACAATACTGGTGTAATAATATCTGCAGGGCCCACAGGAGTAATATGGCCAATAACACCTGGTGAAATCACTGATAAAGTCATTAAAGTCTCTCGATGAAGTTTCAACCCTGGTTATGATGAAATTGATGTTAAAGTAGAGAATCATATCATTCATATTATATGGTATCCGTTGACTGACATTTTTTTAATTGTGCTCTTGTAACTGGAAAAATTTCCACCAAAGTTAAAAATTGCACGAGTTGTCCCAGTCTTTAAAAGCGCCTCCCAAAGTGAAGTTAATAATTATTGTATAATTATGTAAATAGGACCCATGACTTGGCCCATTTTCACATTTTCACCTCTTTGGGAGGCAGATATGATATTAGTTTACAAAACGAGTTTACCACTTGCTATTATGTTAACATCATGTCTGCCTCTCAAACCGGATGATTAACTCTCTATTGTTAATACAGTTTTTATTTAAAGGGAGTGGCAAGTCGTAATCCATGGGCCTGACTAGTTGGCCTGACTCGGGGAAATTCGGATACAATCAGGTCCAATCGTGCGCTACCGAAGGAATGTTATTGCCGAATTCCTCGCGTGATCGTTAACTCGAATCCCTACATACGTAACGGACCAATGAGATTCAAATACTGGAATAAAGAACGGGCGATCTTGTTTACTCAAATTTGGGTCAATGTGCGAACTTTTATTAGCTGCGCGCGATAAATTGAAGTCGCTTTGAACTTTGATCCAGAGAAAGGAGCAGCCAACTGTAAAACCGCCCATAGATTGCGACTTGTCGCTCCCTTTAAAATATTTGGAAAGGTACAATTGCCTCACTTTATCCTCCTCTCTTCCTCCCTATTTCTCTCTGTATCTTCTTCTCTTTCTCATTATTTTATCATTATATTTTATCTCAAAGGGCTTTCATGCTGTCAAGCCTCGGCTTATTATGAAAACCCTCTTGTTTGATTTCTCTTTCTATAATCCTACTGTTAGCCTTGTAGTTTAACCCTAATAGGCCCGGGGGGGGGGGGGGGCGGATTCCGCCCCTTCCTCGACGTTTCGCGTAATATGTTCGCATCGCGAAAAGTAGTCACCACGCCGCTTCACTACTTTTTTCTTTCAAGTCTTGCGCAACTTTTGAGACCAAATTTGTGATGTCCGCGCGTGCGGTTCCGGAGTTACGCAACATTTCGTAAGTGCATGTCAGACCCCAAATTGCTCAAAAACGTGATTTCGTGTATAAATCCAATGTAAATTGTGTTTCCAGCTAAAATTCATAAATGTTTCATTATTTTTACTTTGAATGTTTAAAAACAATTAATTTTATGTTGTTTATGATTAAAATAGTGTCGCCGACGAATTCCATCGAAAAAAACAATAAAAAACAAAAATTCGAAAAACAAAGAAATACATAAGAAATTTAAAAAACAATAAAATACAAAAGAAAAAAAGGATTTTACCGATTTTTTTGGGGTTTATTTGATCAGAACCTGACAAAGAGTCTCTATACCAAAAAATAGCAGTTTTGGGGCTTTATTTAATTAATTAGAGCAAACCATTAATTTTATGCATAAATTAGCATAATTAATTAGTTGTGACATTTTTCGGAGAAACTGACTGTACAGTTTTGTAGATTACGTTGTCGGCGACGTGTGTGCCGATTTTCGTTGCGAATGCGCGGTGGACGGCCGAGATCTTAGGGGGGGGGGGGCGGAATCAGCCCCCCCCCCCCCCCCCCCCCCCCCGGCTGTGAGATGGGTCTAAATAACCCGGCTCTATTAGGGTTAAGATATATTAGTGTCATGATGTATTGTATAACGTGATTATATGATTTGTATAACGTATGCATTCCATTATTTGATGAATTGAGAAATCAAGCAGAAATCAATAAATCAAATCAAATCAAATCAAATAACTACATACCAATATCTGTTTTACCATTATTTTCTAAAATACTTGTGCTGTATATATAACGCTTATCAACTTTCCTATATCAACATGCTGTAATTTCGAATTGCCAATATGGTTTTCGACCTGGACACTCCACATCCCATGCGGCTATTGACTTGGTCTCTAAAGTTCGAGATGCTTTCAACTCAAGTGAAATTTTAATTGGTTTGTTCATGGACCTGAGTAAGGCTTTTGATACCTTAAATCATTTTATATTATTGGATAAATTACAAAATTATGGTATAAGAGGTGTTCCTTTCCAGTTATTTCATAGCTATTTAACGAACCGCAGTCAATATGTATTAGTTAATCATACCTGTTCAGATCTTGGCGGATTGGGATGTGCAATGCCTCAGGGTTCTATAATTGGTCCTTTGTTATTTTTGATTGATATTAATGACGTATACAATATTTCAAGTACATTAGAACTAATATCATTTGCAGATGGTACTAGTATGTTTATGTCAAATTGCAATCTTAATTTTTTAGTTGCTGCATGAGTTCAACACTGAAATACAGAAAATTAATGAATGGTTAATAAAGTTGATCTTGAATATTAAAAAGACTCATTTTTTAATGCTTTCTACAAACAGATATATTGGAACAAGTAATTTGAAAATATTCATTGACAAAGATAGGATTGATTTTGTTGATTACGTAAAGTTTATTGGTAATTGATTCAAAATTGTTGTGGCATAAACACATTGATATCTTGTACAATAGAATTTCCAAATGTACTGGCATTTTGTATAAATTGAAGCATTTTCACAAAATATACTGCGCATGATTTATATTGCCATTATAACACCCCACCTATTCTATTGCAATATTGTTTGGGCCAATTCAACGAATTACTCTTTGCAACAATTATTTCGACTCCAAAAAAAGAGCCGTTAGAATCATTTATTCTTCAGATTACCACTTGTCTCGAAATAGAACAGTGTAGGTTTAGTAAGTGTATTTTATAGGGGTTCAAAGATCTGGAATGAATTGCACCCAGATATAAAGTTAAGTCCATCTTTAAACTCACTCAAAAGCAATTATAAATCACATTTACTCGAACAACATTAGGCATTTGTCTGGCATTATACATTGTCTGTGTAGGGTTTGTCCTGGTTGATTAACTTTTCTTTCAAATCCTATATTACCGGCCAGTATCTACATTCTATCGAACCAATATGCCCATTTTATGTATGTATTTATGTATGCAACAAAGGTGGCAGCTTTTTATAAAGCTACTTGCTTTTCTTGCTGTCTCCTCTATCTTGTAATTGTATATTTTGTTCTGATTTGGATTTGTATGTATTTTGAAACTGCATGTATATTGATGGAAATAAATAAATAAATGAATGAAATGAATAGTAGTAGTAGTAATAGTAGTAGTATTTTCATTGTTATCATCAGTATTATTATTATTATATTATTAGTATTATTATTATTATTATTATTATTATTATTATTATTATTATTATTACAATTGTTATTATTATTATTATTAGTAGTAGTAGTAGTAGTAGTAGTAGTAATGTTAACATTACGATTATTATCATTACAACATAAAACACCTCGCAGCAAAAAGTGGCCAAAACTGCAGTAAGTGGCCAAATTTGCGATAAATTTAAGATACATGGCATAAAGCAGCCACACCCTAATAACTTAAAATGTTAAATCTACATTTAAAAGGTTGGAGGAGTGACAACATTTTTAAAATAGTAAATTAACACTTTTAACATGCTGGATGTAATAGTTTAATAAAGGACCTATGGGATGCAAGTACATGTTGATCTTTGATGATGTGTATTGTTCTGTACATTACAAAATTTACAATCATTTGATCTGAATATATGTGTCATATATTTTTAAATATTTTTTGTAATTATTTTATTTTACCTGCTAATTAGCCCCGCCCCTAAATTATCCTTTGGAGTCTGATTCTTCACATGACATCATCAGTCAATCATCAGTCACGTAAAACAAGCAAAACAATAGACACTGGTATGTACAGTATCTCTCTTTTTTGTACTTGCTCAAAATAGGATCGTGTGTTTTCATACAACAGATTTTCAGTACCTTTCTTTTCCTGTGATGCTGGAGCATTTCTGACAGAGCATCTGCTATTGGGATTGATAGTTTATGAGTTGGTGTAGTATGAAAACATGCGGTGCTATTGTGAGCAGGTGTTAAACTGAGGGGTAGGTACATACCAGTCTATTGTTTGGCTTGTTTTAGGTGACTGATGATTGACTGATTATGTCATGCGAAGAATCTGACTCCAAAGGATTTTTCAGGGGCGGGGCTTAGCAGTTAAAATAAAATAATTACCAAAAAATATTTAAAAATATATGACACTTATTTATATCAAATGTTTGTAAATTTTGTGATGTACAGAACAATGCACATCATCAAAGATCAACATGTCCTTGCATTCCATAGGTCCTTTAAAGGTTGGATGCAGAATGTTAAAAGTGTTCACTTATCATTATGAAAATGTTGTCACCCCTCCAACATTTTAAATGTAGATTTAACATTTGACTTTTTAAGTGCAGCGGTAAAATGCAGTGGTATCTCATCCAAACTCAGGGCAATCAAAATCTAAAACTCATGTATATTGTGCTCCCTTAAGGCTCGTTCAAATATGACATGGGAAACTAGCTGTTACATAAATGGCAAGTGGAGATTAAAAAAGAAGTGTAGCTGCGTGCAACAGAGGTTCTATACCTATTCTCTTCGATGTGTATTTATTAATTTAGTTTTTTCTTCTCCCCCCTTTTTTTAAGAGGGGGGAGGGGGAGGGGGGGGGGGGGGGGTTGGATCCCTATTCTGTGTAAACCCGACCGTTCTTTGTGACTAGCCCTGGTTCAGGGCAGAGGAAATAAATTTTAAGCACAAACCAAAGAGGGGGGAGTAGGTTCCTGATATGTCGTGAGTAAATATAAATTATATTATAAATCAATGGTGAATACGTAATGGGTGATTATAATAATAATAATAATAATAATTGCATTTATATGGCGCTTTATACGGGCGTTTCTAAGCGCACTGGTTGTCTGTCTAAGTAAGTAAACTAGTAAACACGATAACATAAAAGCAAAACAATAACTACATGTATGCGCCTCCATAAAATTACAATTGCTTAAAAAGATGGGTTTTTAGGAGGATTTTAACTGATTCAATAGATGTGGCATTCTGAATATGGGATGGGAGTTTGTTCCAAAGGGTGGGGGCAATGGACGAAAAGGCTCGGTCGCCATACCGGGTTTTTGTACGTGGGCCATAAGATAATTGGAGAGAGGAAGATGAACGGAGGGGTCTGGCAGAAGAGGAGGAACGAAGGGTGACCAAGTCTTGAAGATATATGGGGGCAAGATTATGTGTGATTTTGTATGTGAGAAGTAGGATCTTGAAAGTAATACGAAAATGGACCGGTAGCCAATGAAGTGAGCGGAGAACAGGAGATATATGGCCATGCTTTCTGCTAAGAGTGACTAATCTAGCGGCTGAATTTTGGATACGTTGAAGTGGGGATATATGAGAAAGAGGGAGACCAGCAAGGAGGGAGTTGCAGTAGTCCAAATGAGAGGAGACAAAGGCGTGGACAAGTCGCTCAGCGGATGATTGGTCAAGCAGACGCCTGATCTTCCCTATTTTAAAAATACCCCAAGATGCAGATTTGCAGATGTTTCTAATGTGGTGTTTAAGGGTTAAGTGTTTGTCCAAAGTAAAACCAAGGTCTCTAACACATTCAGAACTCTTTATTACTCCATCCTGAGTATTTAAATTTTCTAGAGCATCTGTATTCCTGAACTGAGACGAAAAATGGATGAGTTCAGACTTGTCTTCATTAAGACGGAGTCTGTTAGTAGTGGACCAAGCTTTGATGTCCATGAGACATTCTCTCAGTGAATTAACAGCAGCAATCCTATCACCAGGTGACATAGTAATGTAAATTTGAGTGTCATCGGCGTACATAGCGTAGTTGACACCAGGATGGCGATTGATGATTCTTGCGAGGGGACCTGTATAGAGCAGAAAAAGCAGGGGACCGGCAACGGACCCTTGTGGAACTCCACAGCTGAAAGAACAAGGAGTTGAACAAGTCTCACCGATTATCACCCTCTGTGTGCGATCTTGAAGGTATGATTTGATCCATTGGATGACAGTGCCTGTGATGGAATAGTAATTACTTAGTCGTTGTAGAAGCAAGGTGTGATCGAGCGTGTCAAACGCAGCCGAATAATCCAGGAGAAGAAGAGCAGCCTCACTGCCCTTATCAACAGCAAGGAGGAGATCATTAAGCACTTTCAACAATGCAGTTTCTGTTGAGTGGAAGTTGCGATACGCTGACTGGTTTACAGGAAGCAGATGATTACTGTCCACATGAAACATTAGCTGATTAGCCACAATCCTTTCAAGGAGCTTACTCACAAATGGCAGGTTGGCAATTGGTCGATAATTGCTGAGAACATCAGGATCGAGGTTTGGTTTCTTCAGCTGAGGGGAAACAAGAGAATGTTTAAATGGTATTGGAACTATACCCGATGACAATGATGTTGTCATCGGGTACAAGTAGATTATACTTGTATCTATTCATTTACTTACAGTAGACAATTCACTCAGACCTGCTCACTAATCATGTTTGAATAGTAGACCCCCTATTTCTGAATAGATCTCAGGTATAACCTCTCATTATTTTGTTCCATTAATCTATTTCTCTTTGAAATGTACTTACCATTCATCATTAATAATAGTTCACAAAAAAAGAAAAGAAATGAGAGGACAGTGCTTCCCCTTCCAGCAGCACATTTTGAAAAGAACTGTATCAGCAAAGATCCTTCGAAAAGTGGAGAGGTACGTGACGTCATATTAAAAAGGTCATCCTTTTGGGTAATTGGGTAGTCATGGTAGAGTGTCTGAAGGTGTGTATAGATGTACCACCTTAGTGAGAAAGGGTAAATAAATGGGGGGGGGGGGATATTCAAATAAATAACTACAATCTAAAGAAAATTACACCCCCCCCCCCCCCCGAAGAAAAAATATAAATAAAAATAAAATAAAATACTAATACTAATATACTACTATTGATAATAAAATAACAATAAATAAATAAATACATGAAAAAATAAAAAAAAAATAAAAATAAATGAAATAACAATAACTAAATGGATAAATAAATAAACCGGGAGAGAGAAAGTCTTGTTCTATTGATATGTTACCAAATTACCAGTGCAGTTCTAACCAAAACAAGAATAAGACTGCCATTGGTGGCTATCTATTGTTAGCTATTTCATTAAAAAAAATGATCAAAATTTTCCCAGGCTAGGCTACATGAAAATTACGAAATAATTCTTTTAAAAAATTGGATACTCTTTAAGTTAGTTTGGCTGTGATTCAACACATTTCAAGCAAATCGGCCGTTGATTCGACGCCGGAGCTCTGGCGTCAGCGCCCAGTAATGTCCTAGGCCGATTACCAAGCGCAGTCGATTGCTCGGTTACTCACATGAGCTGACGAGCACGAGACGTACTCATCCATGGCATCGGTAACTTCTATTTAACACTATTCACATCTCTCATGTTATTAAAATATCATACAGATAATCTAAAACGTATAAATACGTTTATTTTACTTGAATGACACCCTCAAAGTAGAAGATTTTACACAATCATTAAAATTACGACCCGAATTAAATTTTGTCATGACACTGTTCTAAACGTCGAAACCGCCCGAAGCTCCTGAGTGAATAACTTTGCACTTGCCTATATATCTTGCCTCTTCAACAAAAACTTCGACGAGTTATGTTCGACATCGTTCGTGAATGCTGCTTTTCTTACTACTTAAATTTATATAATTCCCGAAAAGAAACAATTCTAATAATCAGAGACAATATTTGTTTTTATATTGGCTCGAATATTATTTATACAAAGTAACAATGTATGTTAAATATAGGAATGTGACAGGTTTTGTTTTTTTAACGTTACCTCCTTGCATACCTTTTAATCTTAACCCGTTGACTACTGTATTCTCTCAATCCCATAGGCTTAATACAGGGACCATCCGGTTACCGTAGGCAAAGGGTTTAACTAGGTTTCTATTTGTTGTTTGTATAAACTAAATAAAAATAAATAAACAAAAACAGTATTCTCCTTGGTTGATATCACAAATTGTGACTGGATTGGCAAATTTTAGTGAGGATCTCAATTTGGAAAACTCATAGCACTCGTAGAGTTCTTTTGAAATTTACATCAGTTTGTCCGTAGTCACATTGATTTCCACCCAGACTAGGTTTCTCTGGGGGTCGAATTACATTTAGAATTATGTAAATTCCAAAGCTGGGTGCGTTTGTAGCTCAGTTGTGTAGCCGGGCATTAGCGTTTTGAAAGGTTGATTTATGGTACCCTATAAATACCTCCTTTCTCCACACAAATAGGGTTCTGTCTCTTGGGGAGTTTTATAACTGTGTTTTAAAACAGAGTTATGCGGGGGGGGGGGGGGGATGCGGACAAAACCGTCTTTTGATCTAAACATGTATCAAAACAAAAACCAAAAAAAAGAAAAAAAAAAAAACAATTTCCAGTCTAGGACAAAAAGGCTTTTACAGCAACGGAATCACTTTGTCAAAGAGTGTAATATACTTTTAGGTTCTCGGTTTGAAAGCGATGGAGAATATCACAATAATGATGATATCAGTAATGATACTCTGTTTTGTATAGTGCGTATTGCATGATGATAATAATCTTTATAATGTCTTGTGTTCCTGCTTCACTTGTGATAGGTGTAAACATGTTTGGAGAAATATTGTTTATTTCAAGTGAATCTATGTTCTTGATGTTGTTATGTAACCTCGTTCCTATATGTCACGGTAAAACTGAAGCCGTAAAATAAAATGACGTACGTGTAGTGCCCTCACATTTCTGGTTCTTGAAACACACAGTATGCTCGGTTCACACGAGGCGTCATTTCCATTGCGTCATTACCTGCGCTAAAGGACCCTATTAATGAAATTAGCTCATATGCCAGTCATTAAAAGCATCGCTTACACTGTTCATGTTACGAATACTTTTTAAACTATATGGTAGCTCAGTCAAACGCAAAGACGCGGGAAAGAAGCTAACAGGAATATCGCTAGCTTTTTATGTGCTAATAAAATTAGAATCAGACTTATCTCAATTTAAAAAATTGAGATAAAAATAATATTTTTGTTCTACCTCTATATAGAATAAACTTTCGATTTTGAACAATTTTTTTCACATGCGTCTTTCCCGCGTTGCTACGTACCACGACGTTTCGCTATTAAAGATAGCTATAATAATGTGCTGTTTCATACTCACTGCTGATGTATGTTTCCATTTCATTTTGGTAACCTTGGTTTATAACTGTCTCCAAACAATGACTAAATATTTAAGCCCGCATTTTCGATAAACTGATTGAACAATTGTACCAACAATACAAATGTCTGTATATTCATGCATTCTTGAGAAGGGGAAATGTATTTTGATGATGACATTGTAAATAGGCATTTTAGCTTCGTTTTCAAAGCAAATTAACAAAAAATGTAAACGATATGCAGTGTGTTATCCATCTTATAGTCTTTCTTCTCATGTTGTGTTGTGTATGATTTTAATCACTTAACTTCACGTTTAGAGAATTTGAAAACAAAAACGAACGGTAAACTGTTCGCTGTTATGAGTCAATATTTGTATACCTCCTCCTCCTCACAAAAAAGGGGTGAAGCTCCATCTTCTTTGTCACTCTTTTCATATTATATTTCATGAAAATGTTTATATGACCCGTCAAATTGTTTCAACTCAACTCAGTATAATTATAGGGGGCTTCGGTGGGTGACACGATATTTGCTCCTGCGACATTTGCACCTCTATCCATATCTCGAAAGGTCAAAGGTTAACGTCAAGGTCATGATTTGTTTTTATTGTTAAGGACAATGTGAAGATTAGGATTAGGGTAAGGGTTAGGTTCAGGGTTAGGTTTAGGTTTAGGATTAGGATTAACATGGTTAACAAAGTTAGACCGGAGCAATTGTCACAGGAGCAAATGTCATGGAACTGCTTCGGTGCTTTAGGGTAAGACTACCAGTGACAGTTCTGAAATAGCTCTTTTGCTGGCAATAGTCCCAATCAAGCTTGCCCCACACCCCTGGAAGACGTTATTTCAATTGTCCTGTTTACACGAAGGATTAAGTGAAAGAATGATTACCATGAGGTTATTGTTAATGACTTTAATGGGAATCGGTAACTTTGTGGAGGCTTGATTTAATTAATACATTTTTAAATTCTGGTATCTGTCTAGTATAATGATGTTTAGAAGGATAAATAAATAGCCAGGCAGAGAAAGGTTTTCTCTACCTATTATTATCAAGATGTCTATGACCATAATTATACGAAACCGTACGGGGATACGCTTTAGTCTAACACTGCAGTCTATGGAGGGAAATGAGTCTGGCCTTTCCGGTCACTTGTATATGTTTACATTTGTGAAGCACATGATGATTTTGAAGTGCTTTTTTTCTTCTTAGGCTTCATTTTTACACCATATTACATACAGCATGTGAGGCCAGGCAGCTCAGATTTTTATCAAGCCTCTACAAAGTTACCAATCAGGCGTGAATTGCAATTTATATAATAAACTTGTAGATTTACCAGATATAAATATTTGATTCTGAAATATGTTTTCTTCAAAATTTGCTTTCTTCTTGAGTGACCCTTTAATAGTCGGAATCAGAACAATTTGGACCCCTGACATTCGGACCAATGTTGTGTTTTCTATCCTTATTTAGTTCTTTGTGTGTTTGTGTGTGTTTTTAGTCCATATGTCCATTCTCATATATCTGCAGATATATACATTGACATAGGGACGTGATTTAAGGCTGACAAACTTTAAAACACGGTTTCCAAAAACCATTAAAAATCCATTCCCCACTTGCCCAAACTAGCGATATTAACATGTGATGCAAAGCATGATCTCTTAATCTATAGTGTACGTGTCTACAGGGAGAGTTACACCCTCCCCATCTTATTAATGAAACTATGTAAATAATTGTGTAGGCTGTTGAGGTCCCTGGTTAAAAAGGCTAGACATGCCTTTATAACCTCTCGTTTATTTTCGTAACGAGATCATCTATATTAATAGTTAATATTCATGATAGTCGTTAGTCGCTAATTGATATAAGATAACACAATCGTCTAAAGTCTAAGTTGTTTATCTGTGAAATTATCTTTGGTAATATTTGTCACTCAAGGAAACAAACAAAAGGTTTGCAACATCATGTTTTAAGAATTTATCATCACGTACATATCATGATGAAACTGAAGGTGCTTTTGAGTTTGCCATCTAACAAGCTCCATCCCCTGGGGAGCAGGTGTCTAGATAAGTACCTACAGGGGCGTCGCACAGTGGGCAGAAGTCAAACCAAAGTGCGCCAAAATAGGAGTTTGGTGATTGTGATTTTTCTAACTTTGTAAAGTCTTGTTGGAAGATAAAACCCTAACGAATACTTCTGAGCAATATTTCTCTTTTTCATATATTTAAAGTGTTTTTTTTTTAACTTAAAAGTCTTCCTTTGTACGGCATCATGTCTGAAAGTCACTACTTTGCTAAATGCAAGATTTTCACACTTTGTATAAAGGTATACATCTGTTATTGCTCATGGTTATTCCTAATAACTCATGTAACAATATCAATGAGTAGTTATTCGAAAGCTAATTGATATTTACCACTTATTTTGTGGTAAACCTGCGAAAATGAGTTTTTAAAAATATATTTTCATTAATACAAGGAAAACGTTAATATTGCTGCCGATTTCCTCTTTAAAAAATATAGAGCCAAAGTTACCAATGTCTAAGGCTTAAATTACATTGATACCAAATTTGGCTGCCCGTTGCTGCCCGTTTTTAAGATAAAACCATTTTTCTACGCCCATGTTTTATTCAAGCCTAAAGTGGAGCCACCCTGGCCTGGCGGTGAAGACGCGCAAGGGCCACGTAGCTCTGGAGACGACCAGAGCCGTATAGGGCTCTGGCCACAACTAGAGTATAGAGAGTAGCGATATAGACGTCTGACTTTTCGGGAAACAAAACTGCGTTTGAATTCTTTCTATTAAGAACACCCAGGTGCTCATCGGAATGAATTGAATAGAAATGTTGCATAGCAGAGGAAACAAAACGGCGTTCAAATCGTGAGTTGTCGCTACTCTCTTTGTGTAGGTATACTCTAGCCACGACATATGTAAATTTAACATGATTCAACCAAACGGTACATACGTCCATGCCTCTCTCAGTATGTATTATATAAATAGTTCATGTTCTATCATGCATTATAATAATAATAATAATAATAATAATAAACAAGCATTTGTAAAGCGTCATCAATCTAGTAAACTATTCCGAGGCGCTGTGAGATACGAGAAAAAAGAGAAAAGGGAACAAAAGAAAGTCAAAATAAACATTAATTGCCAAAAGCTTGAGAAAATAAGTATGTTTTATGATGTTTTATTATGTGCACGACAAATACTAAATCATCCCGAGTGCAGTCTTGTTTAACCGTTGCCATAGGCCGAGGTGAAATAGACCTGCACGAGGGATAATTTAGTATTTGGAGTTCATATAGTCCAGTAATAGTGCATTAGAACATGCACTAATTATAGTAAATAGATCCACGAAACTTTTTTCCCCAGTGTTCTGATCCTGAATTGAAAAGAATAAAGTGGGAAAAACCGAGACCGAAGATAGGCGGGTAGTGTGTGGGAGGGGAGCGGGGAATTTCTTTGTTTCCATAGCAACTCCGTGTAGTTAAAAACACTTTGCTTTCAAGTATCCCCAAAACCCACCGCTAAAAATGGTTGTTGGTTGCGTGTAGTGGTTTATCGTGTTTCTAGACATTGAAGCACCACTGGCATCTTGGATGAGAAGGGTAGAGGTGGGGGGGGGGGGGGATGGGGTGGGGCGATGTCACTCGATAGATGAATAGGGCAGGTAATGGGAGGGTATCGTATTATTTTCTTCTTGATTTTCGCCCATCCCCCCCTCTCTCTCTCTCACTTTCGCTATTAAGGAGGACCCCATTCTATACCAAGTTCATATTCATATTTTTTTTTTTCATTTTCAAAAAAATACGAATGTAAAATTCAAGTATCATAATAACAAACACAATGCAAAATTGACACAAATCGTTACATTTGATATTAAGATAGATCCATACCAATATGAATACCTTTGAAAAGAAAAGTGTCATAATTATGTAAGAAACTTGATTTATATTCTGTAGAAATGGAGAGTTCGTGTATAGGATAAAGCAGGGAATAGTGTATGTTTGAAGTATTTATAAAACATCCCGTTGCTCTAAACTGATAAAGCTTTTAAAAGTAAGCCATTGTGTACATCATCATCACGCGGGTGATTCAACTTTGGTGCCCGTTTTCTTTCCAATAGTGACGTGTGCAAAGGTGTCTCTATATTAGAATTGGGGAACGCGGCAGTGGTTTTCATTGGTTCTTATAGAGGAACACTCATTTGCATATGCTATGTTTGAAACACATTGCAACAGGTATACCGTAATGCATAGCGTTGCACACGTCACCTAGAATATTAAGTAAATGTAGCCAGAATTACGTGATAAAAATCGTATGATGCGTACTTAAAATAAAAACACATTATTATCTTCCGTCAAACACGATCGAGATCGCCAGGTTGCAAACACCACAAGAGACAAGTCACGACTGGTTGAATGATGTCCCTGCTTCAGATGGTCGATTGATATACCCTTTGTCTCAGCTGAGGTGGTATATGGCTAGTTGCCTACACCCTCAACTATTCCACATCGTACAATTATTAGAGTATATGCAGACAACTGAACAACAGATAACACACTGGATTCTTAAGTTGGAAGATAGATTGTACTTTCAAATCATCTCCATTTTCTCTCCCAGAGCTATCGACCACCCACAACCACACCTTCAGTTTCCATTCCCTCGCGGAATACTTGGGAGGACAGCCATCCAAGATCGAAGATATACCCAGTGGGTGGATAACAGCCATTAAAAAGTGAGTGTTATTATTTATACACACAGGGAGAGAGAGTGCGTGAGTGTGTGTGTGTGTGTGTGTGAGAGAGAGAGAGATAGAGAGAGCGAGAGAGAGAGAGATTTGCAGTTAATGTGTAAATGATTTTAGACATATTGCCTTGACTCACATAATTTGCGTCACCTCAAAGAAACATGGTTTAAAAAAGACACATTTGAAAACCCTGGTGATCAATCATCCATGTCAGCATATCTGTGAATGAGATACCGTCAGACAGAATTACCTCCTCTTTCACTTTGTAGCATTATATCACAAAAAGAAAAGAAAATAATTTACATTTGATGTCGATAATTATGATGAAGTTAGCAAAGCATACATATCCCTTAAAGATACATGAGCAAAAATTTAACTGTCATTGAGCAAAAGGAAAATATGATCCCTTCAGTACTTTCATCACAAATCCTGATATCAGTTTTTTAACTCATCGCCTGATTAGAGTCCAGAGGAAATTTCATCCAAAAGGAACTTAGTTTGAAAAAAAAAAAAAATTGAACACAAAGTAGTCGATTATGCTCATTTTTAGAATGAAGCAAATGGGGATTTAACGAATTTTCGAATGGAATAGTAATTTTGTAATCAATGAATTTGTTTCTCCATTAAATCTTATTATTCGTCATGCAAGATGTTGTTCATGGTATACTGCGCAGTGCGATATGATCGTTAAATTTAGGTTACTTGTGAAGAAGACCGGCTATTTAATATTTATTTATCTCCGATTTTTTTAGTTTATTAACAGTTTAATGATGATTTTTACATGTGAGGTAAGCTAAGTCGCATATATATATAAACCCCTCAAAAAAAGTTCTGCAATTCAACTTTGAGCCTTGATATCTTTTTGGCGGCTTTTTAATCATTCTTGATTTTTAGATCATTGGAAAGTTCATTTATCCCCCTTCACATCCATGCCCCATTTGTAATGGTTATGTCATCCTTGAATGCACAGCACCCCTGAATAGAGGGCAAAGTCAAAAGTGAAAAGTTGCAAATTGAATGGCTATCTTGGCTATTGTCTATTGCATCGACCGGGTAACAGCGTTTGGAGGAGGCAGTGTTATGGTGTGGGGTGGCATATCTGCTGAGGTAAAGACACAGCTTATCATCGTTGATGGAAACCTGACAGCAGAGAGATACCGAGACAACATCCCATACATGCGCAATCTTGGACCAAACGCCATCTTCCAAGATGACAACGCCCGCCCACACAGAGCAAGGATCATCACCGAATACCTGCAGGAGGAGGCAGTGACGAGGATGGATTGGCCTGCGAACAGCCCTGACTTGAACCCAATCGAGCACCTGTGGGACCAGCTTACCCGTGCTGTACGCGCCAGAGTGACAGATCACACTACACTGGCTGAGTTGCGACAGATCCTTATCGAAGAGTGGAACCTCATCCCACAGCAACGCATCACCAGGCTGGTGACAAGCATGAGGAGGAGATGCCAGGCTGTCGTAGCTGTATTCGGATCTTCTACTCGCTACTGAACTTCTGATCCTTTGCTATTCCACATTTGATGTGCATGTTACTCAATAAAAAGTGCCAAACATGTTGTCATTTGCAAATTTGTGTATTTGTGTTTGTTTTTGTTTCGTTAGAGAGGGGAGAGAGAGTTAAAGAACATGAGTTCACATCAAGAAAGGGGAATGTGTTTGTTGAAGTGAAAAGCAATCCAAGAGAAGAGGAGAGTTTGTGTTGCTGATGTTTCTGTGATAGGGTTACATGGCTGAAAATGAGATAATTTTGCTGAGGGGAGACTTTTTTCCCCACCGCAGTTGTGTACTGCTAAGGTGGAAACTTGCAATATTCTGCGTGAAACCAAAACAAAATATTAATGTTATAACAATCAGTTGCTGATTAAAACACATTCCATCTTAAAACAAAAGAATAATTCCACTTCAAAATCACTGAAAACAATATTTGTCCACCAAACAAGGGATTACAGCAGAAACATGCACACCTAATACAAAATTAAACAAACCAAAAGGAACAAAAACAAAGAAACAAAACCTTCCATTCCAGTTAAGTTAACTCAGTGTGAACAATAACAATGCATTCTGCAACTTTTCACTTTTGACTTTGCCCTATATTTAGGTGCACTGCACATTCCGTGATTACATACTCAATACAAATGTGGTATCATTGTGAAGGTGAATAAATAAGCTTTACAATGATATCAAACTTGATGATGATCATAAAGTTACTAGAGAGATATAAATGCTTAAACTTGAATTGTGGAACTTTTTTTGAGGGGTTTATATATGTATAGCGGTATATAAAAGATATATTGACTGCTTTTCTATTCGAGACACAGTTGTTTCTATCAGCTCTCGGGGACCTAAACCTTGGTTCAGATAAAAATCGGCGGTACCGATACCTCGGCGATTTGTTAAATTTTATAGGCGTCGACGAAATTGACGTTGAGATCCGATGTCGGGGTATCCAGCAACGCTTGTGCTATCGAGCATTCACAAAAACCGACGTCCCCCGACGGTTTCCCTTGAACATCGTCGATGGGGGGGGGGGGGGGGGAGTCGGCGTTCAGTCGGAGATAAAACGACGATACGCTGACGATTAGTCAATGGTCGTTGACTAATCACCGTAGGGTCTTAGATGTATCGCCGACATGCTGTAATCGGACGGGGAACAATGACTAATCGGCGGCGTTTCGTCTATTAATCTTCGACAGCCGCCGAAAAGTCGGCGATGGGTGCCGCCAGGGCTTTCTTCGCCGATCGATCGCAAAATTTTAACTCACAATTAAAAATGATCGTCAGGCCGCCGATCACCAAAAATAGTCGTTTCTGTCGGCGGAAAACCCGATTGATCGACGAAGCATCTCAGACTTGCGGCCGAATATGCCCCTCTCACCCCCCAAAATCCATCGAAATCCCATCGACGGCGCGTCGGATCGTTTATGTGAACCCAGCTTTACATCCTTCTGATGACCTCTCGACGAGCCTCGATCGGCGGGGTCATAGCAGGATGTAAGGTCCCCTCGAGCCCATAGAAACAACTATTCCTCTCATAGCAGTCAATAATATGAGAGGTGTTATTAGGTTGACCGTACTGAGACTTTATTACAGTATAAGTGTTCATGTATGCATTCAAATCGTGATTATATTCCTCTCAACATACTGTAGCAAAATAATATTTTTTCTACTAATAAAAGAAAAAGATAATGGCGTTAGGATGCCTGATTCTTAGTGAAAATTCGAGCACTTTTCTCCACACTTTTTGATTTTTTGTTGCATTCAGGTCAATAAAATCGCAGAAATAACTCTCTAAATCGTCTCCTTTAATATACTTATGTTACTCCAGAATAAAACTTTGTTTCTACTTGCATGATGTCTAGTTTAAAAATATGGCAATCATGAAATTTCATCAAAAATCCAATATGCTCCCCTCCCCCCTCCCAACGGCCGGTTTGGGAATGGGAACATAAAGATGCATTTCTTCAGGCATTACAAAAACCAAAAAAAAAAAATAGTTAACATAAAATTTATCTCGATGGTGCACGCGGGGACCCAGGCCTACTTTTGTTTAGATTTTGTTTAGATTTTATTTCTGCGTTCAATAGCATGATACAAAATATAGTAATACATGTGTTACAGACTATAAAAAAAAAAAAAAAAAAAATATATATATATATATATATATATATATATATATATATACAAATTATGTATAACAATGCGCCCTCCCGGCTATTACCATAATGGCTTTATGGCAACACAAGGACTTGGGACCCTTGTTGTGCGGTTACACATTGTGGGGAAGAATTGCATAGTGGAGTAACCAGAGTGCTCAAACTGCGAGCAGTGAGCAATGCATATAACGCAAATAGTGAACGTCTCACATAGAGACTCTCCACGCAATCTAAGACAGTGCTCAAACTGCATGTGCAGCGAGCGTTAATACAAATTATGTATAACAATGCGCCCTCCCGGCTATTACCATAATGGCTTTATGGCAACACAAGGACTTGGGACCCTTGTTGTGCGGTTACACATTGTGGGGAAGAATTGCATAGTGGAGTCACCAGAGTGCTCAAACTGCGAGCAGTGAGCAATGCATATAACGCAAATAGTGAACGTCTCACATAGAGACTCTCCACGCAATCTAAGACAGTGCTCAAACTGCATGTGCAGCGAGCGTTAATACAAATTATGTATAACAATGCGCCCTCCCGGCTATTACCATAATGGCTTTATGGCAACACAAGGACTTGGGACCCTTGTTGTGCGGTTACACATTGTGGGGAAGAATTGCATAGTGGAGTCACCAGAGTGCTCAAACTGCGAGCAGTGAGCAATGCATATAACGCAAATAGTGAACGTCTCACATAGAGACTCTCCACGCAATCTAAGACAGTGCTCAAACTGCATGTGCAGCGAGCGTTAATACAAATTATGTATAACAATGCGCCCTCCCGACTATTACCATAATGGCTATATGGCAACACAAGGACTTGGGACCCTTGTTGTGCGGTTACACATTGTGGGGAAGAATTGCATATATATCAACGTATTGTCAGACATTAACAATTTACTTCTTGAATACAAATAAAGTATGTATACAATATGGAAAATTAACATTTTTCAATTAACAGGATTTGTGAACGCAGGAGACCGTCATCATGAGCGATTTGCTTGATGTCGATGGCGGCCTCAAAGTAAAGAAGCGACAAAGAAATTGAGAAAAAAGAAAAAGAGGTCATGAGGAGGTCCAAAGCAAGTGCAAGTGCAGTGCAGTGCAAGTGCATTAATATATGTTAGCGATAGGGTTAAGATGTATTCACGAGTTGTATTGATCAATAATCAGTAAAATACTATAATTTACATAGATAGTCAATGTGGTGGATTTGAGTATAAGGATATTAAATTACGCTTCATAGTCGCTTTGAAAGAGTAAATTGTGGAGCACATTTTAACTGTTGTGGGTAGATTATTCCACAAGTCAGGGCCATGGTGTCTTATTGATTTATGTGTTATTAATAATTTTGGGTTTGTCAAATGAAAATTTTCTGAAATACGGGTAGGATATGTGTGAATTGTACTGTTTAGATTAAACAAATTTTGAAATGAGGAAGGAAGGTGGTTATTTTTATATTTAAACATAACAACTGCAACTTGAAAAATATTTAAATCAGTGACCTTCAATGTTTTAAGCTGAAAAAATAGTGGATCAGAATGAGAAAAGTAAGACGATCCAGTACAAATACGAAGTGCCCGCTTTTGTAGGGAAAGAATGGGATTGAGTTTGGTAATACCACAGTTAGCCCAAACAATATTACAACATGTTATATAAGGAAGTATCAATGTGTTATACAATAAAAACAGAGTTGTTCGTGGCAAGATATATTTTAACTTATAAATGATTCCCACACCTCGGGAAATGCATAATATAATATGATTAATGTGATCGTTCCATGTTAAATTTTCATCAATTATAACGCCTAGGAACTTAGTATTCTTCTTTTGTTCGACGGAAATATTGTCAATCTTAATATTAATAGGAGTATTAGCTACATGGATATTGTGTTTGAAATGCATAAATTGAGTTTTTTTAATATTGAGAGAAAGCTTATTGCACTTAAACCATTTCGAAACTTTAAGTAATTCAACATTTAAAGTGTTTTCCAATGATTTTAGGTTCTTATGAGAATAAAAAATGTTAGTGTCGTCTGCAAATAAGATAAAGGATAATAATGATGACGTATTAATTACATCGTTGACATACACTAAAAACAAAAGCGGGCCCAGGATAGATCCCTGGGGGACACCACACTTAATTAGAAGGGACTGTGAATCAATACCATTAAATGTAACATATTGCTTTCGATTACTTAAATAACTTTTAAACCAAGAGAGCGCTGAGCCACGAACACCACAAGAATAAAGTTTAGAAAATAATATATCATGATTGAGCGTGTCGAACGCTTTACTAAGGTCTAAAAATATTCCAATAACATGTCTGTAATTTTATCATAAATTTGGACAAGAGCTAGGTCAGTGGAATGGTTTTTTCTAAATCCGTATTGGTTCGGATTTAGTACTTTATGGAGGTTTAAAAAACTATATAATCTATTATAAACAATTTTCTCTAAGATTTTAGATATACTGGGGAGGATAGAAATAGGACGGTAATTGCTGATTTCATGTTGGTCATCCTTTTTAAAAATTGGAGTTACATTGGCTATTTTTAACAAGTCAGGAAAAATACCTGACTGTAAAGACTGATTAAATATATGTGTTAGTGGGTCAGCAATGAAATGGATTAATTCCTTTAAAAGTGAAGTACTTATTTTATCATGACCTTGGGATTTCGAAGCATTTAATGATTTAGTAATATTAATTATTTCATTGGAGTTTGTGGGATTTAAAAAGAGAGATGCCAGAGTCGGTTCTGAAAAGAATTGCGTATAATGAGCGTTATTTGGAGTAGCAATTTTGGCAGCAAGTTGAGGACCAATATTAGTGAAAAAAAGAATTAAAGCAATCGGCATAGTCATTAGAATCTGCAATTTTGTTACCATTAAAAGTAAAATCATCTTTTGGTAAAGTGTCACTTTTAGTTCCCATAACTTCTTTTATAACTTTCCATGTTGCGCTTGAGTTGGATTTCACCTTTTGTAATTTGTTTGAAAAGTGTAATTTGCGAGAAAAGCGAATTAACTTTGTTAATTTGTTACGGTATTTTATAAACAAGTAGACTTGTATCCGTGGGGTTATTCAAATGTTGTTTTATATAGTCGATTTCTTGTTTTGATTGATTTCAGTATGCCTTTAGTTATCCATGGATTGATAGGTTTATTACGTTTACGTTTATTTCTTACTAATGGAATATTTTTACTGTAATAAAATTGTAGCTTTGAATTCAGATTTGCATATGCAATATTTACATCATCTGTATTAAGAATATCATTCCATTCTTCCATGGCTAAATCTTGTTTTAACATTTCAATATTGTGAGGAGTCTCTTTCCGATACATAAAATATTGTGGTGATTTAGGTCTAAACATTGATTTTTCACAAATAGTGAATATAGGTAAGTGGTCCGATACTTCTGAGCATAACAGTCCTCCAGTTATCTTTTTACAATGTACATTAGACAATATATTATCAATTAAAGTTGAGGAGTGTACATTAACTCTGGTGGGTTTGTTTATAAAAGAATAAAATCCATATGAATTCATCAGATGAAGAAACCTATTAGAATTGTTGTGATGTAATAAAAGAAAGTTGATATTAAAATCGCCAAGAAAATATATCTGCTTATTCTCGTCTGCCAATTTGCTAACACATTGCTCAAAATTATCATAAAATAGGTCAAACTGAGTATCAGGGGCTCTATATATCAATCCTATAATGAAATTTTTACTTTGGGGATTATCAATCTCAATGAATAGTACTTCCGTTTGATTAAATTTGATATCATACCGAATTTTAAAATTCAAATGATCGGCTACATAAAATGCAACGCCACCACCTCTCCTACCTACACGATCAGCTCTGACCAGAGTATAATTAGGTAAATTGAATAATGGAGGGGAAGTCTGATGTAACCAAGTTTCAGTTACTCCAATTATTGTAAATTTAAAATGATTTAATGAATTAAGAAGGTTATGAAAATCATCCAAATTTCTGTTTAAGCTTTTAGCGTTGATATGCAATAATTTAACGTCATCTAAATTATCCTGAAAAGTATTATTGAATTCTGTAGGAGTATAGTATTTACTCTCAACAGGATGTCCATTAACTAGGTTGTTAAAAATAAAGGGATTGTTATTCATTTCCATAATGAATTATTGAGACTTCGTTGAAGGAAATACAGGTAAAGATATGGGAAAGTGCTTGTGCAGTTGCGTGTAAGTGCATGTGCTAGTACAAAAAACAATCGGAGTTATCTGTAAAGTGATAACATCCATCATGACCCATATGGACGAGCTTGAACGGAGTCCGACCATTGTAAAGAAGAAAAAAAGAAAATGCATGGAGAAAATCAGAAATGTAAGTGCATATCATTTGGAAAGCACGGGCTATAAGCAAAGGCATACCCGTAACGCGTTTGAAAACCCTAAAAGAGAACAAAAAAGGCACTCGTCCTCCCCGCCGTCGTAGCGTCGAGCCACCGCATTCATGAGCTACAAACCACCGCATCTAAAAGAAAAGGCCAAACGCATTGTAGGTCGGACAAGCTCATAGAGCTGGTCCGTCCAAGCATGAAGTTTGTAACTTCATGGTCAAAATAAATGAAATCGCAATTCGTCCCGTGCCGGTCTCCAGTTTCCAGTGGGACGTGTTCATCGGTTTCTCCGCAAGGGCAATTATGCACAGAGGGTCGGCGGTGGAGCCCCTGTACCACATTCCCACAATTAACCCTTTATGCATTCATGCATGGCACCATGTCTTCACTTTCCAGTCAAAAGTATTGAAATATATACTAGTAATACAGCTTTCTGTGATGATCAAATGTTTTCATTAAAAAGACAATTATGCATGACATTAATATGAAATGTTACACTTCTTATTTCGACATAAAGTAAAAAGGGAACATTTCAGTTATGACCAACCAACTCAATACCCCCCCCCCCCCTAAAAACAACAAACAATACATATCCCTGTGTGTTTCACGATCCCTGTTTTAGCATAAAGCCCTCTGAACATGGCGCATCATTTTGATCGCGCCATTACCTGCGCCAATCGAGTCTGTGAAGACAAACGGTTATTAAAAGCATTAGCAGCACTGTTCATTTAGCCATGGACCTACTAGTAGGTCCATGATTTAGCAAACCATACCAGTCATTGAGTCACCGTTTTACGTCAGGTAGATATATATGTGAATTTCAAATTGGCCGTATTGGTAAGGTCACTGTGATGTAGCAACGGTCAACTTTCCCATTCGCTCCAACACCCAAAATGACTGAAATGTAAATGCTTCAAAATGTATAACTCGATTCACCAAATGCCAGTTAAATGCCAGTTTGAGAATCGCATTGAGGTAGTGATCTCATTTTTCAAACATTCATAACTTTCTTTTTATCTTTGTCCGATTTCATTCAAACTTTCACCATTCAACATTTCTCCTTTAACACGAATAAAGAGGTTGAATTGCCCTCTAAGTAAGCAATGTTCGTTCCCTTTGTATCTTTCGACTTCAAACCGAAGAGGTTTGCAGGGAAACTCACATTTGTATGAAGTAAACATCAAATACCTTCCTATGAAGGGGTATATTGTTTTGTCTCTTTGTTTGAAGATGACCTCCAAGGAAAATATTCACTATCACACCCCCCCCCCCCCCCCTGATTAAGCCACTAATGAATATACATTGTACTTGCATAAATGCTACTGTCACTGGGTTATCTTTTCTTTCTTTTTTCTATCTTTCTTTACAAATTCCTCGTTCTTCTGGTTAACAAAATCCTTAGGTAAAAATGAATTGCACATGCGCAATACTTGCCCAAATATGGTTGGTTTCCAGTGCTTACGTGATTTGCTCTCAAACTGAAGAAATGGTCTTCCCGTCAAACACTTCAACCGATATTTCCCAAATCGTGTGTTTTTACACTTTGCAAATTTGCATCATTTTAAAGGGACCGAAAATCGTGGGGTTTGGGAGCTTGGCCCGGCTCTAGTAATATTCAGGAATCCCCGTACATTTTTGGTAAACGAGCACCGCTTCGGTAATGTATACAAATATATGCACCTATATTATCTGAGCACCTAGTGACGAGCTATTCCATGAACCTGCTTTTTATAAATGAGCCTTCATTTCCAATCTTCTTAACCGTTCATTTCCAAATCTTTTAACATTCTAAAAGGTCTACGAACTGTGCAATCTAGATTCAACCTTACACTTGTCATAGATTGTTCGTAAAATGCTCAAGGAAACCATGATAACGTTGTTTTTTAACTCATTTCAATTCATACTCGCAGCTACCCGCTGTCATGGCTTAAATACGAAGAAAGTAGACATGAGGACAGGAATTAAGGGAATAATGATTTTGGTAAATACCGATGACACCAATTTTTCTTTAAAAATCGTTAAGATTTTATTCGATTTATGCGAAGATTTTATTCCATTAATGCGAAGTAAAAAAAACGAGGCTACTTTATAGTGTAGTATAATAGTAATGGTTAAGGTATTGACAATTGTAAGTACAAAGCGTGTGCTTACATAATTACTAACACGTGTGATAAAATGAGATTGCATTAGATCGTTATCATGGTTTCCTTGAGCATTTTACGAACAATCTATGACAAGTGTAAGGTTGAATCTAGATTGCACAGTTCGTAGACCTTTTAGAATGTTAAAAGATTTGGAAATGAAAGGTTAAGAAGATTGCTCTATTTTTGATATATCCTTAATTGTTTTTGAAATAGAATAAAGAAGAAGAATACCACTTCACCTATAATAGGCTGATGCTTTCTCACGCTTTAAAAGATAAGTCAGATATCAGTCAACACTTGAAAACCTCTAATACAGAAGACAACATAATTCTCGCCCATGATCAGATGATAGATGATTAATAAAATAAGATAAATAAAGATAACAATTATCAGTTGGACAGAGTGGCACGTTCAAAACCCACTTCAAGAAAACAGAGGTCACAATGCAGAGAATGGGGTCGGACTGGGGATGGGGGGGGGGGGGGGGGCGATGGCGCAATAATCGTTCTTGTCTTCTGAAAAAAAACAACTTGTAATAAATTTGAAAAGTCATAGTATAACAGAAACTGTGCCCGTGGGGTGGGGGTGCAGTATGGGGCCTATATGATTTGCGTATCGCTTAATATCTACAGAGCACATATTTTGTTATGATTTTTCTTTATTCGTCCCCCATCTCTCTCTCTCTCTCTCTCACTTAAAAAAATGTTAATGAATGACTGAATAACAGATAAATTTTAATTCAAAATCCCTATTTCTTTGCTTACTTATATTAAAATAAGTAAGCAAAGAAATAGAGATTTTGAAGAAAAACAAATCCATTAGCAGATATACTTTTTTTGGATGCACGTATAAAGGCCATATATTTTGTAATATAAATTATTATTACAGTACTATATCTTCATTTTTCGTAAGTTTTCATAGCAATAAATTACACGTCGTATAATTAAAATTAAAGATTGGGCGAGGTGGGGTGGGGATGCAATTTTATGTTTCGCTCTGGGCGCCATCATCCCTATATATACGCCATTGTCTATGATTATGGTAAACGCACATTCAAACATAAATATACAATCATTATCTCAAAAGTGTGAAAAAGAAGAAGAACAAGATCATCATTTACCCGGTTTTGCCTCAAGTATTATTTCGAAAAAAATAAATAAAACAAATTTAACGTTGGGATTTCGAAGACCTCTTTCTCAAAAGATAATGTAAAGACTGACTTATGAAAATCGTTCAAAATTGATAAACCCTTTATCGTTCGTAACAAGAAAAATGAAATAAATGACACTTCACCTACATTTGCTAATGTTTTTTCATGTTATTAATCATAATTCAAGATATAAGATAGGTTAGTAAACACTTTAAAAATGACTGGTACACATATAAACAACCTTTCGGCCTAAGATAGATAACTTGTATTACATAACAATGATTACAATTAGCAATCGTGCAGATTTGCACGTCAACACGCACCTCAAGAGACTAATGATTATTCTAAATATGTAAAGGCTTAATTGAGTATCAAATATAATTTTTAATAGATAACATTTCACCGTAATCAGCTCACGTGTCGGGTTAATAATTATACTTTAAAAGATTGTATGCCCCGTGTTAGGTTGAGATGAATAAATTGCACATGCGCAATAGTTTGCCCGAACCAAGCGGTTTTTCAGCCGCTATTTCCATAATCGTGTGTTTTTTTTAACTTTGTATATCGATATATGAATTTCCGATTTTATTTAACAGAGTCTGCAAGATGCTTCCATTTGGCAATATGCATGTAAAATGCGTACAACAGAGTCTGCAAGATGATGCATACATTCTTTTTTTTAAAACTCATTTCAATTCATACTCACAGCTACCCGCTGTCATGGCTTAAATACGAAGAAAGTAAACAGAACAGGAATAGAAGCAAATATTCATTTTGTTAAATACCGATGACTCTGATTTCCTTTAACAATCTTTCAGGTTTTATTCGATTAATGCGAAGGAAACCGAAGCTACATTACAGTATAGTATAATAATAATGGTTAAGGTATTGACAATTGTAAGTACAAAGCGTGTTCTTACCTAATTTACTATTAAACACGTGTGATAAAAACACATTGCATTAGATCGTTTATCCTGGTTCATGAACAATCTATTACATCTATTATCTATTATTCTGGCACAATGATCGTTCTTGTCTTCAGAAACAAAAACTTGTAAAAATTGGCAAAGTCATAGTATAAGGGAAACTGTGCGTGTGTGTGTGTGTGTGTGGGGGGGGGGGTGTACAGTATGGGGCCTATATGATTTACGTATCAGCTAATATCTACAGAGCACACATTTTGTGAAGACTTTTCTTTAATCATCCCTCATCTCTCGCTCTAAAAAAAGTAAATGAATAACTGAATAACAGATAAGTAACTAAACGAATTAATAAGTAAACAAAGAAATAGAGATTTTGAAGAAAAAAATAATCCATTATTAGATATACTTATTTTGGTTGCACGTACGTAGGGCATATATTTTTATTATATAACTAATTATTAAATTGATACATCTTTTAAATATCTTCATTTTTCGTAAATTTTATAATAATAAATTACATGCCGTATCACGATGAATTATTTTCTTTAAAATGTGACTACACCCATTTTTAGGGCTGAAAATAATACAATCCAAATATTACAAATAAGCTGTTCAGTCCCCTCTCTCTTTCTTACACAGCTATCACACACAAACATATAGACATATGAGATAGAGAGAAAGAGTGAGAGAAAGCTGAGAGAATAAAGAAGGAAATAATGCGTCAAAAAAATTGAAAAAAGGAGTAGAAGGGTGGGGTGTGTGTGTGTGTGTGTGTGTGTGGAAGAAAGAGAGAGAGAGAAAGAGAGGGGCGGCGGAGGGGTTAGTGAGAGACAGAGGAAACAGCAGAAGGAAACGAACAGAAAGTGAGAAGACTTGAGAGAAAAGGAGAAGGAAAGAAGTACACAAAGAAAGAGTAAGAGAACAAAACAAAAAGGGAAAGAGGAAAATAAAGAATAAAAGAACAAAATATCTAGTGCTCGGTCACTTCGCTCCCTCGCTTGTACAGTTACATATAACTTTGTGCAAAGTGGGGGTGGGGACGCAATTTCATTTTTCGCTCTGAGCGCCATCATCCCTATATATACGCCATTGTGTATGGTTATTATGGCGCACTCACATTCAAATATAAATTTACAATCATTATCTCAAACGTGTACACATACAGAAGAGAAAGATGGTTATTTAACATGTTTTTCATCAGGTATTATTTCGATAAAAATATATTTGACGTTGGGATTTCGAAATATGCACGTTGCGAAGGTCGAAGACCTCTTTATTTCACCCTCAAAAGATAATGTAAAGACTGACTTATAAAGATCGTTCAAAATTGATAAACCCTTTATCGTTCGCCAAAAAAAAAATTGAAATAAATGACATTTCACCTACATCTGCTTATGATTTTCATGTTATTAATCATAATTCTAGATAGGTTAGCAAACACTTAAAAAAAATAACTGGTACAAAAATAAACAACCTTTCGGCCTAAGATAGATAATCAAAGCGTAACTTAGATAATATTGATTACAATTAGAAATCGTACGGATTTGCACGTCAACACGCACTTCAAGAGACTAAAGATTATTCTAAATCTATAAAGGCTTAATTAGTTATCAAACATAATTCTAAATAAATAACACTTCACCGACATCACCTCACGTGTCGGGTTAATAATTATACCTTTAAAGAGTGTATGCCCCGTGAAAGATGTGGGGATCACGTAGTTCCTCTGCCCCACCCCATCCACGTCGTCTTTATCAAACGATTTTGATTAAGAATTTTGAAAATAATGATATACTAAATCAGTATTTTAATCCACCTTTTACCATAATTATTTACGCCAAAATGATTACAATTTCTCTTGCTGAGATGGCTCAAAAGAAGATTTTTTATAATGATTTGTGAACAATTCAAAAGACCTGTTCAGAATGGAGAGGTGTGTTCCCATTGGTAAAGGTGCAGTCTAACCTTTTCAGTAGCAGTTATTCCACACTACACTTCCAGATACTTTTTTTTTGGGGGGGGGGGGGCGGGGGTACATCGGTAACCCATGACTTTGTTATTACTGGGATAGATTGATGAATGATATTAGTTTAGTTATTGGAAATGCCGGAGATAGCCTTAAGGAGCATATTCTTGAAGTTTGAAGTTTGAAGTTTATTTGTTCCACATTCCACATTTACATCAAAACAATTTTTCAGAAGTTATTTTACAAGCATAACTGTCAATTTCAAAAGAACTCAGATCAAGTATAATGTACAGTAAATAGGTAAAAAGTTTGAGAAATATATAAACGACTGGCAAAAGAGAAAATATGTAAAATGTGGGGAGCCTAAATAAAAAGCATTGCTTGTAAATGATTAGGCTCCCGTATAAAGTAATTCTGATTTGAATGCAATGATAAGGGGGGGGGGGGGGGGGACGGACTAGAAATATCAGATTTATAAAACGTACACGGAGAGCAAAGCTCAGAATATGGAGTAAAGAAACAAAAATAAGATGAAGAAAAGAAAAAGAGAAAATGAAGAAAAGCAAAAGAAGAAGGAGAAGAAAAAAAATGTAAAGACATGACAGTGTTACACAAGCAAAGTCTATGTGACCACCTGTACGATCCAACAAGATATGAATATTCATACATACATGTACTTACTTAACCCCTAGCGGGTCGCGTCTTTTTTTTTTGTAACCAAGCCTAGGCAGATTTCGCATTTTTTCATGAATATTCATGACGCAGGGTCGGGAAACGGTTCCGATTGGTCTTCATGAAAGCACGGTCGGTGGGGGGAAAAAGTCCCTGGCCTGCACGTACGTACGTACGCATATTACGTGCAGCGCTATATTTCGATCGTGTGTGTTCAACGTGTAGGCGCCTAGCCTACGTTCATGTATGTATTGTTTAATTCTCAACATATTCACCCCACCTATGCAATGTGACACGTAAAAAATTGGATTGAGCAGTCAATTTCAAAATCAAGTTTTGCATTAATTTATTGCATGTGCGTAGATCTAATTTAGTAATTAGCTCTTTTGAGGACACCCTCCTTTTCCGACCAAAATTGACACTGCCACTGGCATTACTCTGAAAATAGGTCTAGGCCTAGGCTATGCGTATATTGACAATTGCCCATCGTAATGTTCTCCACAAATGAACTTTACAACAATATGCAGAATCAAGACACAGACTCTAGGATAGGTCTAACAACGTGAGTCTTACTGTTCACGTTAGAAATTAAATTTCCTTACATGCACACTGTAATTACCACTTGCACCCTGCTCCTGTAAACGCACATTGCCCTGAGTTAGAAGAACTACAGGAGTCTTCAGGACTGAAAGAAGCAGACTACTACTAACGTTCCAATAGTAGTACTAACGTTAGTACCAAGAAAACAAATTATTTTGGTGACCTTTTAGCTGATGAAAACATAGTGCATAACTAGTTATTGTAGGTAGATCTAAAATCATCTAGATGTAGATCTACCCCCATCATCAATCATTTACTAGTACTGATTAGATCTAGGTCTAACTCATCATGCTCATTGACCTTAAAATAACATTCACTTAATCTAAACTTAACTGAAATTGAAAATTGTAACAAAATTGGTCTAGGGGGCCTAGTTAGAGTAGATCTAGAGTAGTTAGAGTCTTGGCTAGACATACTTGTCTGCAAATTTGATGATATCACACCATCACATTCCGATTCCATTTTGAAGTTGGGTCTACCACACGTCTATTATTAGGCCAGCATTTTGAGGGATACGTGGAGGCAATTCTAACTCTTATATTAAGATCTAACTTAGATCGATAATAGATTCAGTGCAAAAACGTAGGCTAGGCGCCTACACGTTGAACACGTGCGTGCAGGCCAGGGACTTTTTTCCCCCACCGTACCGGCGACCGTGCTTTCATGAAGACCAATCGGAACCGTTTCCCGACCCTGCGTCATGAATATTCATGAAAAAATGCGAAATCTGCCTAGGCTTGGTTACAAAAAAAAAGACGCTACCGGGCCGTGGGCGGTTATATCCGCCCGGGTGTTATCCTTACAGCTGGCCGTGGGCGGCATCTGCCGCCCGCAAAGTATCATCACATTTAACATCAAATGTCAAATTATTGCCAAAATATTGTAGTTTTCTAAATACATAAAAAGCTTCACTGTTTTATAAACTTACGTTTTCGAGTCAGTTTTATATGGGGTTACATTCGATTTTAGTGCGAAAACATGATTTGTTGGTAGAAAGTCAGACCACGGTAACACCTTAGCTTCCGTTTAAAATAATTGTTGGAGGGGCTATCAACTAGTTCGTTATTCAGGCTGTTCCAGAATTTGGGTCCAGTAAAGGTGATTGTTTTGTTTGCGAAAACGGTGCGAGTTCGGGGGAGGTGAAAATGGTTTGTTTGCCTAGTTGGATAGGAATGTACAGCATTATTGCGTTGAAAAATAGGGACGAAAGCATCTGGTAAATTACCTTTCGAGAGTTCGTACATAAATATTCCAAGATTATACAAGTACAAGTCAGATATCTTAAGGATGTTACAATTATAGAAAAGTTCATTTGTATGTGCACGAAATCCAACATTATTTACTATTCTAATAACCCGTTTTTGTACAACTTTAATTTTGTCAATTATGGTTATGGAACAATTTCCCCATGCAAGTATACAATAGTTAAGATAAGGCAAGATCAGGGCAGAATAGAGTATAAGCATAACATGAGGAGGTACAAAAGGTTTCAACTTGTTCATTACACCTGAATTACGTGATAACAGTTTACATAGGCAATCAATTTGAACCTTCTATGTTAGTCTAGTGTCTATAAAAACACCCAGAAATTTGGTAGATTCAACCTGGGCAATATTTTTATTGTTAATTTGTATATTACCTGGTAGGGATGATATAGAATTACTAAATAGCATGAAATTTGTTTTATTTATATTGAGCGACAATTTGTTAGCTTGAATCCAGTCAGAAACGCATTTTAATTCAGTGTTTACGATGTTGAGAAGTGTATCGGGGTTCTGGTGAGAGCAAAAAATATTGGAGTCATCGGCAAAAAGGATAAATGATAAGACTGCAGATGAGTTTTGGAGATCGTTAATGTATAAGATAAACAGGAGCGGGCCTAGTAAAGAGCCTTGAGGGACACCGCAAGTAATTGATTGAAGGGTCGATTTGGAACCATTTATGTATACATATTGTTTTCTATCAATAAGGTAGTTCCTGAACCACTCCAAGGCCTTCCCCCGAATACCATAGTGGGACAACTTATGCAACAATATATTATGATTTATAGTATCGAAGGCCTTGGAGAAGTCCAGGAAAATACCTGCAGTGTGCGACATACTGTCAATCGCTCTGGCAATTTTATTAATGAATAACAGAAGTGCGTGCGTAGTTGAATGCTTTTTGCGGAAACCAAATTGGGACCCGGAGAGAACATGATTATTATTTAAAAATGTAATAAGGCGAGAATAGACAAGTTTTTCTAGAATCTTTGAGAAGCTTGTTAGGAGTGATATGGGGCGGTAATTACCTACGTCTTGTCGGTCACCTTTCTTGAAAATAGGTATGACCTTTGCAGTCTTCATTTTATTGGGGACAGTGCCGTTTGTTAGTGATAGATTGAAAATATGGGTTAAAGGAGAAACTATTTCATGAACGATATTTTTTAATAAAACATTTGTTATACCATCGTACCCAGAGCTGTTTTTTAGCTTTAAATTGCTTACAATGTCAATAACTTCATTTTCGTGAACCGGTAAAAAAAATAAACTGTGTGATATTTTGTCCATTAGGAAAGAAAAGAATTGTATATTGGATTCAGGAATGTTATGGGCAAGATTAGGGCCTATGTTTACAAAAAAGGAATTAAATGCATTGGCCACGGAAGTCTGGTTATCTATATGTTCACCATCAACATGAATATTACTAAAGTCAGATTTATTATTTTCTTTATTTAAAACTTTGTGGATTACTTTCCACGTACTTTTGATGTCTGACTTGAATATGTGGAATTGATTTGAATAATATTGTTTTTTTTGCCGTGCGGATTAAAGTGGTTAAATTATTCCGGTAATGAGTGTTTCTGTTTTTGTTTCTTTCGTTTGGATTAGCTTTATATTTATAGAACAGTCTATTTTTTCTGTTTATTGACCTTAGGAGAGCTTTCGAGATCCAAGGAGATCTTGGCACCTTTTTGTAGTTTATGCGGGCAGGACATTGTAAGGGTATGTTGGTGTCAAACAATTCAGTAAATATATCAATAAATTTGTCGAATGCTAAGTTGGAGTCTTCAATATCGTATACCTGTTGCCAGTTAATAAACGAGAGGCTTTCTCTGAATCTGTTGAGGTTGTCCTCTGATAACACTCGAAATCCGTTCTGTTTAGTATTACCTGATGGAGATGATTGTGTGATGTTCGATATAACTCGTGGAGCACCCGCCGTGTTGTGGTGAGATAGCGTGTGTGTCCTTACGATCTCAGGAGCTATGCCGGCGGGAGCCTTGTGCTCTTGTCAGGCTCAACCAAGCAGGACAGGTCCGCGGGGGAGGGACCAGACAAAGCGGTGCACCCTGGTCCTCCAGGTTTGGGGTTGGGCACAGGGCTAACAACCCTGTCCCTTAAAAAGAAATCCGTTACGGAAACAGCAACAAGAAATATTTCTACTACTGCGTGTGAGGGGCCTTCCGATTCTGGTGAGACTCGTATGAATGCTGTTGGCCAAAGCCGTGAGGACGCTACCAGCAGGATGAGGGAGGACCTGAACGGTACATCGGTAACCCATGACTTTGCTATTACTGGGATAGATTGATGAATGATATTAGTTTAGTTATTGGAAATGCCGGAGATAGCCTTAATGAGCATAGTCTTCCTTTGCACACCTTTCTTCTTTCTCGTGGAGCACCCGCCGTGGACGCTACCAGCAGGATGAGGGAGGACCTGAACACCACCAAAACCAAGATCAGACTAGGACATTGGAATGTGAGAACCATGTATGAAACGGGCAAGCTGGCACAGGTAACATCAGAGATGAGACGTTTCAACCTCCATGTCCTAGGAGTGAGTGAGAGCAGATGGACTGGATCTGGTAGGGTAAAGACCATCACTGGAGAAACCGTCCTCTACTCTGGGAGAGATGACGACCTGCACCATGAGGGAGTTGCCATCATCCTCAAGAAAGGTGTAGAGCGAAGTTTGCTAGAATGGAAGCCAGTTAACAACAGACTAATGAGCGCAAGACTAAAAGGCAAGCACATTAACATCAGCATCATCCAATGCTATGCACCAACCAACGACAGTAGCGAAGAAGACAAGTATGCTTTCTACAGCCAGCTGCAAAAGGAAATGGAGACAACCCCAAGACATGATCAGATTATCATCATGGGAGATCTCAACGCGAAGGTTGGGAACGACAACACCGATTACGAGAGAGTAATGGGAAAGCATGGGGTAGGGACCAGGAATGACAATGGCGAGAGACTGGTGGAGTTTTGTGCCATCAACAACTTGGTGATAGGAGGGACCCTTTTCACACACCGTGACATCCACAAGCTGACCTGGAACTCGCCGAATGGAAGAGACAGGAATCAGATTGACCACTTGATGATCAATGGTATGTGGAGACGCTCCCTGCTAGACGTAAAGATCAGGCGTAGTGCAGACGTCGGCAGTGACCATCATCTGATGACAGTATCAAGACAATTATAAAGCTGAAGAGGACCGAAGCTAGGCAAGCCATTCAGGCGCGACTTGACACCTAGCGTCTGAGAGACAACACCGTCTTTGTCAGTGAACTTGGAAACATATTTCAGATCTTGCAGGACATCACAGATCAACAAGAAAATACCAATGTAGACACATCATGGAAGCAAGTCGCCGCATTGTACACAGAAAGCGGGAAGAAAGTAATAGGCCATCGTAAGAAGAAGATCAAGAAAGATTGGATACAGCAGGAAACCCGTGATGCTATTGAGGAGAGAAGAGAGATCAAGAAGAAGATGCTTCAGACAAAGTCCCCTAGACTAAGAGAGAGACAGGAGGAGATATACAGAGATGCCCATAAGAAAGTGAAGACACTTGCACGCCGCGACAAGAGGGAGGCCATGGAACAACTGGCAGCGGAGGCACAGGAAGCGGCAGCCCGGGGAGAACAAGGGAGGCTATACAAGATCACCAAACAAGTGTGTGGAAAGTTCAAAGGGAGTACAGGGGGCCCAGTCAAGAACAAACAGGGACAACTGCTGACAACAGAAAAAGAACAAGAAGAGAGATGGGCTGAACACTTTCGGGAAGTCCTCAATCGACCACCACCAGAGGAAACAGCTGATATCCCGGAAGCTGCAGAGGACTTGGACATCAACATCGATCCACCATCAATAGAGGAGATTGTGACTGCCATCAAGACCCTCAAGAACGGAAAGTCACCAGATCAGGACAACCTTGATGCTGAATTGTTCAAGGATGCACCATCCTGCAACCCCTTTACGCGTTTCCAGTAAATATGCTGGACAAATTGTGTAGCCCAAGAGGAGGGTGAGTCTGTAAAAAAAAATGGTGACAGGTGTCAGGGGACCAATATTCTGTATTTAGTGATAATTTAAAGGGCCTTATATATCCATTTAGATGGTTCGGTTCGGAAAAAAAATGATTCTATGAAATTCGTTGTATACAATTACTTTTGTGTACTAAAAGTGGACAAGGCACATCAGGCAGCAAAATCAAAGGAGGTTTATTCAACAATAAAGACTATCACAAGGAAAGCATCCACCAAAATGCAGACAATAAAAGATAGAAATGGGGAAATCTTGTCAGAACTCAAAGATGTGAAAACAAGATGGAAAGAAAACTTTGGGGAACTCTACAACAAAAGAAATTCATTTGATGAGGAAATAGCCAGCAGTATCCCCCAAATGCATGATTCAGAACAGGAACCTGACATTATGAGGGACGAAATCGAGAGTGCTATAAAGAAACTAGCAGATGGAAATGCTCCCGGATTTGACGGCATTTCAGCTGAAGAAATTAAAGCTTCTGGAGATACTGGTATAGACATCCTACATCAGCTATGCAAAAAAATATGGCATAATGAATCCTTTCCAGATGATTGGGGAAAGGCAATCATAACCCCCATATACAAGAAAAAAAGATAAACTTGACTGTGGCAATTATAGAGGAATTAGTCTCCTCGGCCATGCTGGCAAAATATTAGCCCTCATCATCCAGAGACGTATACTCAACAGAACAGCACAAGTTTCATCGGAATCTCAAGGAGGTTTTCGTCCAGGGAGATCAACAATAGACCAACTCTTTATTCTACGGCAAATCATTGAGAAATACATGGGAAAAAAAGAGACCTGTTTATCTGCTATGTGGACTTTGAAAAGGCCTTTGACTCAATCTGGCAGGAGGCTCTGTGGAAAGCCCTCAACTTCTTTGGATTTCCTCGAAATATCATCAATCTTTTGAAAGCACTTTACCACAAATCTCAAAGTGCAGTAAGAGTAAATGGTGAACTTACAGACTGGTTCAAAACAACAGTAGGCGTAAGACAAGGATGTGTAATCTCACCGCAACTATTCAACATTCTTCTAGAACTGGTAATGCTGTACGCCCTCCATGACATCAATGTTGGAGCTAACATCCAAGGCCAAGTCATCAACAATTTACGTTTTGCAGATGATATTGCTCTAATAGCAAAAAGCGAAGAAGAACTCCAAACCCTTGTTGACTTGGTACATCACAGCAGCTTCACACTGGGTTTGAAGATAAATATTAAAAAGACAGAAGTACAGGACATCAGCAAAGAACTCAAGCAAATACATATCAGGATAGATGGCAAGGAATTGACTCAAGTGGAAAACTTCACCTACCTGGGGGGGGGGGGGGGGGGAATGATAGGAAAGGCTATGGGGGGAGTCCAGAAACTTCACACCATATGGAACTCAACAACTATAAAGTTATCAACAAAGACCGAACTATACAGAGTATTAATTCTCTCGATACTACTCTATGGGGCTGAGACATGGACGCTCAGAAAGGAAGATGAAAACCGCCTCATGACCTTCGAAATGGCATGTCTTCGAAAATTATTGGGTGTTACACGAATGGACAGAATAAGGAATACCACAAAAAGAAATCAACTCGGCATGACACAAACAGTCATCAATAGAATCTCACAAAAAAGATTGAGATACTTTGGACACATCGCACGTATGCCAACAACACGTCTCCCTATACTAGCACTAGAGGGAAGAATCTGTGGAAAGAGACCAAGAGGAAGACCACCCAAGAGGTGGTCAGACTGTGTGAAAGCAGACTGTAGGAGGAAAAACCTGTGCTCCTTGGTCGAAGCCAGTCATCTTGCCAGAGACCGCCAAGATTGGCAGGACATCATGAAGCGGATGCCACCACTCAACCCCGAGTTGGAGTGACAGGCATAGGTCAAGGTCAATTACTGCATCTTTGGACTCCGAAGAGACAAAATGGTGGACCCATTCAAAAATTTATTTATTGAAAGTGAAGATTCATAAAATAATAATCCGGAAATTTATTGGATGCTTTCCACTATGAACGAGATAACTGTGTAGGACTGTAAATACTGAAGTGGTATTTATTTGCTTCGTTTTTTCCAAGCACGTAGGAAAACGCAAGACACTCAAGGAGGCTGTTGGACATGTCCAACAATCTGTGAGTGTGGCTACGTGTTCGGATGAACACACGTGACACGCACAGCCATAGTATTTCCTGCACGGGATTCTTGCAAACGTCGCACAGACTAATTGCGGAGGTCTCACGAAGCCCTTGACTATAATGGAGCCGTGAACATATCGCGCGTCTGTTGCACGATACACGTACGAGAGCTGTAAGTTCGCCTCAAGATTTCCTGCAGGTAAAAGGGGTATGTTAGTGAGGAGGGTGCAAGACGCCCAAGAGGAGATGCGTAGAGGTGCAGAACCGGTTGTGACCATGGCGAACGATGGACAGGCAGGGCAGGGCGGATGGATGTATACGAATTGAGTTGGCCCACAGCCGATCACAGCTGCGGAATCGCACGATCAGTTGTGGACATACCATAAGATCGGATTAATATTACATTTATTACAGGTTGGTATATCATCAAGGGTGCTTTTTTTTGGGGGGGGGGGTATGTAACATGCAAAATGTGAACAATAGCCAGCCAAAACACCAAGGATCCAGAAGGCTAATCAATGGTTCACTGCAACTCATTTTAAAAATATATAAAAAGCAATTTAAGGAAAAATATTGGGCAATAGGTAAAACATTGAAGTCATGAAATGCGATTTGCCAAAAGAAATCTATGCACACGCCTTTTAAAAGAATTTAGTCCTGTACAGGAAGGCGTTCCAACAACATGATTTGGGAGACTGTTCCAAACCCTTGAAGCCGTGTGAATGAAGCTTCTGTCCAATTGATGAGTTTTTGCAGTGGGTAATAGAACAGCGTGGACAGGAGAAGATACACTAGCTCTGGTCACTCGTCTCCTTTCTAGAGGCGGAGGGAGCATTTCATTTAAGTCTTTTGGGCACTGTTCTGTGTGCATTTTGTAGAATACACAAGCAGCTGCAACTTGGCGCCTGTGAGTTAAACTAGGAATGGATAAATCTTGAAGGGCAGTGGATTCATCAACACAAATAACCTTGAGTGCTTTTTTCTGAATGTTGTCTAACATGCTAAGTATGGTAGAGGAGGCATTTATCCAGCATAAAGATGCATATTCCATTATGCTGCGGACCTGTGCATTGTAGACAATAGCTCTACCCTTTATATCAAGCTTATTAGCAACTTTCCTTAGAGCCCCAAGTCTTTGCCCAGCTCTAGAGGCAACAGTCTGTATATGCTTGGTCCAGGTTAATTTCCTGTCAATTGTTACACCCAAGATTTCGATCTCATCCTGAGCGACAAGAGGACAATCACCAAATTGCAAATTTAATTGTGAGGGGGTTCTCTTCCTTGAAATTTTAGACTTGGTAGGTTGAAATGTGACTTTCCATTTGTTAGCCCAGGATTTTATCTTCAATTGACTAAACTCAAACCTTCGGCGGAAAGAAGACGTGACTTATGTAAAAAGTTTACGAAGTCAATTACTACCTCTCCTCATTTCCGGGACTGGCTACCTGCCAAATTGGAACACCGATACTCAGGGTCTCTCAGGAGAGTCACCGCATATGCAGGTGTTAAATGTAGAACTAACAGATATAAGAAAAGCCCTATTCCATTCCTAGTTGACCTTATGAATGAAGCATAATTTTTTTTTGGTAATTACTTCATAACTCATTGAATGACTATACAAACTAAATTGTGAAGTTGCAATTTGCACTCTGACTGAATATTATTCCTTACATTTAAACCTTATAAACAAAACAAAAAAAATTCTTGTCATTCATGTTTTATTTCATACCACCTTCTAAACGCTTCTTTCATGTCTTCTTCTGGAATGTGACTGCTCTGTTCTGTTTATGTTGAGGTTTGAGCAAACTGTAGCATGCTTTTATTATTATATTAAATTATGTATTACTATAGTACGAGTCTGTTAGTAGGGTGGGCAGAGACCTCTCCAAAGTCACTCTCCATGCCTGAGTAGCAGGGATGTGAGACGTTCCACACAACTACCAAACTTCTCTACTCTAATTTAATTTAATATCCAGACAAAACATAAAAGTATATAATATGCAGTGAAGCTTATGTTCAATTCTACCTATCACAGAATCCACATATTTCTCAATACTGATGTCAACAATTGTGCATGCTTTGTACATTTACTACATGAATATGTAAATATGCAACTATGCATTTGTATTTTATACACATTCTGTTAATCTTCTCTCTCTCTCTCTCTCTTTCTCTTTCCCTCTCCCTCCCTGCCTAGCTATCATTTTGTTACTACCGTTCCTACCATTACTGTATTAACTGTTTTAGATTTGTATTTATACATGTACTCGTGCGATTGTAACAGAACATGCAATTCAGCCACCAGGCTGCAAAATGTATCTGGTATTGTGTACATCATAAACCAACCATTGAATAATTTTATGCCTAGGCCCACGGTAGGTTTTATGAATCTTAGGTAATCGGATGATGGAAATACGTAGAGCTTTGGCGATATTTCATACTTTGGATTAAACATATAATGATTTATGCTGGTGAAAATAATTGCAAATTATTCCCTTGCATTTTAATTCTTAACATATTTATCAAACTGCAGAAAGAGTGAGGGAGAGAGAGAAGGAAGAAAGGTGTCATCATCATCATCATCAGCCATTACACCCAGTGGTGTGTAGGGTAGCAACAAAGTCTCCTCTTGGAGAGTCCTCTGTTGTCTTTCTCATGACCCAGTCAATGGCCAAGTTGAAGAGAACTGCTGACATCACACATCCCTGCCAGACGCCGGTTTTAACGTCAAAAAAGGTGTCGCTGTGTCCCACTGAGCATCTGAAGTTGTTCTTCAGAAGAAGCTCTTGATTAGTTGGACTAGCTTGCATGGGATGCCATAATTTCGATGGATGTTCCAAAGGGTTTCTCTGTGGATGCTGTCAAATGCCTTTCCAAAATCTACAAAATTCACATACAGTTGTCTCTGCCACTCTTTACGCTGCTCGATGATGTTGCGGAGTGCGAAGATCTGATCTGCACATCCTCGGTGTTTCCTGAACCCTGCTTGCTCTTTCCTCAGCTTGTTGTCGACAGCATCTGATATTCTCCTGATGATGACCTTGGCCTGAATCTTGCTTGGCACAGACAAAAGAGTGATCACACTCTCCAGTTGTTGCAGTCGTTTAGGGCTCCTTTCTTGGGGATCTTAACAATCACTCCTTTTGTCCAGTCTTCGGGCACTTTTTTAACCCATTAGGCTTGACCCATAGTTCATACCCAAGTTCACATGTCACTATAATGACCCACTCTCTACTTAAGACTGACCAGCTGCTTGTCATTATGTTAGTAAATCACTTGTAGAGCCAAGTATATAGGAGGGCAGAAATGCCTAACTCTGTGAGTTAGAGCGTAACACTGTTCCCCCCCCCCCCCCTTCGAAAAAATTGTATTGTCCTCAATACAAACATAACATTTAGTGAAACCAGAAAGAAAAAAACAATTAAATTATAATGGTTGAAATACAAGTAAAAGAAAAAATGAATACAAAAGTACATGGGGAAAAAAAACAACCCCAAAACTTATCACAACCAGTTAAAGAACTACAAAGTGATTAATCAACTCTGTAGTGACAATACTATACATGGTATAGAAAATATCTCTACAAGGGTCTACCACATTTTGAAACAACATAACCGGATACAATAAAAACTTAACTTTCGTTTATCATGTAAAAATAAAGCCTTCCAGTACTCTAACACTAAAGTCATAGAAAATGCAACAAAATCGTAAGCCAAACTCCAAAACAGAGGTACAGGAATCCTGCCATTGTACTTGAATAAAACACTGCTGAATAATACTTTAAAGAGACGTAGAAGGAGATAAAATCTAACAAATTAGTAAATAATACAGAGAAAGGAACCTGTAGGATGGGAATAGGACAAAGGGGTAATAAAGGGAGAGGGGAAAGATACAGACAGAAAGACAGTAGAAGGCACTGACATTTAAATATTACAAAGAGTGTAACTGCTTTGACAATAGTACCACCCATTAAATGAATACAAACACATACATAGATGGAAATCAATTACTATAATGAAATAACACTCGGAAACTTCAACCGAAAACACAACTACATGTATATACCTCATTATTGAATGACGCTAATAAATTAGCAGTGTTCACGGAGGGCCAAATAGTAGTAGAACAACAAAAATGAAAGTAAACACAATGAACCTACATGTACATAGCACATGTACAAATTGAATACAACCAACTTTCCAACAAGCAAAAACATGATATCATCATACACATAAAAAAAAATAAAAAATACCAAGTAAGAAGACATTTGAAAGCAGAAATGGAACAGAAAGCAAGAAAGTGAAGATAGGGAAAAAGGAATGAAAATGTTATAAAGAAAGTGGAGGAACAGCAAAAAGGCCTGGTGGGAAAGAAGAAACAAATAATTTACTTTGAAATATAACCAGCAAGGCCTTATAACAACAATGTATTAGATGTAAAATCAATTCTTAACACTACGTTATTCATATGCATTGATACAGTTACAACAGAATATGGCATACTTCTGCCTATTTGTCAGGACTCAGTCATCTGTTTGCACATGTCTGGATTTAGATTTAAGTTGGGTTCCTGAACGTACTTGCACCTGTAAGGTAATGGCCCATTCAGGGACATCATTACTGAGGTATCTTTTCAACCTATTGTGATGCATTATTTTGGGCTTAGATTTGTTTTGACGAATTTCAAATAACAAATCATTCAATTTCCTTATTACCACATATGGTCCTTTCCATTTTACAGGATTGAGTTTAGGACTTAATCCCTTCTGTTTAGTGGAGTCCAAACAGTAAACTAAGTCCCCAATATCAAATGTATTCTGGGCGATTCTAACATCATGGTCTCGTTTTTGTTTTTCTGCGGTTTTACCAATCTGCTCTCTAGCAATTTGGTAAACCTCATCTAAATTCTGTTGTAACTTGATCACATATTCTTCAGTACAAGATGAATCTGGGTTGGCTCTAATTCCTAGATTAATTTCAAGAGGCGTCCTTACTTCCCTTCCCAACATGAGGTAGTTTGGGGAGAATCCAGTGGATTCATGAATTGTGCTGCGATAAGCAGACGTTAAGAGGTTGAGATTGACGTCCCAATCCCTTTGATGTTTACTAACAAAGGCAGAAATCATATTAACCAGTGTTTGGTTAAATCTTTCGATCAATCCATTTGATTGTGGATGATAGCTGGAAGTTCTGGTTTTGTGAATTTCAAAGAGGCGGCACATTTCCTGAAACAATGAAGCTTCAAATGAGCGGCCCTGATCAGAATGTAATTCAAAGGGGGTTCCAAATCTAGAAATGAATTCATGAACGATTTTGTTTGCTATTGTTGGGGAGCACTGGTCAGGGATGGCATAAGCCTCTATCCATTTAGTAAATGTATCGCCCACTACAAGAACATATTTATTTCCTTGGTCAGATTTGGGAAATGGTCCCAATATATCAACTGCGATACGATCCATGGGGGCACCTTGTTGATAATTCTTAAGGGGCGCACAGGGTCTTTTGGGGGGCCTCCTGCGAGCACCGCATACATGACAAGCTTTTATGTAATTACGAACTGTATATTTCATAAGGTACCAATAGTAATTCTGTTTGATTCGACTTAATGATTTCTTAAAACCTAAATGACCTGCCATTACAGCATCATGGTTAGCTTCTAATATTGTGTTAATCAATGATTTGGGGACTACTAATGTTAACCGTACACGAGATGAGCTTTCATCCCATTTCTTAAACAATACCCCGTCAATTATCACAAGCTGTTTCCATAGCAACCAAAGGTGTCTTACTACAGGACTCTTGTCATGAACTTTTTCTCTACCAGGTCTTTCTTTTGACTCTGAAAACCAACGAAATATTACACTGATATCTTTGTCCTGTCTTTGAAGAGAAGAAACATTATTAGCAGTAACCCCAATATTATCAAAAATATGCGGCCCAGTATCATCACTGGCATTGGCGGATTTTTCAGGTCCGCAGGGCACATTAAAGGTTCCATTAGAGTAATTTTTAACAGAATCTCCCCTTGTTCGGGCTTGTTTCCTAGTTGTTACTGGTCTTATGTACTTTGTAAACGGAGACTTACAGATATTATGAACATAGTTAAATCCTGCAAACATTAACTTTATAATCATCTGTATCATTATCAGTACATACCCTACTGCCAGTCCAAGACATTGCACGCTCTCTGCTTCGGATTCTTTCTCGATATTGATACCTTGGTGACGCGTTGCCAATCCTGCATTCTTCCCGGCGCCGTCACCACGACGCTCACTGCAGCGATGCATCCGCTCATTTTCTAAATCATTACTACTACTACTACTACTACCAACTTTCCTTATCAAAGTTGGCATCACATTATCGAGCTTCATGAAATCAGACCAGGCTGCATGTTGTTTCTCACAGTGCTTACATCCTTTACACGGAAGAGAACTCAACACATCCCTTCCATCATAGCACTCACACATTTCTGGGCTGCAGGGTACGCGAGATAATGCATCGGCATTGGTATGGATGCGACCTGCGCGATGCACCATTTTGAAATTGAACTGCGATAAGATCTCTAACCACCTAGCCATTTGGTCAGATGGTTCTCGAAATGACATGATCCATCTAAGAGCATTATGGTCGGTTCTTACCACAAACTCACGTCCAAGTAGGTAATGTCGAAATTGGTTAACGAACGTCACGATGGCGAGAAGCTCTCGGCGAGTTACACAATAGCGCCGCTGCGTCTTCGTCAAAGATTTGCTTGCGAAAGCTATCGGGCGCTCCTCGAAACACTTCTTTGAAGAATCCCATTGCATTTGCGAAAGAGATGCTCCAATACCAAACTCTGAGGCATCGGTATCTAGAATGAAAGTCCCTTCATCCATGGGGTATGCCATGACGTTGTCGCTTGTCAGTGCCTTTTTGAGCGCCAAGAAAGCACTTTCACAAACATCAGTCCATTCAAACTTCGAGAAAAATCTCTGATGAACCTGCGGTAGTATGAGCACAAACCTAGAAATGATCGAACTTCTTTCACATTTTTAGGCGATGACCACTCTGCCACTGCTGCTATTTTGTCTGGGTTAGCTTTCACACCATTTGGTGTGACGATATGTCCAAGATACAAAACTTCAGATTGAAATAAAGCACACTTACTCGGCTTCAGCTTGAGCCCGGCCTCACTCAAGCGATGGAAAACCTTATCGAGTCTAGAAATGTGATCTTCAAACGTCGGGCTGAAAATTATCACATCATCTAGGTAAATCAGCAACGTTTTCCACTGAAGTCCTTTTAGCACTAGTTCCATACAGCGCTCAAATGTGCTGGGGGCGTTTGAAAGTCCGAAAAGCATAACATTGTATTCAAATAGTCCTGCTCGTGTTCGAAAAGCTGTTTTTGGTTTATCTTCCTCTTTTACTTCTACCTGCCAATATCCAGATTGTAAGTCTAGGGTAGAAAAATATTTGCTCCCACTCAAACAATCCAAGCAGTCGTCAATGCGTGGTAAAGGAAAACTATCAAATTCAGTCACAGCATTTAGTTTCCTATTATAGGAAACTAAATGCTGTGACTGAATTTGATAGTATATGTCTAGTATATGTCAAGAAGAAGGATGGGACAACTCGCCCTTGTGTCGACTATAATAGTCGACACAAGGGCGAGTTGTCCCATCCTTCTTCTTGACATATACTAGAGGTGATGCCCAAGGGGATGATGAAGGCCTAATAACTCCGGCTTTCAATTGTTCTTCAATGATGTGTTCTTCCTCATGTTCAAAAGAGCGAGGTGGTCTCCGAGCTGGTTGTCGAATAGGTTTGGCCTGACCTGTTTTGATTTCATGTTGAAGCACAGATGTCCGGCCTAAATCGTGTGGTGATTTTGCGAATATGTCAGAATGTTTTTGTAGCAAACCACGAAGTATGTTTCTGTCTTTATCACTCATCCCTTCACTGCTTTGCTCATATAGTTCATTTAGACTGGGGTGTATTTTTTCAACATTAACATCATCTTGCGTTCTGTGCCTATTTTCCTCTCGGGGTGTCACATTCACTCGGGATACACGGTTGATTATCGATTTCGAATCATTTTCGAAACTATCAATTGGTTGTGTATCGATGATCTCACTCGCTATCGCTACAATCTGTCCTTGCCTTAGAGATATATCTTCCGCGGAAGTGTTCATGATGCGTAATGGTACTCCAGTTTTGATTTGGTCAGAATTACATAATGTTGCTCCAACTAGGATAGCATTTTGTCGCAGACCGGTAGACACAGGTTCAACAATGATATCTTGATTGCGGTCATGACGGTTCACAACATTATTAACAATTCCCGCTGTTATTACTTCACAATTGGCAGGCACAGTTATTGTAGATTGAAGGGTAACACGTCCGATCCTTGTATCCCCTGTTATTATGCAATCAATCCACACACCGCTAATCTTCATTCCCCTCCTAGCTTCCAATACACAGTCAAAGTGATATAAGAAATCAAAACCGATCAGAACATCATCATGAATTGGTGCTACAAACACATCCCATGTAAAGATGGTGTTTGCAATTTCAATGTGAACAGTTGATTTTCCCTTTACATCCATTAAGTTATCATCGGCGGTTTTGAGAACAATACCATTTGCAGGTTTCCGCAGAGCTGGTTTATTATCACCACACATCTTATTAAATATTGATTCGGAAACTACAGTCACTGCAGCCCCTGTGTCAATCAATAGACCTGCCTGCACACCATTAACCGTTGCCTGTACATGTGCAGATAGTCCATTTGTTTTGCTGTGAGCAGACTTGATTTCGATGATTTCCGTATTTGAAGAGACCGGAATCTGGCCGGAGGACCCGGTCTCCTTTAGTTTCCCGTCTGTCGTGGTTCGTCATCCCTAGCGGCAGGCTGATTGCAGTGACGAGCAATGTGACCTCTCTCCCCACAGTTGTAACAGGCGTCATTCCCCCGTCCATTGAAATAGTTGCCACCACGACTGGCACCACGATTAGCACCACGACCACCGCCGCGGACTCCGCCACGACCACGACCCCGGCTGGGGTACTCCCCATATGGGTTGCGAGCAAACCCCATGTTGCTCACAAAGAGGTTGGTGATAACATCTATTTTCTGGTTCAGTGAAGATGTGATCTGTTCCTCAAATGCTCGAAGTCGTGACTCGGTTACCACGGCATCCATGCCCACCTGCCGAGCATGTAGAGAAGAGGAGTTTTCTTCCCTCAGACTTTGGAAGATCTCCACAATATCTCTGGCTTCTTCCAACGAGGATGGCTCCTTCATCCCGACAGCCATTGATATCTGTTGGTCTCCCAGTCCCCGGATGAAATGACGGATTGCGATGATTTCCCTCGTTTTCTCGTCAGCCGTAGGGTAGCCCATATTCGTGAGATTTCTAATGTCGGCTACGTACTCGGCCAGCGGCTCACCAGGACTTAGTTTCCTTAAGTCAAGCTGAGCGAGGTATGAACTGGCTCTCTTTCTGTCACTAAATCGTCTCTCTAAATTCTCTAAAAGCTGGCTGAAGGAAAGTTCTTCAAAGTTTGGCTGCCGAAAAATATACTCGGCAGCCTCCCTTTAAGTGCAGAAAGAAGTCGTAGCCTCTTCTCTCCCTCCTGCCATCCACTGGAGTTAGCTAGCCCGTTAAACTGATTCTTGAAGGCTTCAAAGGAGACCGACCCGTCGAATGGCGACTGTCGAGGCAGAGGGACATTTCCGAGGACTGGAGTAGCTGCGGCAACTTTAGAATTTTTCAAGAGCTTAATTTCTGCTTTCAATTCTTCAATCTCACTGATGCTCTCCTGTGGGTCCTACTGGTGCTTAACTCTCCTGGTAGATGGCATCTTGGAAGATAAGGCTAATTCTCGGGCGTGTTGAAGATCGAATCCCACCGCTTGCCACCACTGTCACGGCTTCTGTCATTAGCCGGTTTCAGACAAAGAGAATGAAGACTCTGAAGTCATCTCGTATATATTCTTAGTTAAGACTTTATTGTAGAGCTCTGCTTACAGCTTCAATCAATACTCAAACATTCAGAGATTCATAACTGAATACTACTCAAGCTAACTCATAGTAACTGACTACCTTCCTCGTAGTAACTAACCCTCTTCATCCTAAACCGAGGTGCTTATATATAGAATCACTGCTCCTAAAATGATGGATATTGTTTATATTTATAATGACAGCTTATGCTGGTCTCTGTAAACACTCCATTAAGATAACCCATTAGGCTTGACCCATAGTTCATACCCAAGTTCATATGTCACTATAATGACCAAGACTGATGGTCTCTGTAAATAACACCCCATTATGATAACCCATTAGGCTTGACCCATAGTTCATACCCAAGTTCACATGTCACTATAATGACCCACTCTCTACTTAAGACTGACCAGCTGCTTGTCATTCTGTTAGTAAATCACTTGTAGAGCCAAGTATATAGGAGGGCAGAAATGCCCAACTCTGTGAGTTAGAGCGTAGCAATACATATATACTCCAGACATACTGAAATACTATGATTATCTAAATTAGATCCTGTACTGATTTCTTAATGTGTTTTCTCCATAGTAATGGCGACAGAGGGAGGTATTGACGATGATCTTCTTGTTAACCTAGCTGAAGACATCGAGACTGGTGAGCAGATGGAGGCTTTAGGACGAGCTCTAGGATTCCAAGCAGCAGCGATCAACAGATACGTAGACACTAACAACAAAGGCGACCGAGTAACGTGTAAGGGAACGCGTGACATGCTGTTGGACTGGAGACAGACAGTGGATCCCGCCTACCAACATTTGAAACTAAAGCAAGCTCTAGAAAAGGCCAACCTTGTCATGTTGTCTGGGAACCACCTCAAGGACACTCCAAAACTACCAGGTGGGCCTTTAAGTTCTTAAATACTCTCAAGTGGAATTTGAACATTTTATGCAAACCATTTACCAGTGGCGTAGCGAGGGGGCACTGGCATCATCAGATCGGGGGAGCTGGGCGGGGGGGGGGGGGGGGGGGGGGGGGGGGGGGGGGGGGGGGGGGGGGGGGTGGTACTATTTTCACTATATGGATGAAATGCCAATTAACAAGGCCACTCAGTAGGGGAAGAGTATCGGATGAGATAACACACATGTTTTCACGTTCTTTCCTCCTCTCCACTTTCTCTACTTCTCTCTCATTTTCTTTTCTTTATATATATATATATATATATATATATATATATATATAGTTGTAAAGAAATGTAGATGGGAGAACGTATAGAAAAAATAAAGTAAGATAAAGTTTACTCCGAGATAAAGACAGTAGATATCCGTAGGTTTGCTTCCACAAGCGCTTTCGTTTAATTCTTCATGTGGAATGATTAACCTGTTAGTTACATGCGTTTATATATCGTACAAGTAGAAGTTACAAACATTTTACAAGTCTTTCAAATCTCCGTTGTTAAAGTTAGGAGATCTATTCAATGGACGGATATTCGCTGGTAGATGAAAGCTAGAAGAATGAGTTGTGATAGCATGGAGGATGTTGAATAGTTGGCCTGGTGATCGGGGGAAGAAGGATTATGGCATTTGGAGTCAATGGAACAGTGGATTATTGTTTGGCACAGTACACAATAGAGTGGAGTGATTACAATAGCTTAAACCGGAATAGACTTGTTTGGTTATTCTGAGATGAAAGAGTATGTAGACCTAGTAATTAAATAGTCTGACGCATTTCTTAAGTTATATGATACATAAAGATCCTTGGTGTAAAATGCAGTCAATGAACATGGTAAGGATGGTAAATGCAGTCAATGAACATGGCAGTCAATCGTTGTTTAAGCTATTGTAATCACTCTACTCTATTGTGTACTGTGCCAAACAATAATGCACTGTTCCATTGACTCCAAATGCCATAATCCTTCTTCCCCCGCTCACCAGGCGAACTATTCAACATCCTCCATGCTATCACAACTCATTCTTCTAGCTTTCATCTACCAGCGACTATCCGTCCATTGAATAGATCTCCTAACTTTAACAACGGAGGGGGGGGGGGGGGGGGGGGGGGGGCTAGTCCCCCTTCTCCTCACGACAATATTAGAGCTCTAGGTTTCACCGTAAATACTCTCCCTTTCATTAAAAAACAAGGAGATAGGAGCGATGGACCCTGTCTGCCAGTGGCGGTGAGATGGCAGGTTTCCCCTCTATCAGGGGCAAAGACAAATTCGCATCGTCCCCCTCTCAATACCAATTTTGTGCAGAGTATAAACAAAAAAAAATTAAGTAAAGTGCAATGCAAGATTTTATTACCCAATAATCTAAATGTTTTGCAATAATTTATTGTACAACGAAGTATAAAAAGCTTGCATTAATTAATTTTTGCTTCGCTCCTTCAATAGTGGAAACATTGTTTCTTGGACTTTGAAACTTTTCTACTACAAGGCCCCAAAGCTCAGGGAGGGGGCGGCCGCCTCACAAGTCAACAAAACTTAAAGTATGACATCAATCATTTTGCCGTTTATCAGTGGAAAAGTTTGTGTGCTCTACAATGTGTAGTACCAACATTGATTTTTAAAATGCATTGTTTATTGATATAGTACTATAGGAACCCATTTTTCCCTTAATAAAGAGGTAATAGGTAAGCTTCGATTTTTGTCCCCACCCCCTCGTTAGATTAGTATTTATCTCTGAAGCCTGACCAATGGTTTATCTTGTGTAAATCAATTTTTTTTAAGGAGGATGTGACTCGCCTGTGTGTTAAAATTTTCTCTTGAATGCAACATAAATTTTCACTTTTATGAGAGCAACTTTTCGCTTGGTCGCTGCGCTCTCTCGACGAATATGATCTTATCTTAAGTTATAAGATACGGAAGAATTTTGTTTTTCAGTTAAACATGATTAAAGGGGGAAAATGAATACGAAGCTAGGTTAAACCTTACAGAATCAATTTTATAAATATGTTCTTCATAGATACGCACATAGGCGTACGAGGCGGGACTGCAGCCCCCCCCCCCCCCCCCCCCTCTCGAGCAACCTCCATCTCATATTTGGGCAGCGAGACGCATAAGGCATACCCCATTCATAACACTCCCATTGCTGCAGTGCTCAGTCTCTACCCTCTGTTGCCACACTACCATGATTTTTCACGCCTAGTGAGGGATGGTACAAACTTGCGGATAATAACAGTGATTCGAATATTGCATTTAAAAAAAAATCAGTTCTAACTTTTGAAGTATCAAGAAATATGTTTGATCAAAGGTGAACAATATTTTTTTGTTCCCGGGGAGGGGGAGGGGGGGGGGGGGGGGGGTTAATTAAAATGTTTAGCCCATCCTTCATATTGGTTCCAATAACATGATAATAAATCTATATAAACGTCATAATATTTCCCGAAACATGGCCTGTATAAAGAGTTTGGGAAGAATGCGCTGTGGTTCATTTTAAAAAAGCAAATTCTATCCTTGAAAAATAAGAATCAAATATGTCCATGACCCTCCCTATCCACCCACCCGTGATTTGATTATTACCGAACAGTGGCGTAGCGTGGGTTCAGCCATGCATAAGGGGGGGGGGGGGGGAGGGATCGCTCTTACTAGTTCGGTTAAAAGCGAATTACTATTTTTTGGAGGGGGGGGGGGGTGGGGGTGGGGGCGGAGTTATTTTGGTCCCTAGTCTGACAAACCAAATCACCTTCACCCTTAAATTGTTTGCACAAACATTTGACATTTCAGTTTTGAGTTTTTGTGGTTATCATGTCTTCCTTTAACTGTCCAGGCAATTCCCCTATAGGGACGAAACCTGATTTTGTATAATTGGACGAACGAGCAGCTCAACCAAGCAGAACTAATTGGTGCGCCGTTAACTTTATTCTCGTCTCAAGCCTCTGCAATTTTTATCGAGCTTTGCGAGTGCGAGCGCACGAGTACACCACGTTCAGCTTTCATTTCTCTTTTTTCCCTATCTTTTCTTATGTTATTTTTTGTTTTTCTTCTTTCATTTATCTTTCTTTCTTTTCTTATGTTATACATTGTTTTCTCCTTTCATTTATCTTTCTTTCTTTTCTTATGTTGTTCTTTGTTTTTTCTTCTTTCATCTCTCTTTCTTCTTATCGTTTCTTATGTTATTCTTTGTTTTTCTCCTTTCATTTACCTTTCTACCTTTTCTTATGTTATTCTTTGTTTTTCTCCTTTCATTTCTCTTTCTTCCTATCTTTTCTTATGTTATTCTTTGTCTTTATTCTTTCATTAACTTTCTATGTTTCATGTTATGCTTTGTATTTCTTCTTTCATTTATATTTCTTTCTTTTCTTATGTTATACATTGTTTTTCTTCTTTCATTTCTCTTTCTACCTTATCTTATGTTACTATTTGTTTTTCTACTTTTATTTCTCATTTTCCTGTCTTTTCTTATGTTATTCTTTTTTTTTTTACTTTCATTTCTCTTCTTCCGTTCTTTTCATTTATTTTTCTACCTTTACTTATGCTATACATTGTTTTCTCATTTCATTTATTTTTCTACCTCTACTTATGTTATTCTTTGTTTTTCTTCTTTCATTTATCTTTCTATCTTTTCTTATGTTATACATTGTTTTCTCATTTCATTTATCTTTCTACCTTTTTCTTATGTTATTCTTTGTTTTTTCTTCTTTCATCTCTCTTTCTACCTTTTCTTAATATGTTATTCCTTGTTTTTCGTCTTTCATTTATCTTTCTTTCTTTTCTCATGTTATACATTGTTTTCTCCTTTCATTTATCTTTCTACCTTTTCTTATTTTACTCTTTGTTTTTATACTTTCATTTCTCTTCTATCTTTTCTTATGTTCTTCTTTGTTTTTCTTCTTCCATTATCTTTCTTTCTATTTTTCATTATTCTGTGTGTATATTGTATGTGTGCGTTTTTCGATTCTGCAATCTGAAAAATTCGGAACGGCTAGAAAAATTCTAGGTAGACGTATTTTTAAAAATTGAAATGCCTATTTTTTTATCTTGTGCATTTTCCTCAAGGTCGATCATTTTTTAAAGAGGTGAGCTGAGTTTATGACTATTAATCTTAAATATAAGGAGGTAACAGGATAAACGACCGTGTGGAACAATTGCTATGGGTTTTTAAACGCAGGCATGTCGGAGCGGTCAAAGCCAATGTCCATAGACTTTCCACGGGAATGCAAAATACGGGGATGTGTGCCAGAAACAAACTATCTTCCCACTTTCGTCAAATTGGACGAAATTGGATTTCGTCCCTATACGGTAGGGGAATTGCTAGGACTGTTGAAGCTGTTTTTTTTTTTTTTTGCTCTTGTTTTAAATTCTGTTACAAGGCTATTACAATTTTATTGACTGTACGCCATTTAACGTAAAATATAACTTTTTTGTTTTTGTTTTTGCTCTTATATTATTTCAGATATCTATAGAGAGAAGATTTCGGACTCATTGACCGTTATGAGGTGTCGTGAAAAATTGGAGAACAAGTACTTAAATCAACTATGCAAAATTCGAATGAAACCGTGGGATCAAAGTGATTATGCTGAGTTTGAAGATATGCACACGGTAGTCACGATGGTGAAGAAGGACTCGCATGGAAAAGACACTCGGAAGAAGGAGATACTCCAGGGGTCTGTTGCTGAAATATTCTCCACGAAAATAAACGGCAGGCTGCCGGTTCGAATCCTCATCTCGGCCCCGGCTGGACGAGGGAAGACAACGGCTGTCGCAAAAATGGCTTACGACTGGGCCCACAGAGTAAAAGGATCAGCATTAGAACACCTGCCACTTCTCTTCGTACTGAAACTCCGAAACACCGGCCAGCTTACGTCGATCGGAGAAGCAATTAAGTGTCAACTCCTAAGTGATGTTGATGATCTTACGCCTCAGGGTCTGGAGAATTTCATCAAAAGGAATCAGGGCATCTGTCACATCATATTGGATGGTCTCGATGAGTATGCCGGAGTAACTTCTTCAAAAAGAGGTTTAGGGAGCAACATTGTCAGTGTAATGCTCTGGGAAGAATATCCAGAGTGTCGAGTCCTTGTAACCACGCGCCCTCACATGGAGAACTTCTTAGATCAAGGAGAACTTTCGACAGTGTACACGAAGATGGAGATCGAAGGATTCTCGAGAGAGAGAGCTCAAGAGAGTACATTGACAGGTTTTTTGTGTCGATTTCGGATCTCTCTAAGGGACAAGGTCTGAAAGCTTATCTGGATGGCCAACCACTGATTAACGAACTTGTTATAACGCCGCTATTTTGTCTCATGGTCTGTTATTTATGAAGCACAGGGTTACTAAAAAATGATACTTCAACTCAAACGGAATTGCTAGACAGCGTGAATGTATTTTTGATGCATCATGCAAATGCCCGTTCAAAGTCAAGAGACAAGATTACGGCAAACAAACTAATGAAAATAACTTGTAAATTAGGTAAGGTTGCCCTAGCTGGTCTACTCGATGATGCCAAAAAGCTAGTCTTCACACCCCGTGATTTCCGGAAAGTTCCTACTGTTCTTGATAGGGCATGTGAACTTGGAATAGTATCCAAGATGACTGCCCAATCAACAGGCCTTCCACAGTCCCACAACACTACTTCCACTACCATCGAGTTCTATCACAAACTCGCGCAGGAACACTCAGCGGGTAAACGTCTCGCTGCCAAAACGAAAAAATATTTGCTTAGATGGAAGATTTCTAAGTTAGACAGAGTGCTCCGCAAGATCGAACAAAACATCGGTGACTACGAAAATCTCCTCCGATTTGCTGCTGGAACGGACAACGCTCTTTGCATAAGAATCATGGAGGCACTCCTCGACAACAGCCAGTTGGATGAGAGCGAGCGATATCGCATTCTCCTTGACTGCTCATCAGAGACCACGGGTATGGAAGGAAGCGTGTCTTCGTTGGTTCAAAGATGCGTAACTGCGTAGAGTATTGTTCTGAAGTCACCGACTGTCTACACCGCTGTTGGAATGCAGAATCTTCCACAGCAACTGAAGCATCAGGTATATATGAAGAGTTTTCTTGCAAAAGGCCCTAAATCCACTTTACCTACTTCTGAGTAAATTGAGATTTTTTGTTTCACACAGTTCTATGATTTCATTCAAGAAGATCTTCATGTATGTTTAAGAGACATCACCACAAGTAACAATAATCACAATTTTAAAAATCCTGCGGCTGTAAAATATTTTATATGATTTTTTATATTTATTATTTTTTTGGATTTAGGGCCTTTTGCAAGAAAAGTGGATTTAGGGCCTTTTGCAAGAAAAGTCTTGAATGATAATAGTAATTTACACATTAAAAATCTTTCTAATGAACCAAAAATCCACCGCCCTTGTTCACCTAACCTCTTGTGCTGCTCCACCTGCCTATGTTCAATGGGTCATAATAAACCTTGCCTGATATAGCAACATTATAAAATCAATCAAAATTTAAACTTCGAAAGATAATTGGGGTGACTTATCGAAAATCATCATCTGACCTTAAAAATAAAGCAGACTTGCTCTAGATAACTGCATAAAATATGTGCTTTGCTCTGATAAACCTTGCCTGATATAGCAACATTTTTAAGTCGATTCCAAAGATAATTTGTATTGTCTACTGACAGTAACCAGTCATTATCTGCCCTTAATAAAGCAGATTTGCTCAAAATAAAAGCAATATCTACTGTATCCAGAGTAGAATGCATCATCATAATCAACATCACATCACGTAACCAATACCATCATTATCACCCGTGTAATTGCCATCGTCATCACACCATTACCATCATCAGAACATTCAGCATCACACCATCATACACATGAATGAAATCAGCATCAACATCATCATAACCAACATCATCATTGATGTTATCATCATTATTGCCATTATCATCACCATCATAACCATCACCATCATCATCGGCATTAATTATGGAGATCGTAAATACCTTTATCGCCATTATCATTGCCACCACTATTATCATTATCTCTATCACCATTTCTACCATCATCACATTTATCACTGTCATCATCAACATCACTATCACTAACAGTAGCATCATCACCATCATCTTTGTCATGGCTGTATTATTCATGTCATTAGAGTTAACAGCACCTGCTGAACCTTTTTCAATATCACACCATCCTCATATCCCCTACTCATGTACATCCAATAAGATTTCATTTCATTTCATTTTTCTTTTTTTTCTGGGATTGTTGGTTATATCTGCAAGCTCCATTGTTGTAGTAATTTTCAAGATCTTGATGAACTAAGGAATTTTGTGTATTTAATTCCCATAAAAAATGTAAAAAAGCTGGAAAGATTCTCACACAGAGTCTCTGGATAGATGGTTGTGTGGAGGCGCGTGATTGGTCATTCATGCCAAAAACCTATTCTCTTAGCCAATCAGGATGTAGGATAGATGAATGGATATAGGGCTTTTTGCAAGAAAAGTGTTTTGGATTTAGGGCCTTTTGAAAGAAAACACAATTTTCATCTCATTTTTTAACAAACTTCCTGAAACTTTTAGAAGTTGAAATATAGCCAGTTTGATGCACATGGTGAATGTCTATTAAGGCATATAAAAAAGTGCCATATGATAAAAAAATGGATTTAGGGCCTTTTGCAAGTAAGCTCTTCATATGCAGACTTCCATCTAAACGTCATTGGACAATTATTTATCTGTTTACAATTAATGAAACCTAATTTATAAGATGTCTTATAGCCCCCTCACACCTGACCGAATGTAGGCGGACGAAGGGTGACGAATGGGAAAAATGCACGAAATGCACGCGAATTCAACGAATTCAAATAAAATTTCCGTCAAATCATGCAATCAGTAACTATTGTCAAATTTTATCAACGAACGGTAAGCGAAGGATAAATATGACATGCGAAGGATATCGATTTTCTCGGTTCACCTCTTTGAGTAAATTGCAGGCGAAGGCGAGCGAAGGGTTGATATAACCCAATAAGACGAACGAACAGTAAGCAATGGTTTGATATGGCGTGCGATTAGAATCGAAGACGAGGGAATAGATTGGGCGTTCTTGTACGTTACGGCCAGAGAAGTCATCCACGCAACATGCCTACAGTGAAAGGAAGAGGCAAAGGCAGAGGGAAGGCACGAAAGACTGCATCTACCGGAGTAAATCCACAACCTCGGGATGTTTATATAATGAGTAGCGTGGCGAGTGGCAGGTCACAGTGAGCAGCTCAGGCGCCAAATTATTCGTGTGGTCATTCACTCGCATTCGCAATCCATAGTTTTTTCTTAGTATCTCTTAGCCTTGTCTTCGTGTATGTATCGCTATTAAAATTTAGTAAAAGTTAGTATTGGTTTCCCTTCGCATAGAAGATGGCAAGCGAAAATCCGTTTGTCATAGTATCTTCGTTTCCATGCGCAACTCATATTTTGTCATCGTGTTGCTTCGTTAAGGGTTCTTTCGAGATAGGTCCACTTTGGCAAAAGCGCGATGAGGTATATGCGCGACAATAACACACGAACGATAAACGAACGATTACCGCAGACTAAATAAGAGATGCGAATTCAAACAGATGACCAACGATTTTTCAATTCGTCGGGAAATTTTAAACATGTTCAAAATTTCCGCGCGAATTTTAATAATCGCAGCTGTTAGTTCAGAAGTTGTACGAACCCAAACACGAAGGGTAAATATGATTTACTATCAGTTACCATTGAAAACGATTAAAAAAAATTCCTTTCGCCAGCCATCGCAAGGCATATATTTCAGGCAATTCGGTTAGGTTATTAAACTTAAGGAAATCCTCTTTTTGATCTTTCATTTACTACAGCATTACATTCGGCGTCACGAATTAAATGAATAAGTTGAGTTGAATAAATTAAAAGTATAATATATAATTATCATAAATCGTACAACACAGAATTCGAAAAAACAGTATTATTGAAAGCTCATTTTTATATGCTTTTATATAAAGCGATTCACATGATATCTTCATTATTATTTTTAACTGGAGGATTTGTTTTTCTTGCTAATCCCCCTGGTCAATCTAAATTGCTCAAATTGCAACTAACCCCAAAGCAAGAAAGACAAGATACAGAGAGAAAAAAAAGGGGGAAATCATGATTTATATCATGTAAATATAAGTTATACGAGAAAGTGCGAGGTCGAGAAATAGTCAGCAATATCTTGAAAATAGAGGGGATCTATATAGATGCAACATGAGATAAAATGAGATACATTATGTACACATAACAAAAATGGCTTACTGTAAACGTGGAATATTTTAATACATAATTCATCCAGTTGTGCTATGAATGATATGTACAAATTTGTTATGAATTATTTGTACAATTTGTATTTGAGAGAAGAAAAAATAATGTAATTATAATAATGAACATAAATAAACCGGCTTCAACGGTGAGCAGAAAATTGGTCAGAAAATAATATTCTGCATTATTCTTCAGTGAACTTTCATTTTCAAGTAAACAAACAACGTAACTGAATCAGATGTAATATTCTGATGTAAATATCCTAGATTATCTTCGCCATCTTTTACTTCTTTAGAGTATTGCTTCCTGAATGTTAGGTGATATTGCGGTGGCTAAAGTTTAAAGATTTGATTTGACATTTACCTTTTTTCACTTTAACCAAAATTTGTATGTATATATTTTTCTATGTAATTATGTTACGGAAAATTGTTAATAAATAATCAAATCTAAATCATAGTTAATCGCTCCGACCCCCTTCTCTCTCTCTCGCTCTCTTTCTCTATATTCCTCTTTCATCACACTATCATGACTATTACTAAAACAGGTTAGAGAAGTTAGATTGGAGGGGTCTTCTATTAATATCGACGTGACGAATGGGTTATGGTCCTGCCTTGGATCATTTTCGGCGCTACATACTCTCACAATCTCAGACTCCTCTCTCAGCTTCCCCTCATCTCCTCCTGAGCTTCCATCATTCACAAAGCTCTTAGCCAAGGGAGTGACGTCACACAGCTACGAAGGTCTGGTCACATCGATGCCTGGCTTAAAAACGATCGATGTCACTATCGACAATGTAGAAAGAAATACATCTCAGATCACGGCCTCCAGGTCTTTGGGGCAGTCCGGGGATCGCCAGTTCGCTATCGATATCAAACTGCAAGCCTCGCCATCACTCTCAACGGAAAAGAAGATTGCAAGGCTTGGCCTTTCGGTCAGGGAAGAACAAACCAACAACCAACAGTGGCAACGTGTGTCTGGACAGAAGGGCAGAGATGAGGAAGCCTTAGTTGACCTCTTTGTCAAGTCAGCACACCTAAAGTCACTGAATGTGGAGTAAGTAGATCTACAGGATATGCACTCTAATTGTTAACTTCTTATATAGGTTTTGTCTTTATATAAGATTTATTTCCTTCGAAGGTCAGGACAAGGATATCCAACGGCCAACTTAATGAAGTAGCAGCAAAAGCATGCTCATTTCGGTCTGGTTTTTGTAAAGCAAAGTCTTGTTCGCGAAATCTTTTCGTGCATGGGCAAATAATTTTGGATCTTCATTGAATTATTTGTTCAGGAATTAACGCTTTCTATAATGGCCTTTATCTAATCATTCACTTTAGTCTGAGAACCTGTGCCGAAAGGATTATTCCATTTTGCAACGAAGAATTGACCCATCAAATTACTAGGTCCATCGCCCGTTGCCCCCGTTGAGCCCCCAGAGCCCCAAAAACAAACCACAAAAGTCGGTCAATTTCACCCCCATCTTCTCCATCCATCAAACTTTGTCAATAGGAAGTAGCATGACTGGACATTACAAAACACATAAACTGACCCCAAATTTCCGTCAGGATGGGACCCCTAAAATTTGTTGTTTCACCCCCCCCCCCCCCCCCCCCTTTAGACATTTGTTTTTAATCGTTTAACACTTTTCTCCAACAGAAAAGTGCTTTCACATCATTAATCTTATCGAAATCGCTCATTCTTTACAGAAAAAAACAACAATGAGCTTTCTGTGTTATTTAATTACCAGTTTGGATCATATTCTGAACTGATAAAAAGTTAATGACCTTATTTTTAATTTGCCACTAAAACTTGCATATCACGGTAAAAGAAATTCTTTCAGTATACTGTGCTGCGACGTAGTGTTAAAAATTCTTCACGATGAAATAACAGTAGCCTTTATAATCATGGCGGCATGCTAGGTCTTTTCTTTGCTGCTCTACTACTCTATACTATACCTCTGTGGATCCTCGAAACGCCCGGAACAGTCCTCTGATTTCGAGAAGGTGACACACTGCTGGGGGGGGGGGGGGGGGGGGGGACCTAATCATTTTGCCCGAAGATAAACTTTTCAATTTCTAAATGCGAGCGAGTGAGCGAATCGAGCGAGATTTTTGTTCTTCACTTTTCGTAAAGAAAAAGTGCAGAAGATAATTATCTGGAAACCTCGCTGCTCCCCAAATATGGGAATATTCTTCTGCTCGCTGCCAGAATATACTTTGCAGTCACTGCCGAGCAGGGGGTGCCTTTTGACCGAATATCAACTTTTCAATTTCTAAATGTTTGCGAGCGAGCAAAGCGAGAGGGCAATTTTTAAATAAAAGTTAAAGTTTAATTTATCTCGGAATCTCGCTGCCCAAATAATGTGGATACTCTATCTCCTCGCTGGCCAAATGAAGTGGTGGTCGCCGGAATAATTATCGGAACTTTGAAAAGCCTCTGGGGAGGCGGGCTGCAGCCATCGCCGAAGGGGGGGGGGGGGGGGGGCGCCCTTTTGCCCGAATATTAACCCATGGACTACGGGAACCTGGTGGCTTCTGTATTAAGCCTATGAGAGTTAATGAATTCACTAGTACAGTTTTTTTGAGAGAAAGAAGCGACCGAGCAAAAAAAGAAAATGGTCAGTATTTTAATATTTTTCTTTCTTTCCCATTTCATTTCCTTTTCTTTCTGTTCTTGTTTTCCTTTCTTTTCACTTTCATTTTCAACACGGCATATGTGTATATTATACACAAACCTTGTTATTGGGCTCACTATACTGTACTACAGGGCGACACTTAACTCTGATATCGTTGATTATAGCCCATAAAGCATCAAGGCGATATCATTGATCAATTCGACCAAAGCGATCTCACCAATGACTCCGATCAAAATTAGTATAACATACTCGTAAACATTAGTACCGATCACGCTGGATCACAGTATTTTTACAATAATTTTTATTGTGAAAATAAGAAGGTATTACTAGTACATGGTATCGGATACTGATTAAAGATCACAACGATCATCAGTGCCCTTAGTACTGCTTCGATCATACCCCTTCTCTAGTCACATTCGATCACACTCGATTATCAATAGTCAATAAAGTTTGATTTCCGCTGCTTTTAGCACAGCGCAGAGCCTAGCCCCATATCCCTTGCCAGCCCACAGCTAGCTAGCGTATAGCGCCGGGGCGGTTGGGTTTACGGCAGGCACACAATCTGTGCATAAAATCAGTGTAGCTGCGACACAATCCAGTACAGTAGCGCGCGCCAGCTGAAGCAAGCCATCACAGACGTCACAGACTCACTGGAACTGAACGATCAGGTAAGTCGCAGAAGTAGTGGAGGGGTGGGGGTATTTTCATATCGCGGACTAAAATGTTAGATCCTAGCATTAAAACTACAATTGACTTCTAAAGTTAAGTCTAACTTAGAATAGATCTGACGTTAGACTTAGTCTTAGAGTAGGCTAGACTCAGTGTTGCTGTAGGCCCTAGTGTACTGTAGGCTTAGTGTTACTGTTACTTGTTAGTGTTAGCCTACTGAGTGTTAGGCCTGGCCAAGTAAAATTGATTCCTAGTTTCTCGTCCAGATTTTTGTAAATTGAGGAGGGTGCGGGGGGGGGGGGGGGTCTGTTATTTGATATTTGATATTTTCCCTGTGGCTGCGCATACAAAATTAAAAGAGCTATTGTCTGACTCACTTTCAACACAAATTTGATAATTTCAATTTATTTGTAGGCCTATGGCTAACCACGGGCGTCGCTGGAGGGGGGGGGGGGGGTGCGGAGGGAATTATGGAGGGGAACTGGACCCCCATAATGAAGGTCTGGCGAATTTTTTGGTCGCCAGTCTAAGAGTAAGAGTAAGAGGCTCAAAGTAAAGTCCAAACACTGTAAACATCAACATTCAATAGGGCCTAGGCCTAGCCTAGCCTAAATTTGGTTAGGGCCTAGGCCTAACTTAGCCCTAGGCTACATTTTTGTCAAAAAACTCAAGATATAAATTTTGTCGATCTCATGATAATTTATTAAAGACTTTGTACTTGGCCCTTTAATATGTGAGACTGAGAATCTAAGTTATTCACTCACTGCAGTACGATTCCCTATTCAACGGAACATTCATTAATGACATTAGGCCTAGGCCTAGGCCTACTTCAAACTTTTGCTTCTATTTCAAGAGCCAGAGCATGACAATTAACTTTGTCTTGAATGACATCAAAGATCATGGAGACAGAAAAGGGATATTTGATGACATGGACATGTCATGGGATGAATTATTCTTACTGCAGCAGAGAATAAGTCGGAGATCTATCATCAGGCACTAGGCCTACATGTAGCTGCCACAAGTAAACCTGTCGCCTGTTGGGTAAGTAACAAAAAAAGTTAGGCCCTAACGTTAGACCCTCTGCTAACTTGGATGTAACTTAGATCTAGGCACCTAACTTTTAGTTTATTTTAATATGGAGATGAGCCAAGAAAAGATAGATCTAAGTTAGGGTCTAAGTAAAGTAGTAATATAAGCTTGGTGTCAAGGAAGATGATTGTAGAGACTTTAATAGTTGGAGTTTACTTCTACGACTACGTCGTAGACCCTGATCTAGACTCTACTTCTAGACTAGGCCTAGGCCTAGCCTAGTCTACTTTCATACAAACAAAGAAACAAACAAACCATGAATGAAACTGAGTCTAGGCCTATAGGCCTAGTGGATGGGGCTAAACTAAAGGTCTAACATTAATCATGATTGAGTTTTCCCTCCACCATTACTATTTGTTCTAGGCTTGGCATTTTCAGTTTTTTTAAGTGTTTCTCCATAAACGAATTGATTTGTCCATTATCGTGAAGTTAATTAGGCCTAGGCCTAGGCCTATATAGGTAGCCCTAGACTGAACGAAAATTGAGCTCAAGACAGTCACTCAAGTGGGGAAAACCCCAAAGGAAGCAAAATGGAGTTTTGTTTAAGTCGGGGTTGGGGGGGGGGGGGGGAATCAGATGCAAACAGCAATGCCCTAGGTATTATTGAATGGAACATTTATTTAACTGTTATTTCTAGAGCCAGAGAACGCCAAATAACTTGGGAAGCATGAACTGATGGTCATTGGATGAATTCTTCTAACTAGGCCTAGGCCTAGAGTGAAAAAGTGGGAGATCTACCACCAGGCACTAACTACCTGTCAGGTAAGTAGACTCTACAGTAGTAGGGCCTACGGGTAAAGATTTCTAAAGATCTACAGTTAGGCCTAGATCTACTTAAATTAGCTTAGGTGAGCTAAATAGATTTAGGGTCTACTCTAGGCCTGTAAGCTTGGTGTTGAGGAATACAATTATCTATTGTAGATGTAGACGTTAGTTTATTCCGTCTAACATTTTAGGATCTAGACCCTGAAATAGACTAGTTTTGTAAAAAAAAAAAAAAAAAAAAACATGAATGAGAGGTCAATGTTTTTTGCCGTGGGCTATGCCGGGTCAGTGTTTAATCAGTGTTCTTCTATAATAAATGAATTAATATGTCTATAGATGTCTTACAGAGCTTTTACGCCAAAGTTCCATGCCCCCCCCCCCCCCAAAAAAAAAAAAAAGCAAGAGGGGGAAAAATTAGCTACCAGATATGATAAAATTACATTTTCATCTCAAAAGGTCAATTTGTTATGCTCGCTCGCAAATATTCAGAAAGGCTCTGTTGTGCCCCGTATGCCTATATGCTTAGCCCCCTCAAAATTGTTGGCCCATCTCATCTGTCTGGTCAGAATCGCTTTAATTACGTTGGTCTAAAAACATGTGATTTGGGCCAATGCAACGAAAATTGAGCTCAAGTGGTAAAAGGCTAAAGGAAGCATGATGAGGTTTTGTTTAAGGCAAGGGGGGGGGGGGGGGGGGGGGCGGCTTTATAGACTATTCAGTCTTGACATTGGACGAGAACAAGATGCTTTTTTGAAAAATAATATTGAGTCTAGGTACCTTGGAGTATCTTGGTCATGTTCTTATGTTGATTTTCTTATCCTCAGATGGACATGGAAAGGAAGTATCCACATGTAACTCATGGCTGAACATACTGCCGTTTACACATCACAACAACTTTGTAGGGGATGAAGCAGAAAGTTCTACTAAAAATTCAAAAGTCAGATTGACAGGTAGGCTAAAGCTAGAATTTAAAGGATTTATAGATTTTGTGACAGATCCAGGCTAGTTTTACCTTCCTTTCTGTAACTAACAGACAAGGAAACTATTGATCTTCTATTCTGGAAATGTGCTAAAGATATAAGAGTTGTGGTGCCAATTAGGGAAAGAATTAAGGATGTTTCAATTTGCTCTTCTTAATGAAAAGACCGTAATACTCGGTTTATTGAAGATTATGTTTTGTTCAACCAGCCTAGACAATAATACATATGACATGTATGAGCAGACTCAAATCAAGAAAACCTACAGTTTATGATTCGATATGTTTATTATGGAAGTCATACAAAATGGAAAGATATGTTATTGACACCACTTGGCAGGGCATGGCCCAATGGATAGCTACATGTAATCATTACACAAAACAAGTATTTCAATAATTGTACAAAATGTTGACATTTTTGTTTTACACTGAGTACATGTATGTGTAGCATTTTTTTTTCCCTTTTGATCATGTGATCAGAGGTAATATTAATGTTGTTATGAGAATAATACATAAATTTCAAAATTAATTTATCAACACGTTATATTCCTCTCACATTTGGTCATTATTTCATACACATGTTATGGTAATGGAAGAATTAGTGGGTTTGTGCGTATGTGTGTGTGTGAGAGAGAGAGAGGGGGACTAATCGGAGCAAGATAGAGCTTAAGACAGTGAGTGAAAGGGCGAGAGAGAGAGAGAGAGAGAGCGAGGTGAGAGACATTTTCGGGCCAGTCAAATTGGGTTTAAAAAATTGCGGCCAAGTTTAAAGAGCTTGACTAGCATGCAACATGATTCTTCTTGGTTTTATAGGATGGTTGCCTTGGATACTAGTAGTGTAGTCTTTACCCCAATTCCTCTCACCTTATAGCTTTTTTTTACATTTTCCTCTCACGCTGTGTTCTGTACCATTTGGTACTTGTTTCTCTTCTTTTTTCTTCTCATGTCTCTTTTCTCTAGAACCCACAAACAATTGTTTTTTTGGTCAAATAGAAGAGGTATGGCTGCACATTATAAAAATACAAAAACTGACAAATTTTCCAGCGGGAAAGAGTGTCAGACCCCTAAAAAGCCAAATGTCCCCTTTGACAAAGATTTCCCTTCCCATGCTCCGGATGTAAAGAAAAGGCATTCCTTACATTCCAAATTTAGCAACTCCTAAATTAGGTACGTTCACACTTCCCTCTCCATTCCCCCTTTTTTTCTGATATAGGTTGCACAGTTACAAACAGCAATTTTGAGTAGGGGGTGGGGTTGGGGTGGTTGTGACAACCCCCACATCCCCCTCTAGCGACTCCCCTGTTGAGAATATAAATATTTGGAGTTTACCATGTTTACCATTTGGGTGTAACAAATGCAAACGTATTATGAAACTTCTAATAGACGACTCTACCTCTTATCATTTTCCCTTCAAACACAACAGACGATATATTCATTATAGATCCTATTAATAGCATTCCTATAATTGTTGATATCTATCATCAATATTATACTAACCTAGCGCAGGGAGTGCATTGATAAAGAAGGATGCACCCGTAGGTGGAGGCTTGCCATTGCACTCCGGCTTGCTGAATCTTGCGATTCCCCAAAACATGGGGATTAGTATTGTTATTACTATTTTATCATTATTATTGCTTATTTTTTACCACCGTACAGACGTAGATTTGGATCATTCGTTTTCTGTACTGATTTATCATTCTTAAAAGCGCATTGAACCACATTTCCCTCATTTCTTTGTCATATATCATGTAGGAGTGAATGGGGTTCTCTAAACTACGACAGAAACGCTGTTCAGGTAAGTAGACTTTGAAATACTGATGGGATCTGGCTGATGGGAAATTAGAGCAAAGTGGCACTGTTGGTTTGAAACAAATAAATCATTTGCCTGATTATCACTGAAGGAAGAGTGTGGACTTTCTTTTTAATATGCTTTTATTACCTACATATTGTCATAGTATCCCGATGCGTGTGAATGCGACAAGTGGTCTGTTTGCATTTCATTGCAGAATTCGAGGCTCGAGATAAAGCACTGCCAACTATCTACTGAGATGATCGACAAGTTGTGGTCCTGCCTCCGATCCGTCGCCTCTCTTTACCATCTCTCCATCTCAGACTCTTCTCTGAGTTTCCCATCATCTCCTCCACAGCTTCCAGCCGTCACAAAGGTCATAGCCAGGGGGGTGACGTCACAGAGCTCCGAAAGTCTGCTCTCATCGCTCCCAGGCTTGAAAGACATCGATATTACTATCGATGATGCAGAGACGGACATATCTCAGATCACGGCCTCCAGGCCTATGCGTCAGACCGGGGATCACGTCTCATCCTCATTTTTGACAGAAGAGATGACTGGTTCGAGAGAGACGATTGCAGGACTGGGTCTTCTGATCAGCGAACAAACACCAAATCAACAATGGCTACGTATCTCCGGGCTGAAGGGCAGAGATGAGGAAGCCGTGGTTGACCTCTTTGTCAAGTCGACACACCTAAAGTCACTGGGGTTGGGGTGAGTACAGTGGCGGATTTTTTTGGGGGACAGCTGGCCCGTGCGCCCTCCCCCCCCCCCCCCCCCCCCCCTTGGAAGGAAATAGCATACTGCCATTTTTGTAATGAAAAACTCTCTTTTTTCTTTCTTTTTTGTTGTTTGTCAGATAATTATGGAGGGAAACTGGACCTCCCTCCCCCACCCCCACTCAGCGAATTTTGTAGGTCTGGCGGGGGGAAACAATTGTCGCCTTATTAACTTTCCAGGTTTTTACCAGGGACAAAAAATTGGCTAGTTTTTTTCCCTCTTTTTCTTTCCTTTACTTCTCATTTCCTTTTCCGTCCCCTTTTCTTTTCACTTTTCTTTTTTATTCTCCTTTCTCTTTTCTCCGTTTCCTTTTCTATATCTATTTCATCGTTTTCTTTATTTGACTTTCCCTTTCCCTTTCCGTCCCCTTTTATTTTAACTTTTCTTTTTTATTCTTTCTCTTTTCTCCGTTTTCTCCCTATTTCTCCTCTTTTCCCCCCCTTTTTTTTTGGCCGACAGAGGTTGCACATTTACCGACAAGTCATATTTTTTTTATTTTTTTATTTTTTATTTATTTATTTATTTATTTTTTTTTTTTTGGGGGGGGGGGGGGGGGGAGGGGTTGTGACCAGTGGCGTATCTAGGATTTTTGGCGCCCGGGGCAAACTATAAAATCTGCGACCCCGCTCCCCCCCCCCCCCCCCCCCCATGGAGTTTACCATGTTTACCATTTTGGTGTAACAAATGCAAATGTATTATGAAACTTCTAATAGACGACTCTACCTCTTATCATTTTCCCTTCAAACACAACAGACGATATATTCATTATAGATCCTATTAATATCAGTGCTATAATTGTTGATATCTATCATCAATATTATTATACTAACCTAGCGCAGGGAGTGCATTGATAAAGAAGGATGCACCCGTAGGTGGAGGCTTGCCATTGCACTCCGGCTTGCTGAATCTTGCGATTCCCCAAAACATGGGGATTAGTATTGTTATTACTATTTAATCATTATTATTGCTTATTTTTTACCACCGTACAGACGTAGATTTGGATCATTCGTTTTCTGTACTGATTTATCATTTCTTAAAAGCGCATTGAACCACATTTCCCTCATTTCTTTGTCATATATCATGTAGGAGTGAATGTGGTTCTCTAAACTACGACAGAAACGCTGTTCAGGTAAGTAGACTTTGAAATACTGATGGGATCTGGCTGATGGGAAATTAGAGCAAAGTGGCACTGTTGGTTTGAAACAAATAAATCATTTGCCTGATTATCACCGAAGGAAGAGTGTGGACATTCTTTTTAAAATACTTTTATTACCTACATATTGTCATAGTATCCCGATGCGTGTGAATGCGACAAGTGGTCTATTTGCATTTCATTGCAGAATTCGAGGCTCGAGATAAAGCACTGCCAACTATCTACTGAGATGATCGACAAGTTGTGGTCCTGCCTCCGATCCGTCGCCTCTCTTTACCATCTCTCCATCTCAGACTCTTCTCTGAGTTTCCCATCATCTCCTCCACAGCTTCCAGCCGTCACAAAGGTCATAGCCAGGGGGGGTGACGTCACAGAGCTCCGAAAGTCTGCTCTCATCGCTCCCAGGCTTGAAAGACATCGATATTACTATCGATGATGCAGAGACGGACATATCTCAGATCACGGCCTCCAGGCCTATGCGTCAGACCGGGGATCACGTCTCATCCTCATTTTTGACAGAAGAGATGACTGGCTCGAGAGAGACGATTGCAGGACTGGGTCTTCTGATCAGCGAACAAACACCAAATCAACAATGGCTACGTATCTCCGGGCTGAAGGGCAGAGATGAGGAAGCCGTGGTTGACCTCTTTGTCAAGTTGACGCACCTAAAGTCACTGGGGGTTGGGGTGAGTACAGTGGCGGATTTTTTTTTTTTTTTTTGGGGGGGGGGGGGGCAGCTGGCCCGTGCGCCCTCCCCCCCCCCCCCCCCCCTTGGTAGGAAATAGCATACTGCCCTTTTTGTAGTGAAAAACTCTCTTTTTTCTTTCTTTTTTGTTGTTTGTCAGATAATTATGGAGGGAAACTGGACCTCCCTCCCCCACCCCCACTCAGCGAATTTTGTAGGTCTGGCGGGGGGAAACAATTGTCGCCTTATTAACTTTCCAGGTTTTTACCAGGGACAAAAAAATGGCTAGTTTTTTCTTTTCCCTCTTTTCTTTCCTTTACTTCTCATTTCCTTTTCCGTCCCCTTTTCTTTTCACTTTTCTTTTTTATTCTCCTTTCTCTTTTCTCCGTTTCCTTTTCTATATCTATTTCATCGTTTTCTTTATTTGACTTTCCCTTTCCCTTTCCGTCCCCTTTTATTTTAACTTTTTCTTTTTTATTCTTTCTCTTTTCTCCGTTTTCTCCCTATTTCTCCTCTTCCCCCCCCTTTTTTTTTTGGCCGACAGAGGTTGCACATTTACCGACAAGTCAGTTTTTTCTTTTATTTTATTTTTTATTTTTTTGGGGGGGTGGGGGAGGGTTGTGACCGGTCGTATCTAGGAATTTGGCGCCCGGGGCAAACTATAAAATCTGCGCCCCGTCCCCCCCACCCCACCCCTCCCTCCCCCCACTCCATGCCCAAACTCACATTAATGAGCGTTTTAAAGTTAGAAATGAGGGCACTAGTGAAAATGAGTTCGATGCACATAACCCGGGGTTGTTAGCCCAAATTAGATGAGTTAGTGAATAAGGGAGGGAGCAACGAGACCGAGCAGCAGAATTTTTGTTTTCCTTTTCACCGCTCAACTTGAAATTTTTTATGTATTTTACCCTTACAAAGAAAAAAAAATACAAGGGAGTACAGCGACCTAGCAATATATATATTTTTTAAATTTTGAACATTCCTATTTCATGGGCGCAAAATGAATGAAAACCCTGAAGATATATATTTGAGGAAGGCAATTTCAAGGATAATTTATGATATCTTTCGAATGTAAGTTTGAAGGTGCTTTTTATGCACTTATATCCCATCTGGGGGCGCAAAATTTAAAAAGCTCCTGCCTCATGCGGGGGGGGGAGGGGGCAAAGCAAGGAGACTAAATTAATTGTTAACACTTTAAAAGTGCCATGGGGGCGCGAAATAGATCTTGAACATAATTATGCGGGGAGCAAAGCGACCGAGCTTTATGAAAATTTCGCATTTCAAACCTACAAAACACCATGTTTTACGCATTTCGTCCTTGACTGGGGCGCATATAACGCTCAAAAACCATAACATTTCTTGTATTTCTCCCCTTTTCTTTCCCAGTTTTGCGTTTTTTGCGCCCCTTTAAAGTGCCGCCCGGGGCACGTTCCCCTCTCCTCCCCCCCCCCCCCCCCATAGATACGCCACTGGTTGTGACACCCCATCCCCCTCTATCGACGTCCCTGTTGAGAATAAATATTTGGAGTTTTCCATTTAGTGTAATTTCATTAAAATTCTGATAGACGACTGTACATGTGTCTCTTATTAATTGTTAATAACCCATACACATTTTTTTTCCTTCTAACAGAACAGACGATATGTTCATTATAATATTCCATTTATATTATTATTGCTATAATTGTTGATTTTTATCATCATTATTATTATACTTCCTTGGCGTAGGGGTCGCATTGAAAGAAGGATGCACCCTCAGGGCGAGGATTGCCATTGCACTCCGGCTTGCTGAATCTTGCGACCCCCCCCCCCCCCCCCAAAAAAAAAAAACCAAAAAAAAAAAAAACCAAAAACCAAAAAACGTGGGGATTATAATTATTACTATTATTATCATTATTTATTATTGCTTTTATTGCTGTTACTATATTATTACCACCGTGCAGACGTAAATTCCATTTATTTTCTTTATTGATTTCATTTCTTACAAACGTTTTGAACCACATTTCCCTCATTTCTTTGTCATATATCATGTAGGAATGAATGTGGTTCTCTAAACTACGACAGAAACGCTGTTCATGTAAGTAGACTTGCAATACTGATACGTGCACATAGCTCTAAAATATACCAACAAGTGAAATTATCTGCCTGATGGGGAGTTAGAACAAAGTGGCACTTTCTGTAAAAAAAAAAAATGAAATAAATTATTTGCTTGATTATCACTGAAGCGAGATTTTGGACTTTCTTTTCAATATACTTTCATTCCCTACATGTATTGTCATACATTGTAGTATCCCGAAGCGTGTGAATGTGACAAGGTGTCTGTTTGCATTTCATTGCAGAATTCTAAGCTTGAGATAAAGTACTGCCATCTATCTACAGAGATGACCGAAAAGTTATGGCCCTGCCTCAGATCCGTCGCCTCTCTTTACCACCTCTCCATCTCAGACTCCTCTCTCAGTTTCCCTCCATCTCCTCCTGAGCTTCCATCCGTCACAAAGCTGATAGCCGAGAGAGTGACGTCACAAAGCTACGAAGGTCTGTTCTCTTCTTTACCTGGCGTGCGAGAGATCGATATCACTATCGGATATGTAGGGAAAGAAGACATATCTCAGATCCAGACTGGTCTTCGTCGACGTCTGACGGGACAGGAGCTCACGCACATCAGGCTTAAAGCATCCGATACACTCCGGTCAGAGAAGAAGAATGTAGAGACGATGAGAGGACTGGGTCTTCGGATCGGGTACGAGGTGATATTGTCAGGGGTAGTATTCGGACCGGAGGAGAAATTAATTGATCTCGTCGAGCCTTCGACACGTTTGATATCATCTAGTTTGTATATAGAACAGTAAGTGATTACTACTTTTAAAACAAAATCATTTTATTACTTCCATTTTCAAAATAATATCTTTACAAATAATCAAGGTAAAATAGGATAGACATCTATATCGACATGCCATAGTATGCAACCTTATAATGATTACATTTATTGATACAATTAAATTAACTATTAACGATGAGTAAAACATAACATTTTATAAGCACGATCATGCACATGGTATTATTGAATGAAAATTTATATTTAAAACATCTTTTTAAAAGAGTGAACAAAGAAAACAGACTAAAAGAAGAAAGGAAAATCGAGTCAAAATTTCTCGCATCTATCGCGGGTTTCCTTTTTATCAGCGTGCCTTTGTGTGTGTTCTTGTTCATGTTTTTAATCCATACATTTGACATGAAATGGGCATAATTAACTTTTTTGGTCAGGTTAATATGTTGACTTTTAATTACCAAAGTATCCACCTGGGCTCGTATTTTATAAAATACTTTAGAATGATATTTATAAATTCTTTAATTCTCATCTTTTTTAAACAAAAATCTTCATCAAAATGCGTATTTAATATAAAGATATTTGCTAAGAACTTTTTTGCTAGACTTAAAGACTTTCATCTTATCCGATTTTTCAGAGTTAGGTATAAAATCTTTGATTTTTTCCAAGTCAAAATTCTTAAATGGACATACGCATTCTAATTTACAATGATGATAGGTAAGAATTCTACCCTATATTTTAGCATATAGGGAGGATGCTTAAATACTAGTAGAATAAAAACCTATGGCTAATGACTGTGATGAAAAAATACGAATGCACCTTCCATTATTATGAATGCACGTACCGCAGGTTTTAGACATTTGACCTATTTATAGATCTGCGCTGCGTGACGTGACGTGAGCTAGCTAGCTGTATGTAGACTCTATTTATAGAAGCGCGCGCAGTCGACAGTCTAGTCGATCGTCGGCGCGGCATATATAGTACGCGCAGTGCAGTGTGGAATTTTGTACACACAAGTACAAGAAATTTAAAGAAAGAACCCGCACGCCCAGGCGCGCCGGCCCACCACCGAAATTAAACACTGACAACAACTAGGCCTAGTAATTGTGTGTTAACAAATCTCTTTAGTTTAATCAGTAATAAATATGGAGATAGAGATCCCGGGCATTGTTAAGAGGTGAGATAAAATGTGTTTAATAATTATGACTGAGACTGAGTAGACCTAGCGGTAGATCTAACGCCAACTTTTATAGATGTATTGTAAGTAGATGCCCACTAGGCACTCGTACTTTAGTAGTAGAAGTAGGCCTACTACTAGTACTACTAGTACTAGGGCCTAGGCCTACTACTACTAGTACTAGCACTATAGGCACTAGACAACTGAGCTAGCAGGCCGCCGATTAGCGCTAGCCCTGGCCGGGTGACTGGACTAGCCCCAAATTATGAGCATTAATCATTTTTGTTTGGTTCTCCTATACGTTTTAATAATATAATTGGGCATGATTTGCAGTTGAAATAGGATATCATTTTTCATACACTTTGTCTTTGTGTCAGAAAATTTTGTCATGTTTATGCTCATTTATTGGATGCTTGTCCATTACATTGTTCACCTGTCAATCACCCTCCATACCATCTCCATCCAAACCACCTGTTCATTGTACATTTCATCCCATTGTCATGTTCCATCCATACACTCAATGTTCAGTCAATGTTCTATGTATACACTCAATGTACATTGTATTCAAGCTATACACACTACGTGTCATGGTCATTGTCAAACACATTGCATATCACTCTCTCACATACTTTGATCTATGGGAATATTTTAATTCGTATGCTTTACTAGTACATTTTATGGTATTCTTCTTCTTATTATTATTACTAATATAATTATCATTATAATGATAATTGTTACCATCAGTACTTTTACTCTAGAAGCCAAAATATTTTATTACCGACTGTCTTGTTTTTCTTCATCTTTCTCCTAAATGCTATAGGTTTTCTGGATCGCTGAACTCGGACAGACGCGTATCAAATGTAAGTAGGCCTGATAGGCCTCATTGTTTAGAAATGTTCAACAAAAGCAATTTATACATTCCGCCTTATGGAAGTTACAGCAAAATAAATTTCTTCCTTATTTATTGCATTGTGTAAATGGCCTAATTCATACTACAATTAAATGGCAATTTCCAAAAGACGTCAGTAAAAATTGTAAATGGCTATTAAGTTACCCCCCCCCCCCCCCAAAAAAAAAGGAAAAAAAATGAAATAATAATGATTCATACAATATAAAATATTTAAAAAAAATCAAATCTAACTTTTCCTTTAGCGTTAAGTCGAGCAATATGACATGTTTCTTTATGTGATTTCTTGTAAGTTCTTCGTCAGTTGGTTTATATTTTGCTTCTCCAAACAACTGATATACTGCACTTTAGTTCTTTTAAAATACGCTTTTCTCTCGACATGAAGAGACATCAAAATAACTCCAAATTAGTTGTAAAGCGTATGTTTTGTCCATGATAGTGAAAGCAAGTGATTGTATGTAACAAATTGAATATGACGTAAAATTGACGCATTCATTTTCTTGTATTTCATTACAGATCCCTATGTTAACGATTAAGGACTGCCAACTATCTGCTGAGATGACCATCAGGTTGTGGTCCTGCCTCAGATCCTTCACCTCACTGTACAAGCTTACTATCTCAGACTCCTCTCTCAGTTTCTCTCCATCTCCTGCTGAGCTTCCATCCGTCACAGAGCTGAGAGCCAGGAGAGGGACGTCACAAAGCTACGAAGGTCTGCTCTCATCGATACCTGGCTTGAAAGAGATCGATATCACTATCGATGATGCAGAGAGAGACATACCTCAGATCACGGCTGGTCTTCGTCTGACCAGGGGACAGCAGCTCACATACATCAGCCTTAGAACACCGGACACACTCCCATCAGAGAAGAAGAATGTATCGAGAGAGACAATGAGAAGACTGGGTCTTCTGATCAGAGAACAAACCAACAACCTACAGTGGCTGATTGTGTACGGGGTGAAGTGCGCAGACGAAGAAGACTTGTTTACTTCGTCGAGTGCTGCAGACATGTGAAGACGATGAAAGACGTACGGTAGTTATTGTTCAACTCATAATATAAAATAGATTGTATGAGATGATTCTATTCCGTTTTTCTGTAGTACTAACGCGTAATAGTATGAATGCGTTAGGGATGAATAGTTTAGACGTCGGTGCAGCCTAGTTTTATGTTGATTTTTATTTATTAAATACCCCCAAATTATTACTTCTCCTTATTGTTATTTTCTTATTTCAATAAACAGTATTAGTATTAGTACATTGTATATGCATGTAGATTGAGCAAATATACATTTAGGTTACTAAAATTAGATTATTATTATCATTATCTTTATGGACACTATTACCAGTATAGGTTTTCCGGTCAATGCAATCATTTGGGCACTCAAATTTATAATTCAAATTAACGCAAATGTCGCTCTTGGACGAATTCTGTAATTCAAATTAAGAATGCAAACATTCAAATTCCACGAGTCAACCAAACATGCATTCAGTTTACAAATTCGTGCATGCCGGTCTTATGAGATCAGTGCATGCAAGTTAACACGTTCGGTTTACTGTGTTAACTTGAATGCGCAGATCTACTATAAAAGTGCTCGCATTTACAAGTTGAATTCACATTATGTGAATTTGTTTTCCTGTTGTTTAATTTGAATGCTCGGCCCGGATTCTTACTTTGAACAGTTCTTTCTTGGTCGACATTTACGTTACGTTGAATGCACGAAATATGAATGTGAGTGACCAATGATTAAAGTGGCCAAAAAAACCAATATATTGTTAGTATAGTAGTATTAGTAGTAGTGTTATTATTATTATCAGCGTCATCATCATACACATTATCATTATATTATTACTATTATGTATGTTTCCACGATTTCTTTTGTAGCGCAATGTTATTCTAGTCTACATGTGAACGATCTAACTAAACATAATCCCGAGTACAGTACATTATTCAAGCTCTTTTAATATGGCTTCAAAGAAAATATAGGTCACTTTTAAAGGTCATTCGCTGGACGCTCTGAGATTAGAAAACGATAAAGGAAAGAGAAGTGCATGATATAGATCTAGACACTGTAGATCAGCACTGTTGATCAGCGATGTTGATTTCATGCCCTGTGAGAGCAAAATTTGCGGAAGCAACACCAAATGCAAAAATCTGATTGAAAATTTCCAGTATCCACGTGTTACATTCACAACTGATAACCTAAAATCATGATTCAATGAAGATACATGTAGGCCTTATTAAGAAAGAAACTCTATAATTATACGATAATTAGATTTATTATCATCATTTAGTTTCCTTTTTTTATTATTATTATTGTTACCACTATTATTATTATATGTTTTCCCGGTCAATTTAATCATTTTTTGGTTACTCAAATTTATAATTCAAATCAACGCAATTGTCGCTCTTGGACGAATTCTGTAATTCAAATTAAGAATCCAAACATTCAAATTCAACGAGTCAACCAAACATACATTCAGTTTACAAATTCGTGCATGTCGGTCTTTGAGATCAGTGCATGCAAGTTAACACGTTCGTTTACTGTGTTAACTTGAACGCGCAGATCTACTATACAAGTGATCGCATTTACAAGTTGAATTAACATTATGTGAAGTTGTTTTCCTGTTATTTAATTTGAATGCTCGGCCCGGATTCTTACTTTGAACAATTCTTTCTTGGTCGGCATGTACGTTTTACGATGATTGCACGAAATATGAATGTGAGTAACCAAATGAGAGAAGTGGCGGGAAAACGTATTATCAATATCATCATTATCATTATTAGTATTAGTAGTAGTAGTAGTAGTGTTATTATTACTATTATTATTATCAGCGTCATCATCATACACATTATTATTATATTATTGTATCCCCCGGCAGTATGCCGGAGGATACTTTGGATTCACCAGCGTTTCGCCGCCGCCGCGCCGCCGCGTCACATTCTTGTGTGCGCTCTAGCGGTCACATTTCTCGACGAATTTCTTTCAGACTTCCTGTGGACGTGTATCTTGGTAAAATCTGGACCCCTATAGTTTCTGGTGATGCTGCCCCCAGTGTTCCGTCTTTTATAGGGTAAAAGGCCATATTTTGGGGATAGTTTGTGTGCGCTCTAGCGGTCACATTTCTCAACGGATTTTGTTCAAATTTTGTATGAAGGTGTCTCTTGGTAAAATCTGGAACCCTATAGAGTTTGGTGATGCTGCCCCCAGTGTTCCGTCTTTTATAGGGTCAAAGGTCATACTTCAGGGCATGGCGTAAGTGCACTCTGCAGGCCACATTTCTCAACGGATTTTGTTCAAATTTTGTATGGAGATGTATCTTGGTATAATCTACACATGTTTAATTTTGGTGATGCTGCCCTCATTGTTCCGTCCTTTATAGGGTCAAAGGTCATATTTTGATAGATGTCTTGTGTTTACTCTTGTGTGTGCTCTGGCGGTCACATTTCTCAACGATTTCGTTCAATTTTGCATGAAGGTGTCTCTTGGTGTAATTTAAAAACCTATAGTGTTTGGTGATGCTGCCACCAGTGTTCCGTCTTTTATAGGGTCAAAGGTCATACTTCAGGGCATGGCGTAAGTGCACTCTGCAGGCCACATTTCTCAACGGATTTTGTTCAAATTTTGTATGGAGATGTATCTTGGTATAATCTACACATGTTTAATTTTTGGTGATGCTGCCCTCATTGTTCCGTCCTTTATAGGGTCAAAGGTCATTTTTCCATTTCTTGCACTCTTACTTCTGCATTTCTCGACGGATTTCGTTCAAATTTTGCATGAAGGTGTCCCTTGGTGTAATCTAAAAATCTGTACTTTTTGGTGATGCTGCCACCAGTGTCCCGTCTTTTATAGGGTCAAAGGTCATACTTCAAGGGATGGCGTGAGTTCACTCTGCAGGCCACATTTCTTGATGGATTTCTTTCAAATTTTGTATGGAGATGTATCTTGGTATATCTCTCAACACATTTCTTTCAAATTTTATATGAAGATGTGTCTTAGTGAAACCTACACATCTAATTTCTACACCATCCTTTTGTTTGAGGGAGGGGATGGGGGAGGGTCTTTGTCCCTCCTTCAAATTGCTGCCAGTGCGGGGGATACATTTAGCATTGCGCGGCCCCAGCAATGCACATTTCTAGTTATTATTATGTTTCCACGATTTCTTTTGTAAAGCGCAATGTTATTCTAGTCTACATGTGAACGATCTACTAAAACATAATCCCCGAGTACAGTACATAATTCAAGCTCTTTTAATATGGCTTCAAAGAAAATATAGGTCACTTTTAAAGTCATTCGCCTGACGCTCTGAGATTAGAAAACGATAAAGGAAAGAGAAGTGCATGATATAGATCTAGACACTGTAGATCAACACTGTTGATCAGCGATGTTGATTTCGTGCCCTGGTGAAAGCAAAATTTGCGGAAGCAAAAAGAAAATACCCAATATCCACGTGTTACATTCACAACTTAAAATCATGATTCAATGAAGATACATGTAGGCCTACTAAGAAAGAAGATTGTTCTTGAATTTAAATGATGCAAAAGAAAGGGGGGGGGGGGGGGGGGGGGGACTTGTTTCCAAAAAAAGTGAAAAGGAATTAGCACACTAACGTAGGTGTATAACGTTGACATCGTTGTGTTTTAAACAATCATGCCCATAACCTTTCCGTTGCATGTCACATTGTTAGGCATTTTTATCAAACTCGTGCGTTTTTTCATCAAGCATAGACGCCGCATTGAAGGTATCTGCATACATGTAGATACCTTCAATGCGGCGTCTATGCAAGTATGTAGATATTTTATTCTAAATTTTACGCCGTATAGTAGACTTGTTCTAGACTAACTACATGTATAACCAGGTGGTCAGACACATCAAACTGACGTTGGTGAATATATAAAATAAAAACCAGCAAGTTTTGTGCTAGTTATTAGCAGGGACGAGGAAGATAATACAATGACATGCGGCTGCACGTTTGGAGTAGAGTTGAAGGAAACAGCAGAATTGATCCACGCCCCCCCCCCCCCCCCCCCCGCCCCAGCTCCCCTCTTTTATAAAGAAAATGCTTTGCAGCCCCTGCTGCGTAGAATTTATGACTACCCCAGATTTTGAGGTAGGGATTTATAATTCATAAACTTCTGCTGATTTATGTAAGAAAGAAGAGGATAATTGCATTTATACAGAGATATGGAAAAAAAAACTATTCGAATTACTGAGATCATGATGATGGATGATAATTCTGACAATGTTTAAAACACGCCCAACAATTATATATATATACGATGTTAAAGGTGCTTATTCTCTTTTAGAAGCAACACAAAATGTTCTTATTAACCTATTCAACATTGAATGTTAATTTAGAGCTAATTATTAGTTTGTGTAACATTGGAACATTTAAATTTGTCGATGGAAAGAGGGGCTACATGTATATGTGAGATTGTTACTTTGTTTGACGGGAGCCCGGATAGCTCAGTTGGTAGAGCACTGGTCATGTAATCCAGGGTCCCGGGTTCGAATCCCGGTCGGGGCATTGTAATTTTCTCACATTTACTTTCTTTATTATGATATATTCAATTTACTTCAATCCTATCATTATCAATTATGATATATATTATAATTACCTATTTAAAGATTGTAATGTTAACATTGGAACATTTAAAATGGTGGTGGATGGTGGAAAAGTCTAATTGAAATTGCCACCATGTTTTCTTTAAGACTTTGCGATCGTGTTGCAGATTATTATGTACATGTAGACTGACCAGACGTTTACATTTTTGTGATGCGGACGTTAATGTAATATTTTTAACCTATTCATCATTTGGTCGGTATACCCTTTAGCTGTATCGATCTGCATATCATCTAAAAAAAAACAACCTAGCATCCAAGTTCAAATTGATTTCATTAAAACAGAATTTTAGTTTTTCAATTCTACCAAAATACAGATTCACCCGGT
>CM046873.1:4199841-4261613 GCA_025617745.1 Heliocidaris erythrogramma | reverse complement strand
CAATTGCTATTAGGTTCATATCTTGCAAGTTTACATCACTTATACATTTTAAGTGCATGTAAGTACACCTTGGATTCCAAATTGAGTAGCTGATAGTGACAACTATGTGCTAAACTGCACATTTGTTTTGATTACATTTTGCATAAATGTAATAAATTATTGATAGAGAATTTAACTGCCAACAAGTATTGTCACAGACCAATCATACCAAAAGAAAAGAAATAAAAATGGTGAAAACAGTAATGTTAACAGAATGTAACGTCCGAAACGTCAGGGGTGTTACAAATGGAAATCGTCAAATGATGCACCCGTTCCCAATTTTTTTTTCTATGTATCTATCTTATATCATCACTTGTATACATAAAATAAGTTTGACCCAAGGAAAGTACATTCTATCATATGAAATAAAAACTTTTAGTTGTCAAACCCCAAATTTAGGGCTATTTTTAAGTTTCAAGTGATGTAAAATCTATATTTTTCAAGATAGAAACTCAAAATTTTCCATGAATAATCTCTGAAGCACAGAATATTATATATCATTGATATAAATCAGTTTAATATCACAGTTATAAGATATGCTATATTGTGGATTAAAATTGTAAAACTCATAATGTTCATGTCTGTCGACTAAATATGGAGATAGATTAAGGTCCAAAATTTGCTCAAAAATATCAATAGTCTTGATACTCAAAATACATGTTTGAAGTGTGTAAACATAATTTCATTTTAACCCTCTTTGGGGACATTATGTTAAAAAAACAGAGCCATAATGGTAATACTCATTAATGATAAATAGGCTACTCATATCATTTATTTAAAAATAGTAACCTACCGGTATCTATCATTTCAATAAATCAAACAGCAGGCCTAGAACTATATATATAAGATCTATTTCGTACGTAATGTCATGACATTAGGCTATTAGCATTATCATAATTGAAAGGAAACTCCACTCTGGTAAATCTGAATGTGAGAGAAACAGATACACGTAAGTAAAAGTTTGATCGAAATCCGATAAGAAATAAGAAATTGATGAATATTTGAAGTTGCAGACAAGCAAACACAATTCGGCAACTCCGTGACGTATCTTGCGAGCTCCTCTCCCATTTTGCTTAGTACAGAATATTTCATAAATTTTCATTTTCTTAGCTTTTGATGACGGAATTAATTTGTTCCATACAGGTTAAAAAAATATATGAGCAATGATTATCTTAGGTGCATGAACATGTATGATTGAATATTTTCTTAAGAGAAAATTGATTTTTTAATAATTTTTTTACAGGGCAAATAGGCCATAATTTTCGTTATGCATTCAAATTTAATGTTTACCTCTTTGTCAAAATCCTAGTAACGAACTATTACATCCATCTGTTACAATGCATTGTATTTCAGTAGTCAGAATGTAGATTGGATACATTAAGTATTGCTGGGTTGGGCAAGCCTGAATGTTTGTCTGATAGTAATACATGCAACGCCTAATAAATGCAATTCACATTCTATTGAAAAGAATAGGTTTTAATAGGTGAATGTAATAGTTTGTCACTATCTTATAGGCAAACGTGTATTAATACGATTACGAAAATGGCCTATGGGAGAGAAGCTTGGAAGATACGTCACGGAGTTGCCAATCTGTGTTTTATTGATTGCAATTTAAAAAGTCATAACGTCCTTATTTTTTATCGTAATTTTCTCAACCCTTGACTGAGCTGTTTCTTTAATTGTTCAGTTTCTTTTAAAACCAACTTGTAATCAGGGTTGACTTTCACTTTAATAGGCCTATTGTTTCATCATATATAACTCATTTCAAATAAAACGATAAAGCAAGCACACAGTAGACTCTAATCTGTATTAAGAACATATTTGTTGTAGTAGACCAAATGAATATTGGACCAACTGAGTTAAAGACAAAGAGGTCATTAGACGAAATAACACTTGGACCAAATGATTATTAGATCAACTGGTCATTATCGGCCAAATGATCATTAGATCAACTGGTCATTATAGGCGAAATAATCATTAGACCAATTGGCTGATGGACGAAATGATGATTAGACGGAATGATAATTGGACTAAATAATGATTAGACCATGTGGATAATACCAACTGGGGTTAGCCGGAATGGGTAATGGACCTAATGCATATTGGACCGAGTGGTATTTAAACTAAATGAGTTTGAACCAAATAGTTATTAGACCGAATTGTTTTTGAACGAAATGGTTATGGATTAACATGTCATTGGACGAAATGATTATTGGACTATATATTCATTGGACGAAATATTTAATGGACGAAGTGATATTAGACCAATTGATTATGATCAACTGACAATTGGACCAAATGGCAATTTACCTAAGTTACATATTCAGTATTCATTAGTGTTAACAAGACGAGTAGGCCCTATGCTATTGTTATTCTGTCACTGACCGTTTTTTTTTTTTGTAAAGGCGCGTATCACTACACTGATAGGACTTATAAATGTAGTTCCAAACATCCATGATGAGATGTATCTAAATGTTACCGGTACATACATTTACGGGTTCCTGTTTTGAAGATGATGAATTAATTCAAAGGTCAAAAATAGAAGTCGATGTAACTTTTCTTGGTATTTCCTCATGCTTCCAGTCTTATGAGTCTTCTGTTTTGAACCATTTGATATAAATCTACTGATGAATCAAAATTTCTTCTTCTTTTTAATTTGAATTGTTTTGAATATTTTTCTTTATAATTCATGTGCTACATTTCCCCAATTCTTATTTATTCCAGGACAATGGTCAACTCTTTATAAGGAAATGCGAGCTATCTAATGAGATGACCATGAGGTTGTGGTCCTGCCTTAGATCTCTCACTCCAATGACCCAAGTCATTATCTCTGACTCCGCACTCAGTTTCCCTCCATCTCCTCCTGAGCTTCCATCCGTCACAAAGCTAATAGCCGAGAGAGTGACGTCACAAAGCTACGAAGGTCTGTTCTCTTCTTTACCTGGCGTGCGAGAGATCGATATCACTATCGATGATGTAGGGAAAGAAGACGTATCTCAGATCCAGACTGGTCTTCGTCGACGTCTGACGGGACAGGAGCTCACGAGCATCAAGCTTAAAGCACCCGATACACTCTGTTCAGAGAAAAAGAATGTAGAGACGATGAGAGGACTGGGTCTTCTGATCGGGGACGAGGTGATCTTGACCGGGGTAGTATTCGGACTGGAGGAGAAATTAATTGATCTCGTTGAGCCTTTGACACGTTTGATATCATCTAGTCTGTATATAGAACAGTAAGTATTGACTACTTTTTTTTCAAAAATATTTTATTGCTTCCATTTTCAAAATAACATCTTTACAAATCAAGGTAAATCTGTTAAAAAAAAAGGATAGACATCTATACCAACATGCCAGAAATATAATATGTAACCTAATATGATTACATTTATTGATACAATGATTAACAATGAGATAAACATAACATTTTATAAACAATAGCATGCGCATGGTACAGTGTTGTAGTGGTAAATATTTTTTTGGGTATACTCCCTTATACTGATAGCTCAATCCTCAGAGCACCAAGTTACGACGAGGCGATGCACCGTGCTGTGGTGGTGATTCACAAACACAATAACCCCCCCCCCCCCCCCCCCCCCCCCGTGACCTGACAAGAAAACACACACACACTCACCCTCCCACCCACACACACATCTATGTTTTCTATTGTTCGAATTTCAACCGATAATTCCACTATTGAATTGCGTCACAAAATTCATTGACGGAATAAACCTCACCAATTGTTGACAACCGATGACCTATTGAATTACTACCGATGTCATCGGTTTCACACACACACAAACACTCACATACACATCATCCGTCACATTATCATCTCAAAATGTTAAAATTAAGTTTTGCAAAAAGCATCAACATTTGAAACATTAGGGAGTCATATTTTCAGACCAAAAAACATCAAGTCATTTTTTCAGACCAACCCTTGCATAAGCCCTATAGATCTATATGTCTAAATCACCAAGACACAAATAATCCAAGATGATTCAAGCCGTTGTCATGATAATTTTTATTTCTAGTTTATGCAACACTCATTTATACGGAGCCCCTAAGGGGACATAAAATGACACGAGTTTTTTTTTTTTTATCTCGGGGCCCCGACTTATTAACTCGGGGCCCCGACTTATTATCTCGGGGCCCCGAGTTATTATTTCGGGGCCCCGAGTTATTAACTCGGGGCCCCGACTTATTATCTCGGGGCCCCGACTTATTAACTCGGGGCCCCGAGTTAATAAGTCGGGGCCCCGAGTTATTATCTCGAGTTATTATCTCGGGGCCCCGACTTATTAACTCGGGGCCCCGAGTTAATAAGTCGGGGCCCCGAGATAATAACTCGGGGCCCCGAGATAATAAGTCGGGGCCCCGAGTTAATAAGTCGGGGCCCCGAGTTATTATCTCGGGGCCCCGAGTTATTAACTCGGGGCCCCGACTTATTATCTCGGGGCCCCGAGATAATAAGTCGGGGCCCCGAGATAATAAGTCGGGGCCCCGAGATAATAAGTCGGGGCCCCGAGATAATAAGTCGGGGCCCCGAGTTAATAAGTCGGGGCCCCGAGTTATTATCTCGAGTTATTATCTCGGGGCCCCGACTTATTAACTCGGGGCCCCGAGTTAATAAGTCGGGGCCCCGAGATAATAACTCGGGGCCCCGAGATAATAAGTCGGGGCCCCGAGATAATAAGTCGGGGCCCCGAGATAATAACTCGGGGCCCCGAGATAATAAGTCGGGGCCCCGAGTTAATAAGTCGGGGCCCCGAGTTATTATCTCGGGGCCCCGAGTTATTAACTCGGGGCCCCGACTTATTATCTCGGGGCCCCGAGTTAATAACTCGGGGCCCCGACTTAATTATCAGCATACGATACCATGCATATGTACGGGGCTCCGTACATTATGCATACACTACCAGCCGTATCAACAATCCCCATGCTGTTTTAACGCGCCATGCTTGCCTAAGTCACCATACCTTACAGTCAAGAATGGACGAACGAGAACAAGAACAAAATGATGTGATTTAGGTTTGTTTCGAAATGGGACTTTTGTATAAAGATATAGTCACGGTTCTTGCAACAGAGTGCGGAATTATCATTTCTACCCGTCATTTGCATGGGCGTCGGAAGGGATTTTTGATTGGTCCGGCTCCGCCTGCCGTGCCGTAGGCACGGTGCGTGCCGCAGGCACGCCAGCCAAAAAGGTAGATTATTGGTCAGGCTCAAGCCGGGCCGGCCGGGCCGGCTCCGACGCCCATGATTTGAAACGGCTTCTCAGACAGCTTGGTTTGTTTAGAAGAAAAAACTACAGTCACATCGGTGAGGTAGTTGAATTTGTCCAAAGGCAGGTTGAGCGATCGGGTCGTCTACATGGTTACCGGTGGATGTTTGAAAAATGTTTAGCACATCATATTAAGTGTAAAAAAGATAACCACTATAGATGGGTTGGCAATGTAAGGGGGAATTAATAAATGTAACAGAAACAATATCAATTTCTTAGTTCTTTTTTGTTTTATTTGATTCTTTCTTTCTACCTTTCTTTTTTTTTTGTTTCTTGGATCACTTTTCGATCCTTCTTTCTTTTGTTCTTTTTCTTCCCCTCCTTCCTTCCTTTTTCTTATGTTCATCCTCTCTCACTTCTTTGCTTCCTTCCCTCTTTGTTTTCATTCTTGTTTCTTAAATTTCTTAATTCTTTCACTCTTTGTTTATTATCTGTATTCATTAGATTTCTGCTTCTCATCCCACACTATAAGCCTAGGTATTAAAATTGTTTTCTTTCATTAAATTTATCATCATCAACATCATCTACATCTTTCTTTTATTTCTCAGTATTTCTCTTATCCACGTTTTACTGGTTAAAATAATGAACATAACTGAAATAAATAAAAGAAAACAAGATAATCATTATTTTTATAATTTTTGGTACATAGGCAAATTTATTTTCATTCATTTTTATCAATGTGACTTGCGGCCAGTACGCACTCGGCCGGTACTAATGGTAACAGCGCCATCTAAGATCAAAACTTTACAATATCCGGGCTATTGTCATCATTCATTTAATTCTATCACAGATTTTAAAATTGCATTGCATTGTCACTTACGAGCTGAAATTTCTCTGACATTGATAACTTGGCAGCCGATCATAAATGTATCTGATTTTGACATACTTCAAGCTCACCTTGACAAAATGTATACCTTTCTATTTTAGTAGCTGTTTGTGTATTAATCCATAGATCAATGAAAATCCAAAGAATTTCAGATTGACATTCATAAAGAGCATAACAACAGTTTGTCAGATTTGATTAAATATAACAATCTGACAATGACAACACATATTTTTCCTAATAAATCAGGATTCACATATTGTTTCTGTTACATTTATTAATTCCCCCTTACATTGCCAAGCCATCTATAGTGGTTATCTTTTTTACACTTAATATGATGTGCTAAACATTTTTCAAACATCCACCGGTAACCATGTAGACGACCCGATCGCTCAACCTGCCTTTGGACAAATTCAACTACCTCACCGATGTGACTGTAATTTTTTCTTCTAAACAAACCAAGCTGTCTGAGAAGCCGTTTCAAATCATGGGCGTCGGAGCCGGCCCGGCCGGCGAGGCTTGAGCCTGACCAATAATCTACCTTTTTGGCTGGCGTGCCTGCGGCACGCACCGTGCCTACGGCACGGCAGGCGGAGCCGGACCAATCAAAAATCCCTTCCGACGCCCATGCAAATGACGGGTAGAAATGATAATTCCGCACTCTGTTGCAAGAACCGTGACTATATCTTTATACAAAAGTCCCATTTCGAAACAAACCTAAATCACATCATTTTGTTCGTGTTCTCGTTCGTCCATTCTTGACTGTAAGGTATGGTGACTTAGGCAAACATGGCGCGTTAAAACAGCATGGGGATTGTTGATACGGCTGGTAGTGTATGCATAATGTACGGAGCCCCGTATATGCATGGTATCGTATGCATGGTATCGTATGCTGATAATTAAGTCGGGGCCCCGAGTTATTAACTCGGGGCCCCGACTTATTAACTCGGGGCCCCGACTTATTAACTCGGGGCCCCGACTTATTATCTCGGGGCCCCGAGTTATTATCTCGGGGCCCCGAGTTATTATCTCGGGGCCCCGAGTTATTATCTCGGGGCCCCGACTTATTAACTCGGGGCCCCGACTTATTATCTCGGGGCCCCGAGTTAATAAGTCGGGGCCCCGAGATAAAAAAAAAAAACTCGTGTCATTTTATGTCCCCTTAGGGGCTCCGTACATTTACATGTAATTGCTGATACAAATTTTTATAAGACACGCTGTCATAGATCTCCAAATGTCTTAATTGTTTGGTGCTGCAACTAAATATACCATTATATAGTTATTTCATACATCTTGTGTAGTTTGAAATAAATGTTCTTTAAGATACTTACCCACTGTTAATAACATTCACTGTTTTACTTTTGTGTGTGTAATTTTCATATGATTAAAGACACCTGTTCAACAATTAAATAAGATTGGGCTTTGCTCACAGGCGTGGCCATGATTTTTCAATAGGGGGGCCACAGGGGTGTCAATCCGTGTTCATGATCGGGGGGGGGGGGGGGGGTTGACTGGCAAGGGAGCGCAGCCAGTGGCGTATCTATAGGGATTATGGCACCCGGGGAAAAAAATGAAGTCCCCCCCCCCCCCCCCCCCCCCCCCGAGTGCCCAAACCTATCTACGTCAGCGAGGGAGCAAATTCTTAACCCTAAAAACACGCAATTTCTTGTGCATTTTACCCAGGAAATTTTGCAATTGAGCGGTAGAGAAGCTCGAATTTTATGCATTGATAAGCGGTTTTCTATTCACTCACTTCTACAATCGGGAGCAAAACTGACGAAAACCCTAAAAGGCTTGAGAAAGAGTCGAGAAATTCAGCAAGGGTACCTGAAGTTGAGATTTCTTTCAAAAGTTGAACCTTTGCAAATACTGTTTTATACACTTTATTTATCTTACATTGGGGGGGGGGGGGGGGGGGCAATATTTAGCAGAGACATACATGATATATCGGGCAAAGCAATTACATCTTTATTTTTTCAAATTTTGAACCCTTTAAGCTATTTAAGAACAATATAGGCCTACTGGGGGCGCTAAATTACGAGATCCTGAAATTTTCGCATTTCAAACCTTCAAAAACTAGATTTTTAGTGCATTTACAGGCCATTACCCCCACCTCATATTTTGGGGGGATATTTAAGAGAAAGAAAACGGCATGTAGCAAACAATTTGTTTAGGCGGAAAGTTATAGTTCGACGCCATGACTGCTTTTCAGTTATTAGGACGCAATACTGCACTGTATGTGACACGGGTTGGTGCAGGGAGAGGAGAGTTATTTCCCCCTTTCCGCGCGAAGCGCGAAAACTTTGACGTTTTTGCAAATTTTGAGAGAAAGGTAACGGCTTGAGCGCCTTTTTAACCCTTTTTCTCTCACTTCTCCCGCTTTTTCGCTCTCGCTTTTTTTTAGTGGCTGAATAGGGAGGGGGCATGGCCCCCTTGTGCCCCCTGTCTACGCCAGTGGTTGTTATTAGTTATGCATTAGTTGTAGAAGTGAATGAAAATAATAAGTTTGTAGTTTAGACAGTCACAGTGCCCTGATTATAAACACGATTTCAAAGGCATCTTTTTCACAATAAATATCACATCAAAATAGAATTAAATCTTAGTTTTTGCAAAAGGCATCAAGCATTAGTGAGGATTAGTGAGTCGTATTTTCAGACCAATCATTGCATCAAATGCACAAACTAATCCAAATATTATCAAACCGTTGTCATAATAATGATTTTCTAGTTCTAGTTTCTGCAAATTCTCATCACCTGTAAAGGTTGTGCTATCATAAAGTGTATGAGGTAATTATTATGTATGAGGTGGAGGTGTTGTGGATCAGTGGATAAGTCCCTGGACTGTGAACCACGAGGTCCGGGGTTCGAATCCCACCGCAGCACTAGCGTCCTTTGGCAAGACGTTAATCTACATTTGCCACTCTCCACCCAGGTGTTAAATGGGTACCCGGTAGGATGCGAAAGTTAATGTCGTTTGCTTAGCATGTGGCGCTTTACAGCGACTGGCTGGAATACTCCCCAGGGAGCGGATAAAGTGCACACATTGTGTGCGGGCATGTCAGAATCCAATGACCGGGGTAATAATATAATATCTGTAAAGCGCTTAGAAACACAACCATGTATTAGGCGCTATATAAAAGCGGAATATTATTATTATTATTATTATTATTATTATTATTATTTAATTCTTAATACAGATTTTTATAAGACACACCTCCAAACGTCTTGTTTGTTAAAGAGGCAATGTACAAATGCACAACATCTTTACTCATTTCATACATTTTGTTGGGAGCTTTTGCAAAATATTCATGAAGATACATACCCAATGTTAATAACATTTTGTTGGGAGCTTGAGCAAAATATTCATGAAGATACATACCCAATGTTAATAACATTTTTTTTTAAACTTTTTTTTTTGATGTGCAAACAGTGCAGTTTTGGTAATTGAACACAACGAACTGTTTAACAATTAACTACAACTGAGTTGTGCTTTTTGAGACCTGAATTCGTTTTAGAAGTGCAAAGATGAGTATAGATTTGAAGTTCATACAATGTAACAGTCACATTGCCCTGATTATACACGCACATCCAAAAGTATTTCGATATTTTACTGAGGAACTGCAGAGAAACAACATATGAACACAATATATTTGTTTAGAATTGTTCTTTGAAATAAATCCCTCAAAAAGTTCTGCAATTCTAAGTGCTTATGCAACAAACATATAGGGCCTATGCATATAGGGATGTTGCACCCACTAATGTAATAACGTTATATATTTTGTATGTACGGCGCATTCATGAGCCATGATGATGGCCTAGCGGCTATATAGGACTAGCATATAGCCAGCTCGCGCCTAGCCTAGCAGCTAGCCTCGCACTTGCTACCTAGCCGCGCCGGCCAATGGCCTCGGGCTAGGCACACGCCGTCCGCCACATGCACATCACACGCGCGCCGCGGGCCTGGCCGCGTATGGATCGGATATACGTAAAAAATAATACGCAATCATACTGCAAGTTTGATTTGTCCAAAGTTTGTCGAGTATATGGATCGCCAACACAAATTAATTCTGTGGAACACAACTCACAGAGTATGAATTTCGACGATTTTTCATAAATTTTCATACAATTCTTCTTTTTTTCCCCCTATATATATTTTTTTTTTAATTTTAAAACCTGATAATTTCGTTTAAGTATACGCGCGTATACCCGAAAAAGTCAAATTTCTTTTTTACGTATACGCTCCACTACACCACTGGCATGGTATTATTGAATGGAAGTTTATATTTAAAACATATTTTTAAAACAGTGAACCCCCCCCCCCCCCCCCCCCAAAAATAAAAAATAAAAAAAATAAAGCCGAAAAAGAAGAAAAGGAACATCATTCAAACTTTCTCGCATCAATCGCGGGTTCCTTTTTATCAGCACGCCTTTGTGTGTGTTCTGGTTCATGTTTTTAAGCCATACATTTGAAATGAAATTGGCATCATAATTACTTTTTTGGTCAATTTAATGTGTAGACTTTTAAAAAACAAAACATCCACCTGAAATCCATAAACTTGGTCACAAGACTCAATGATTAACAAAGATGATTATTGGGTGTAATTATGTTATGACAAATGACCAGTAAGGTACAACATATCCTACCTTTTTATCCAAAAAAGAGGTATAAAAGAACTCGCTGGAAAACGAAAAACATACGCACAAAAACACCCTTTAACAATTTTGGAAAAAATAAGAGATGATTCTGTTCAAGTTATAAGAAGAAAGAAATTAGCTCAGATTTAAATTATATTACAATGGGCATGATGTGCAATTCTGAAGTATGACATTGTAGAGCGTGGCCTTATTTTGAAAACTATGGGTCAGAGAACTTTGTCATGTTTGTTCTCATTTATTGCATGCTTGTCAATTACATTTTTCACCTGCCAGTCACCCTCCATACCATTTTCATCCAAATCCCCTTTTCATAAGTTTTATCTTCTTCTTCTTCTTCTTCTCATCTTCCTCTTCTTATCTTTGTTATCATTATTATTACCATCAACATTGTTATTATGTCATTACTAATTTTTATCATTGATTAAATTCTTAGTAGTATAATAATTAGCATAGTCCTTAACACGATGTTATTATAACTGTTACCAGCAGCACTTTCACTCTCGAAGCCGAACTATTTTATTAACATCTGTCTTGGTTTTCCTCATCTTTCTCCTAAATTCTATAGGTTTTCTGGATCCCTGAACTCGGACAGACGGGTATCAAATGTAAGTAGACTGGTAGGCCTCATTAAATGTTCAACAAAAGCAATTTATACATTCTGCTTCATAGAAAATACACCAAAATAAAGATTTCTTGTTTATTTATTGAATTGTGCAAATGGCCTATTTCGTACTATAATAAAATAATTTTCTAAACACTTTCATTTTTGTAGAAAATTTAAATGGCCAAGATGTTAATAAAATAATTGGTTTTTTTTTTAATGAAACTATTTATTGGAACAGAAGTCGAGAAAAATCACATCTTATTTCATGTCATTTCTTGTCAGCTTGTTTACACTTTGTTTCTCCAAATCACGGATATACTGCGATTTAGTTCTTTTAAATATCCTTCTTCTCGTCATTAAGATTTATGAGAAGAACCCGAACTCGTATAAAGTGTATACTTTGTCCATGATAGTGAGAGGAAGAAATTGTATGCAACTCCCTAAATTGAATATGATGCAAAATTGACGCATTCATTTTCCTTGTATTCTATTACAGATCCCTATGTTAACAATTGAGGACTGCCATCTATCTGCTGAGATGACCATCAGGTTGTGGTCCTGCCTCAGATCCGTCGCTTCTCTAAAACATCTCTCCATCACAGACTCCTCTCTCAGTTTCCCGTCATCTCCTCCTGAGCTTCCATCCGTCACAAAGCTGATAGCCGAGAGAGTGACGTCACAAAGCTACGAAGGTCTGTTCTCTTCTTTACCTGGCGTGCGAGAGATCGATATCATTATCGATGATGTAGGGAAAAAAGACATATCTCAGATCCAGACTGGTCTTCGTCGACGTCTGACGGGACAGGAGCTCACGCACATCAGGCTTAAAGCACCCGATACACTCTGGTCAGAGAAGAAGAATGTAGAGACGATGAGAGGACTGGGTCTTCTGATCGGGTACGAGGTGATATTGTCCGGGGTAGTATTCGGACCGGAGGAGAAGTTAATTAATCTCGTTGAGCGTTCGACACGTTTGATATCATCTGGGCTGTATATAGAACAGTAAGTAATTACTACTTTAAAAATAAATCATTTTATTACTTCCATTTTCAAAATAATATCTTTACAAGTAATCAAGGTAAAATAGGATAGACATCTAACGGACATGCCATAGTATGCAACCTTATAATGATTACATTTATTGATACAATTAAATTAACTATTAACGATGAGTAAAAACATAACATTTTATAAGCACGATCATGCACATGGTATTATTGAATGAAAATTTATATTTAAAACATCTTTTTAAAAGAGTGAACAAAGAAAACAGTATAAAGAAGAAAAGGAAAATCGAGTCAAAATTTCTCGCAGCTATCGCGGGTTTCCTTTTTATCAGCGTGCCTTTGTGTGTGTTCTTGTTCATGTTTTTAATCCATACATTTGACATGAAATGGGCATAATTAACTTTTTTGGTCAGGTTAATATGTTGACTTTTAATTACCAAAATATCCACCTGGGCTCGTATTTTATAAAATACTTTAGAATGATATTCATGAATTCTTTAATTTGCATCTTTTTTAAACAAAAATCTTAATCAAAATGCGTATTTAATATAAAGATATTTGCTAAGAACTTTTTTCTAAACTTAAAGACTTTCATCTTATACCATTTTTCAGAGTTAGGTATAAAATCTTTGATTTTTTCCAAGTCAAAATTCTTAAATGGACATACGCATTCTAATGTACAATGATGATAGGTAAGAATTCTACCCTATATTTTAGCATATAGGGAGGATGCTTAAATGGTCCGCTGGGCTGCAAAGATATACTAGTAGAATGAAAACCTATGGCTATGACTATGATGAAAAAATACGAATGCACCTTCCATTATTATGAATGCACGTACCGCAGGTTTTAGACATTTGACCTATTTATAGATCTGCGCTGCGTGACGTGACGTGAGCTAGCTAGCTGTAGACTCTATTTATAGAAGCGCGCGCAGTCGACAGTCTAGCTAGTCGATCGTCGGCGCGCGCGGCATATAGTACGCGCAGTGTGGAATTTTGTACACAATTTAAAGAAAGAACCCGCGCGCCCAGCTGCCGCTGTCTAAAACAACTAGGCCTAGTATTGTGAGTTAACAACTCTCTTTAGTTTAATCAATAATGATATGGAGATAGAGATCCCGGGCATTGTTAAGAGGTGAGATAAAATGTGTTTAATAATTATGACTGAGACCTGAGTAGACCTGTAACAGATCTAGCGGTAGATCTAACGCTAACTTTTATAGATGTATTGTAAGTAGATGCCCACTAGGCACTCGTACTTTAGTAGTAGAAGTAGGCCTACTAGTACTAGTACTACTAGTACTAGGGCCTAGGCCTACTACTAGTACTAGCACTATAGGCACTAGACGACTGAGCTAGCAGGCCGCCGATTAGCGCTAGCCCTGGACAGGTGACTGGACTAGCCCCAAATTATGAGCATTAATCATTTTTGTTTGGATCTCCTATACGTTTTATGTATAATTGGGCATGATTTGCAGTTGAAATAGGATATCATTTTTCATACACTTTGTCTTTTTGTCAGAAAATTTGGTCATGTTTATGCTCATTAATTGGATGCTTGTCCATTACATTGTTTACCTGTCAATCACCCTCCATACCATCTCCATCCAAACCACCTGTTCATTGTACATTTCATCCCATTGTCATGTTCCATCCATACACTCAATGTTCAGTCAATGTTCTATGTATACACTCAATGTACATTGTATTCAAGCTATACACACTACGTGTCATGGTCATTGTCAAACACATTGCATATCACTCTCTCACATACTTTGATCTATGACTAGCCTATGGGAATATTTTAATTCGTATACATTTTATGTTATTCTTCTTCTTATTATTATTAATATAATTATCATTATCATTAACATGATAATTGTTACCATCAGTACATTTAATTCGTATGGTATTCTTCTTCTCATTATTATTACTAATATAATTATAATATTGTTACCATCAGTACATTTACTCTAGAAGCCAAAATATTTTATTACCGACTGTCTTGTTTTTCTTCATCTTTCTCCTAAATGCTATAGGTTTTCTGGATCGCTGAACTCGTACAGACGCGTATCAAATGTAACTGTAAGTAGGCCTGATAGGCCTCATTGTTTAGAAATGTTCAACAAAAGCAATTTATACATTCCACCTTATGGAAGTTACAACAAAATAAATGCTATGTCTTCCTTATTTATTGCATTGTGCAAATGGCCTAATTCATACTAACTTTACAATTAAATGGCAATTTCCAAAAGACGTCAGTAAAAAAAATGAAAATGGCTAAAGTTACCACCCCCCCCCCCCGAAAAAAAAAAAATAAGTAAAATAATAATAATTCATACAAAATAACTTTAAAAAAATAATACGATCTAGTAGTTGTAAAGCGTATGTTTTGTCCATGATAGTGAAAGCAAGAGATTGTATGTAACTCCCTAGATTGAATATGATGTAAAATTGATGCATTCATTTTCTTGTATTTCATGACAGATCCCTAGGTTAACGATTGAGGACTGCCATCTATCTGCTGAGATGACCATCAGGTTGTGGTCCTGCCTCAGATCCTTCACCTCACTGTCCAAGCTTACTATCACAGACTCCTCTCTCAGTTTCTCTCCATCTCATCCTGAGCTTCCATCCGTCACAAAGCTGATAGCCAAGAGAGTGACGTCACAAAGCTACGAAGGTCTGCTCTCATCGATACCTGGCTTGAAAGAGATCGATATCACTATCGATGATGCAGAGAGAGACATATCTCAGATCACGGCTTGTCTTCGTCTGACCGGGGGACAGCAGCTCACATACATCATCCTTGATGCACCGTACTCACTCACATCAGAGAAGAAGAATGTATCGAGAGAGACGATGAGAGGACTGGGTGTTCTGATCAGAGAACAAACCAACAACCTACAGCAGCTGTATGTGTACAGGGTGAAGTGCACAGACGAGGAAGACTTGGTTTACCTCGTCGAGTGCTTTAGACATGTGAAGACGATGAGATACGTACGGTAAGTTATTGTTCAACTCATAATATAAATTAGATTGTATGAGATGATTCTATTCCGTTTTTCTGCAGATCTAACGCGTAATAGTATGAATGTATTAAGGGATGAATAGTTTAGACGTCGGTGCAGCCTAGTTTTATGTTGATATTTATTTATTAAAAACCCCCAAATTATTACTTCTCCTTATTGTTATTTTCTTATTTCAATATACAGTATTAGTATTAGTACATTTTATAATATGCATGTAGGCCTAGATTGAGCAAATATACATTTAGGTTACTAAAATTAGATTATTATTATCATTATCTTTATGGACACTATTACCATTTTTTTGCATTAGGCCTAGGCCTATAGGTTTTCCGGTGAATACAATCATTTGGTCACTCAAATTTATAATTCAAATTAACGCGAATGTCGCTCTTGGACGAATTCTGTAATTCAAATTAAGAATGCAAACATTCAAATTCAACGAGTCAACCAAACATGCATTCAGTGTACAAATTCGTGCATGCCGGTCTTATGAGATCAGTGCATGCAAGTTAACACGTTCGGTTTACTGTGTTAACTTGAATGCGCAGATCTACTATAAAAGTGCTCGCATTTACAAGTTGAATTCACATTATGTGAATTTGTTTTCCTGTTTAATTTGAATGCTCGGCCCGGATTCTTACTTTGAATAATTCTTTCTTGCCGACATTTACGTTACGTTGAATGGACGAAATATGAATGTGAGTGACCAAATGAGAAAAGTGGCCGGGAAATTATTATTTATGTTGCCACGATTTCTTTTGTAAGCGCAATGTCATTCTAGTCTACATGTTAACGATCTAACTAAAACATAATCCCCGAGTACAGTACATTATTCAAGCTCTTTTAATATGGCTTCAAAGAAAATATAGGTCACTTTTAAAGGTCATTCGCCTGACGCTCTGAGATTAGAAAACGATAAAGGAAAGAGAAGTGCATGATATAGATCTAGGGCCCGTTTCACAGTTAGGCGCCACTTTTTGTCAACCTAGGTATCAAAATTTCAAGTTTTAGTTGAAATGTAGAGAAGTATGATTTCTCAATCCTGGGAATGTGAATTTAACAGCAAATGTGGTGCCAGAGCTTAATTAATGCCATAACACCTGGCTCTGTAATGGCCACTTTGAAGTTTAAGGAAATTTGAATAAAAAACAACATTTAAATATCACAGACATAACTATAGGTCCATATGTACAAATAATATTATCACATGTTCACATGATGAAGTGGTATTCAAGCAAACTTTGTTCCAAAAATTGTGCCTTTCTGTACATTTGGTGTTAAAATATAGCAATGTGAAGAAAAAATATGCATTATAACAGGGTTTTGACTCTGAAAAGTTTCTCTCATTTTACACTTCCTCATTGAGGATATGTATTACTCCATGGAGATGATGATTGTGGTGGGGGACATCTACATCCTTAATAGTAACATTGCTAATGTTCGTCTTTTAACTTTAAAATTTTAGCCACAGGGTGGTGCGGATGTGACAAAACCAGATGTGAACGGACATTTCAAACATTCACCAATAATACACAGATATGAGCCCATCATTAGTTATTAAACAGTCTGCAAATTCAATTTTCAATCACAATGGGAATTTATTACTTAAAATGATTGTATTTTTCACAGTATGTGGTAACTGGCATGGCGGATGTGACATTATGCATGTGAACGGAACATTATCTTCCTTGTTTTCTTCAAAGTTTTACGCTGCAATCACAATAATAATGTCTAGCAATACTCCCAAGAATACCAATATTTGCAGAAGACAAGTCACTGCTCACAAGGTTATGCATTCTGTAAAGTTATGAAGTTACTTGTGGTGGATGTGACAAAATCAGATGTGAACAGACACTTTCCACCTTTATCAATTAATACTTAATGATAATGCAAATAACTGAGACAGTGATATTAATCAAGCATAGCAGAGTTTAATATATACTGAGAATTCACAGCAATAATCTGTTGGTACGCAGAGTAACTTTTTGTCGGAGTAAATGAATTCAAATATGGTGGATGTGACATTATAATAGTGAACAGACTTACCGGTTATAGGTTGATTTAATTTACTGAGAAGTAGATTTAAACCAGTACTTATCTTTAGCAAAATCACTAAGAATACTCATATTTCTAGAATACAAGTCACTGCTCACAAGATTTTCTATTTTAAAAAGTAGACTGCCTGAAACTCCTTGTGGCGGATGTGACAAAATCAAATGTGAACGGACATTTTACACTTTAATCAATTACTACTTGATACAAACCTTTAGACAAGAATATTGATCAAGCAGCGGTGTTACATATGTACTGGGAATTCACAACAAATGGCATTTCTGTTGGTAGCAGTGTTAATTTCTCATAGTAAACAACATCAAACATGGTGGATGTGACATTACAATACAGTGCATCCCCCCAAAAAAGTTAACAGATGGAAATAGTTTCCCAAAATAATTATTTTTGAATATTTTCAATAAATTTTAATTCTTGTAGATAGATTAGGGTCCCTCCTATACAATAACACCAAAAAATCTGACTAGTTATTACGCTTGAATGATTTAAAACCACTTTTGTGAAAGGGGACAAAATTCAGACTTGACTTGGTGTTTGTTCAGACTGGTATAAAAAAAGTTGAAAACTGTTTGAAATTGACAGTCGGAAAATAGTCTCCCCAATGAAATATTTCAAAATATTTTCAGTAAAATTTCATACATGTGGTTTGCTTAGAATTTCTTCTACCAAATCACACTAAAATGTCTCACAATTTTTTTATGCATAAGTAAGCCAAGGTCACTTCTGTGAATTGGTGCAAATTCCAATCTTGACAAAATGTCTATTGTTGATCTAATGTAGCTGGTATGAGCCAAGTTGAGAGTCATGAAATACATTGTAACATCAAGATTTTATATTTTTGTCATTGAAAGACTATTTGTGAAAGAACAGACTTTGTTCAATGCATTTCCTGATATATCCCATCAATACTTTATGGTTAAGTGAGCGAGTCAGATGAAATTAAAAAACTCACCAAAAGTAACATTTTGAAACACTCAGCAAAATAGTAAATTGCTCACTCAAGCATAACATGTTGATGGATGTGTAATGATATACAGAGAACATAGCCTGTTATTTCATAAATTGTCTTTTATTGATCCGAATATGGAAATTTTAAGCCTTTAAATGTACATAGTCTCAGCTCAGCTGATACCAGCCAGAGCCAATATCAATACTTGTCAAGACTGGATTTTGCACCCTTTCACAAAATTGGCTTTTGCTCTCTCAGACGTAAAGTATTGTGGGATATTTTGGTGTCATTTGATAGAAGAGACCGTAGGCTATCCACAGGTATGAAAATTTTCTATTTTGAAACATTTATTGTGGGAGAGTTTTCAAACGTAACTTTTTTCTTGGACACACTGTAGTGAACAGACTCGCTAGTTCAGTGTTTCTTTTACTCATACATGTAATTAATTATAAACCAGTAGTAATATGTTCAGCAAAATCCTTCAGAATGTACTCATAATTCCCAGATCACAGGTCACTGCCCATAAGTTCTGAATTCTTCAAATTTTAGTATGAATTACTGAAATCCTTCTGGCAGGTGTTTAAAAATGACATGTGAATACATATATGTCAACTTTCAACAATCGCAAAGTTAAACAATTCAAACATTTAATATTTTATCAAGAAGCAAATTAATTTATAGCAATAACACATATTCATGTACTATACAATTTGTGGATGAAATGTGAATAAAAGAACACTAATCTGTTTTTCCAGATGCTTTACACAAACTGGTATGTGGTAAAAGCACCATAAAGTATAACAGTACTTGTACATGTATGTACGTACATGTACATGTAGCAAAAGCTAGAAATACCTGAATGCTTTAATAAGTGTATTGCCCAATACGATTCTAATAGATATTTCCAATGTTAATCATACAAATGCTGCTTAGCTAGAAATTGCACTTACATGTACAACCATGCAGCTATACATTCTGAATGTACTGCACTGGTACAGTATACATGTACATGTAGGTACAAAAAGCTCTTACATGAAACCTTTCACTCATCCATCAACTTTCCTGGATTCTACTATAAAGTTAGTCAGAGGTAAAGGCAGAATGTTTCATTTATTTGCTCCATAATTTTCTAAGTCACACAGTGATAATGTTCTTTGCAGTTTGTTTATTAATAAATGTATTCCTGTTATATCTGGTTTGCTTATTTTCTTTCATCGATAGTGATTAAAAGTACTTATGAATACATATTTATTTCAAAAAGACAATTCTGCTTTCCAGCGTGACGTCACTTTCATAACTACGACCCTAGTAACGCCTCAGTGGGTGGAAACAAGGCTCGTTTGAGCGTCTCAATTAGTTGACTTCGTCTTCGGTCCCACACATAGAATTTGCATGCAATATTAAATCTATTGCATTTTATTTGTATGCACATAGAAGGACTCTTGCACAACGAACATCATCAGAAATTCACTCCTGGCAGGATAACCTCATACTGGTCGGAGTGGTTGATGACGTATTTAGGGAATTAAAAAATATATCAAAAAAAGCTTTCACAAAATTTAGTAAGTGGGACTGTAGAAAGTTTGATACCGTGATGATATGGAGTAGTGAACAGCTGCATGAGCGAGTTATTGTTTTTGGTTCCCATAGCACATTTTCTGTCTTTGAAATCTATATTGCTCTATTGGAAAATATATGTACATATTATAAGACTGAAGCTAAATATCAGCAGGATATGTATCTATTCTGAAATGATCCAAACAAATGAGCCGAACGTATTACGTCGATTCCCAGCGTTTGTTGTCTGGATTTTTCTTGCAGATTTCGATCGCGTTTACCCATTTTCCCCATCTTCGCGCTATTTAACGCGATAAGGAAAAATACAAAATGAAAGAATATCCCTGCACCATATTGTGGTTGTGACAACCTATGGCACAGCAAATTTTCGGCATTTTGATGAAGAAAAGAAAAAAAACATTTTTATAGAGTCAAAGTGTGTGCAAATTCAAATGTGTTGCTACGCATTGCCAAGCTATTGTTTTCACCCAGCGGCTGCAATGACGATGAAAGATCCCGGATGCCCGGAAAGGAGAATTCCAAAGTTTTTTTTTAATTAGTTGGCACTTTTCAAAGTCTTGTCGTTGGGGGACCTAGTGTAGCAAATGGAGAATACACAATGTGTCTGTTCACATGGAAAAATGTCACATCCACCACACATTTCAACAGCATAGTATTCAAAGCATCTTATAAGAGAGAGGTGAAATGGTAGTATGTTAAATATAATAATAAATTTATAGCTTTTTAGATGTCATATATGTATCAAGTTAAGTAAAATACATTGAATTTTGGCTTTATCTGATAGCACGAAAAATGTATTTTACACCCTTACTGTGTGAAAATATTATTATGTAAAATAAAGGGATAGGTATAGTTAAACAAACTGATTACACTCCTATTACATGGTAAAGACCAGAAATGTTTAATTTAGACGCCATTAGGTGTAAAGAAAAACCGAACTGTCCCAATAATTTGGTGAAATGTACGAAATGTCCGTTCACATCTGGAAGTGTCACATCCGCCACACCACTTTAAGCATTTTCACTTTTTTTTAAATTTATAATTACGCAGTAATCTCTTTTTGTATTCTAACTGCCAGCTCAATATAGAATCTGAAATTTCTTGTGATTTAAAGTCGATCACATTTGCAAGTACTGAGATATATATCCTGATGTGATTCTGGAAAAATAGACTGGTGGATGTGACAGGTGTGAACGGACACCATGTATTGTGACATAAAAGAAAAACTTGAGTTTGAAATGCCTAATTGTCTTCATTGGATATGTAGCTCACCTTTTCTCCTAAATCTATGTAAAAAAATCCGAAGTCACCTAAACCATAAAAAAGTAATAGCATTCCAAAATTTTGGTGGATGTGACAAAATTGTGAACAGACATTTAATTTCGTTTTTCAAATTATCGACATAGTATTAGATTAAAGTGAGGTACAGCCAAACTTTCTACAGTTATTCGACCAAACCAAAAATGTACTCGGACAACATTTTTATGAAACATCCCTTAAATATCTAATGTGCATGACCCTTATAAGTAGATGCTTAAATGTGAACGGACACTGTCACATCCACCAAGGGAATTTTGGAGTGAAAAAAATGTATAAAAAATGAATCAAAATGTTTTAACACTAATATGATTTATTACAACCACTCATCAACCAAACATATATTGGTTCAGTTAGGTGACAGCTGAGTGTGTTTAGGAGTGGCACAGTTTTCAAAAAAGGTATGTTTGCCAGGTTGACATCAGGTAGGTCCAATTTGGGCACATCTCACCCTACTGTGCACAAATGCTTGGGAGTTAGATTTTCGTTATGCTATGGGAGGTAGACCCCATAGGGGCCTAACATATGCATATCAAATCATTTCATTAATCCGCTCATATTCTGTGTAGGAGACCCAAACCTAAAAAAAATGAAAAGTGGCGCCTAACCGTGAAACGGGCCCTAGACACTGTAGATCAGCACTGTTGATCAGCGATGTAGATTTCATGCCCTGTGCATGTGAGAGCGAAATTTGCGGAAGCAAAAAGAAAATACCCAATATCCACGTGTTACATTCACAACCGATAACCTAAAATCATGATTCAGTGAAGATACATGTACGCCTACCAAGAAAGAAGATTGTTCTTGAACTTAAATGATGTAAAAAAAAAGGGGGGATGTTTCCAAAAAAGTGAAAAGGAAGCACTCTAACGTAGGTGTATAGCGTTGACATCGTTGTATTTTAACAATCATGCCCATAATATGCAAATATACAGGGCCCGATGAAATCTAGAGCGATCATATCTATGGGGTGAGTCGAAGTGACTACAGTCGTCTATTTCCTCGACGGGCGAGAAATAGATGTAGTCGCTGAGACCGACCTCATAGATCGCACTAGATTTCCGAATAAAGGCCCTGTATATTTTGTTTTATATCCCTTCATCAACACTCACAGATTACAAATTAATGTTAGATGGTATAAAACTCACGTGGTATTTCTATCAATAAAATGTAACGGTTAAATCAAAACACAGTGGATGCTATTTTTGACGATTGATAGTCGCTAAGCCTGAGACCGACCTCATATAGATTGAAGTAAATTTCCAAATAAAGGCCCTGTATATTAATTTTCTTTTATAGGCCTCATCAAAACACTAAATACCGTAGATCTGAATCTACATGTAATGTTGATCTAGGTAGTCTACTACTATTAACATAAAAGTTAATTTTAGTTAAAGGGTGTAGCGTAAATTAATCTGTAAAATTCAGAGAGAGAGAGAGAGAGAGAAAGTCAAAATTATATGGCTAGTATGAATTGCACAGGCACAGTAGATTACAATTTAGATCTAACGTACACATGTACATGTACATGTATGAAAAAATAATAGGCTAGGCCTAACTTAAGTTTTGTTATTGAACTTAGATGAATAAAAAAAATGACTGTTTTAAAATAAAGTGAAATGGAAGTATAACGTTGACATCGTTGCATTTTTAACAATCATGCCCATATAATATACTTATTACATTGATATGCATTTTGATCAAACTCTCGCGTTTTGCCATGAACTTAAGAATAGACGCCGCATTGAAGGTATCTATTCTAAATGTTACGCCGCATAGTGGATTTCGTTCAAGACTAACTATCAGCAGGTGGAAACAGCAAACTGACTTTGGTAATATTTCTTAATATTTCTAAAAAACAGTAAGTCTATATACACAAACAGTTTTGTGCTAGTTATTATAACAGGGACGAGGAAGAAAATATAATTACATGAGGCTGCACTTTTTGGAGTAGATTTGAAGAATTCAGCAAAATTGCTCCATCCCCCCCCCCCCCCCAGCTCTCCTCTTTATTAAATAAAATGCTCTGCAGTTCCCTGCTATGTTGAATTGGGGGCATCTCGTTTTTCCGAAGGTTCGTTTTTCCGAAGGTTCGTATTTCCGAAGGTTCGTATTTCCGAAACACTAATTTCCCATGCCTGGGGGTTCATAATTCCGAAAATGAAAAAGGGTTCGTAATTCCGAACATTTGTTGCATTATTCCGAAGGTTCGTTATTCCGAAGGTTCGTTTATCCGAAGGTTCGTTTATCCGAAGGTTCATAATTCCGAAAATGAAATAGGGTTCATATTTCCGAAGGTTCGTATTTCCGAAAATGAAAAAGGGTTCATAATTCCGAAGGTTCGTATTTCCGAAAATGAAAAAGGGTTCGTATTTCCGAAAATGAAAAAGGGTTCGTATTTCCGAAAATGAAAAAGGGTTCGTATTTCCGAAAATAAAATAAGGTTCGTATTTCCGAAAATGAAATAGGGTTCGTATTTCCGAAAATGAAATAAGGTTCGTATTTCCGAAAATGAAATAGGGTTCGTATTTCCGAAAATGAAATAGGGTTCGTATTTCCGAAAAATGAAATAGGGTTCATAATTCCTGGTAAAAAAAGGCGAATTCATCAGGAGCAGAGGTGTAGCAACGGGGGGGGGGGGGGGGGGGGGAGGGCACGCCCCCACCCCTCCCTCATCGGATGGCGAAAAATAAGAAAAAAAGAAAGAAAATGGAATAGGAAAGAAGACGGTTGGACCCCTTCCGGCAACCCCCCCCCCCCCCCAACCCTTTTCCACCAGCGGCGTCTTAGATTAGCTTTAAGATTATTCCAAAAGACTTGTGCCTCCAATGGTGCCAGTGCTCCCACAATGGCTAGACTCTAGCTACGCCACTGTTAAAGGGAAAATTTAGGGTAACGATAGGATATTATGGTTTTAATTGCCATCTTCAAAAAGCGGATCTCTTTTCGACGAAAAGCACCTCCCCCACCCCCGCAATGAATAAAAAAATGAAATGGAGACACAAAACTGGGAAGGTTTATAAAAGAGGAGAGGAGAAGAGAAAAGAGACGAAAATAAGAGGACGAGATTAGAAAAATCGAATAAGTGTTTATGTGTGAGTGTGTGTGTGTGTGTGAGGGTGTGTGTGTGCGTGTGTGGAGGTGTCGTAGTCGAACGGTTTACAGCGCTTGACTGGAAACGCGAAGGTTGGGGGTTTGATCCCTGTTACGGCACCTATGGCCTTTTTGTTGTAAAAAATATAGCAACTTTCCTTTTTTTTTAATTTACGAGCGCGCGAAGCTAGCGATCAAAAATAATTGTGCCTTTCCGTTGTGAAAAATCATAAAAATAACGTATTTCGGCATATAATGACTGGAATATGAGGATATTCGGGCACCTCACTCCCTGAATATGAGGTGTGAGTTGCCGGAATATCTGCACTTTCAAAATCCGGGGCGGGGGGGGGGGGGGGGGGGGGGTTGGCTGCAGCAGCCCCTTCTCGTACGCCTATGCCTAGGCCTATGTTAAGTACACAGTTGCGATTGATTTTAACTTGCGATTGTTTCAAATAAATCGCTTCAACTCCTTATAAGGCGGGGCAATGGTTGATAAAAGCCATTAATTTAGGTCAGAATGTTTTCTTCTCCATGTGTAATTCCTTATTTCTATTTTTTACGAAGAGGATTGTTTTACTCTCAATGTCTTTTAGTGTTTTGTAATTCGTTATGCTTGTAAAAGTTATTTCAAACTTCAGGTCAGCGGTTGTAACTGTTAAAAACGCAGACTGTGCAGTAAAATGAAGCAACCTATTATCTGTACAAATTGATTATGCTGTAAGCAGCTGTATAAAATGAAAGATTTTCATCCATGCTTAGAAATGATGGTATTTTGGCAAAGTAAAGAACATGTTCAATGATTTTAATCTATTTATGCGGCATAGATAGTTAGGATTATTCCCTGTATGATAATTATTTTAGCCCGACTGAAAGAAAACTTAACATTTTGATCCACTATTCTTCAAATTTGGTTGTATGTTGCTTTTAATCATTATCATTATATTCAATTAGCGATTGCACCTGACCTATATACTTACACATAATATGCCAGTATAAAGAATTATTTTTATTCTTCAGATGCAGTGTGCTACATAGCAGTGGCTTTAACATTTTTGTTATTACTCACTTGTTATCTTTCTTTTCTTGAATTTGGTTTTCTTAAGAAGTAGCTGCTGCAAGGCTTTTGTAAAGTTCTGTTGGAATTGTAAAGTGTTTGAAAACTATCTGCGTCATAGATCATTTCAGATATGCGGCAAACAAAATGTTGTGTAGTTGTGTAAGCAAGGTCATTACTTACAGCATACTATGCTGCATTTCATTCATTTACCTCTACAATTTAAGATTTTAATCTGTTTTAAGAAATGTTAATACTTTTGCAAGGTTATGAAACATGCTCAATGATTTCAGTTTGCCCTGCTGCATAAATTGTTTGAGATATTTTGCATTATAGTTTGGTTTTACTTTTGTTTCCTTTTATGATAATCATATCAGCCTGATGATAAGACTCCTTCTTTAACTTGTTACGATCCATCCTTCTTCGGCTTTGGTTGTTTATGGTATCTATTCATTTATTTATTATTATTACTAGTATTATTTGTATTATTATTATTGTTATTATAATTATCATTATTATCATTATTATTAGAAGTAGTATTATCTGTTTTATCATTTTTATTATTATTATTACTAATATTATCAGTATTATAATTTTTATTATTGATAATATTATTGTTGTTGTTGTTATTATTGTTATTATTATTATTACAATTGTTATTATGAAGTGGACTACCCAGAATTACGATGACGATGTCATTTTGGATGGAGTTATGCGACCAGACTTAGATATTGCAGGCTTGTCTCGAATGGGTGGGGTGCGGGAGCGGGATGGGAGCGGGATGGGAGCGGGAACGGGCACACCCTTTCGAGACAAGCCCCCCCCCCCCCGGTTATCTCGAATGGACGCGTTCCCAGCGAGAAGTTCAATGAACGCGCCACTTCGAGACAACCGGGGGGGCTTTCCTCGAATGAGTGTGTTGAGTAGACTTTTGTAATAGACGTTTTAGAATTTTTTTTGAAAAATGTACTCTTGCTGGTTTTTTCGTTTTTCTTTTGTCTAAGATGTAGAAAATATAACCGGCAGTGGCGGCACCAGGATTTTTAAAGTGGGGGTGGGGGGGGGGGGGGGGGGCAAAAGCAAAAGAAATGTTGGGGGCAAGGGCGGACAAACAAAATTTTCCACCTTTTATTTTTTTTCACTCCGAAAATTATTGGGGGCAACTGGGGGGCAAAGCTTCTGACTGGGGGGCAAATGCCCCCCCCCCCCATGCCCCCCGGTGCCGTCACTGATAACCGGGGGTTGTCAAATGAATGTATGAGGTTGCATGAATTCATAATGGAATGTTCATTTAAAAGTCAAAGGTCTGGTCGGGCAGACAGTCCAGAATAGAATGTTAATTCACTGCGGCGTATTTTTTTACGGGGGGGGGGGGGGAGGCACAAGATGGCCATGCCCCACCCCTTATTGGTGGGTGAGTAAGAAAATAGGAAGATGAAAAAATATTCCCGGGAAAATGTAAATAGGGGTCAATTTTCGCAGACTCTGGTGGTTTCCTCCCGGGGATAGGTGGGGGGGGGGGGGGGGGGGGGGTTAATTTCCTAAATTGCCTGGATAGGGGGTCCAATATCTCAGAAAATTTCCCGGGATAGGGGGTAAAACAAATTCCAACTTCTCCGGAATAGGGGGTCACTTTGAAAAGGAGTATAGGCCTACCCCTGGTATGGGAAGTTGGGGGCCGGGTACAAACGACCTTTTGATATGAGTTTTGACTTTTGATAGTGGGTATTGATAGAATGATAGTGGCATTAAAAGGTGTTTCTAACTTTGGAAAGATGATAAACACACCTTGGCTTATGTCAGCACATGTCTGTATAACACAATTTCACAATATTTAACAGGTCACGCCAAAAAAATAAAAATAAATTAACAATCCTAGCTACGCCACTTGCCCTTTCTTCCCCGTGTGTTTTAATGCATAATTATTCAATTCTCCGATTTATTTTGCACAAATAATGATTTCCTTGTCAAAAGCATTTTTAGATACCGTTTTTTTATATTTTCTACATCTTAGACAAAAGAAAAACGAAAAAACCAGCAAGAGTACATTTTTCAAAAAAAATTCTAAAACGTCTGTTACAAAAGTCTACTCAACACACTCATTCGAGGAAAGCCCCCCCGGTTGTCTCGAAGTGGCGCGTTCATTGAACTTCTCGCTGGGAACGCGTCCATTCGAGATAACCGGGGGGGCTTGTCTCGAAAGGGTGTGCCCGTTCCCGCTCCCATTCCGCTCCCGCACCCCACCCATTCGAGACAAGCCGATATTGCACCGGTTACTCTACTATTGCTACTTTTATTTCCCTTGTCATGATCGTATAATTGGCCTATAGCCTATACGTATCAATAATTTGCTTGTTATAATATGTTGTGCTACTTGCCAGGCTATTTATTAAACATAGCAGTGACTCCTTTATGAACTCTCTGTAATATTATGTTGTTGTTTTTATTGCTGTTGTTGCTTTGGGGACCGGAGGGGAGGGCTTGTAGAGTCATCTACAGAGCCATATTACAGACTTCGGCCAACTCGGTTTATTTGGGCACAACATGGCGTATATTCCTTTGTTTAGTGCTTGCCTAACAAAGCAACAAGCGCCATATTGCTACCTACATGAAGCCGAGTTGGCCAAACTCTGTAATAGATGGCTCTGAGGGCTAGGGATGCAGGACGCCCCCGCCTTATTTTTAGTATACACTTTTCATAGTATTTTTTTAATCACAATTTATGTTGAATGTTGACGAAGTAATTACATCTTAAAGATAATAAAGTGTCAATGTTTGGCTCGTTGGAATCCAGCAGCGTGGTGCCCGAACATCCTTTTATTTTGGGAAGCGAGATGGTCGGCTATCCTTATCTGTGGGCGGGAAAGTACTCAAAATGTTATCGTTGTTTGGATTATCTGGTAACAAAATCATTATTCTATAGACAATTTCTCCTTTTTTTTACTTGCTCACTAGCGCGTAAGATTTAGAAACGGAATAGTTTGGGACAGGGAACGCCCTTCATTAGGACGAGTGAAGTGCCCAAATATTCCATATTCGGCAGCAGTTAAGTAATATTATTCATGGCTCATTATTATATGTTCTATATTTGTCTTTTGATGGCGAAATTGCATTTCCATTACAATAAAAAAAAGGGTTTTATGTTTTTTTTCTAACTCCCTTCGCTCGCTTGCAAATTGTAGAAACGGGGAATATGATATTCTGCCAAGAGGCATCAGCTCCCCCTTTCAAAAACATTACGTGGCCATTTTCTGCTTGTAAAGATCTACTTGGAACTTTGGTGTGTCTCATTTTCCAAAACGGTATATACATTATATAAATAACTTCAAGCCAATTTCGTTGTAGCAAATTTAATCCGGAATCCGATCATTCACTTTCTTCAATACATCAGTATGTATTTTAATCACCGAAGTAATATCATTTTATGAGAAATGAAACATGTATTCCTGAGGCGCTCGCTCTCTACGCTCGCTCACAAATATTGGTTATTATAATAGGAACAATGATAATAATGATAATAATATTAATAATAATAACAATAATGATGATAATAATAATAATTATAATAATAATAATAATCATAATAATAATAATCATAATATTGATAGGAATTACGATAATATAATGGCTATTTCTCTGGATTTTATCATTTCATCATTGTTATGATTATTGAGTACGAAATGAATATCTTTACACTTGGCCGTCTTTCCCCTCCTCCCTATCCGAAATACGGATTGACGCCATATTTTCTGAATTTATAACCTATTTTCATTTTCGGAAATACGAACCTTTTTTCATTTTCGGAAATACGAACCCTTTTTCATTTTCGGAAATACGAACCCTATTTCATTTTCGGAAATACGAACCCTTTTTCATTTTCGGAAATACGAACCCTTTTTCATTTTCGGAAATACGAACCCTATTTCATTTTCGGAAATACGAACCCTTTTTCATTTTCGGAAATACGAACCCTTTTTCATTTTCGGAAATACGAACCTCATTTCATTTTCGGAAAAAAGAACCTTCGGAAAAACGAACCTTCGGAAAAACGAACCTTCGGAGTAACGAACCTTCGGAATAACGAACCTTCGGAATTATGAACCTTCGGAAAAACGAACCTTCGGAAATACGAACCTTCGGAAAAACGACATGTAACCGTTGAATTAATGACTGCTCCAGATTTTGAGTTGTGGATTTACAATTCACAAACTTTGCTAGTTCATATAACAAAGAAAAGAGGAAAATTGCATTTATACAGAAATATGGAAAGAAGACTATTCGAATTACTGAGATCATGATGATAGTAATGATAAAAATGACAATATTTGATTTGATTTGATTTGATTTATTTATTTCTGCTTGATTTCTCAATTCATCAAATAATGCATACGTTATACAAATTATGCGATATACAATACAATGGAACATCATGACATTAATCTATCTTAAACTACAAGGCTAACAGTAGGATTATAGAAAGAGAAATCAAACAAGAGGGTTTTCATAATAAGCCGAGGCTTGACAGCATGAAAGCCCTTTGAGATAAAATATAATTAAAAAATAATGAGAGAGAGAATGGGAAGAGGATACAGAGAGAAATAGATGAAGAGAGGAGGATAAAATGAGGCAATTGTACCTTTCCAAATATTTTAAATAACAACTGTATTAACAATAGAGAGTTAATCATCCGGTTTGAGAGGCAGACATGATATTAACATAATAGCAAGTGGTAAACTCGTTTTGTAAACTAATATCATATCTGCCTTCCAAAGAGGTGAAAATGTGCCAAGTCATGGGTCCTATTTACATAATTATACAAGATATTATGGGTGTACTACAAAATCATTATTGTGGGGAATATTGCTTAATTGGGTGATTTTTTGCTGCTCGCTTGAGAGAGTACATTAAAGTCATGTTTTTTATTTAGCAGTCGAGCAACCTATCACACAGCAGTTGCGTGTGTTACCACCTTCTGGTGGCCGTTGGAGACAATTGAATAATTAATTTCATTATTTCATGTTACCCAACGGATTAATTCTATACCATTGAAAAGACTTCTTATTTTACATTCCAACCTTAATACGTCAAATGTTCTTTATTCAATTCCAATCAAACTTATGTAGTTCAATTTTGAGAATTGTCTATCCCTAATGTGCAATTTGGTGCCAAACGATAATTGCAGTAATAAAGTCTTAAATTGTTAAAATTGTATTGCTCTCTCAAAAGTAGTTACGAAACATGTTCAATATTTTTCTAACTCACCCATTGTCCATCTTCACTGTCTTGACAAGGCATAATAGAAGATCTAGCAAGGTATTTGTGTAATTAACACATAAATGGTAGATTTCAGCATGACAGTCACGTATAGTTATATAGCGAGCTGCTTTATTATGTCTTCTCAAACAGTTGCAGTTGGACAATGATTGAGTTAAAAAATCCTCTCAAGATTTTTTGGCTACTTTTTCAGAAAGCAATACAATTTTAACAATTTGATAACTTATTGATGAAATGATCATTTCACATCTAATTTCACCCCAAGAAAATGACAATACTCAAAATTGCACTTTGCAAATTTGACCAGAATTGAATTTAATGTTTCGAGTTATTATTAAGGTTGCAACATAAAAAAAGCCTTTTCTCTACATCCAGAGCAATTTATGGGCAACGAAGCTTGGCCAAAGGGCATGTTGGTGATTTTGTTTTTGTTGCAGGGGGAGCGTTACACCCCCTTCCTGATTATGTGTCAGTTTTTTCATATTTTTGTACTGTATATATGCAGCCACATACCTCTCCCATCTGGCAATTGTAGTCCGTAGTCCGTGGGCCTTAGGGGAAAATAATTGCCCTATATTTTAGGGGCCGTCTGACAACCCATCCCGACGGAATTTGTTTATTGTTTGCTTGTTTTTATTTGTTACTGAAATGCTGCCCCCCCCCCCCCCCCCCGTAAAGAGAAGCTTGGAAATAGTCCAGTACAGTAAGGGTTGAATTAGCATGAAATGTCAGGAAAGTAATAAATATTTTTTTTAATGGAAAATACTGATTTATCTTGAAAATTTAGTGGTAGAAGAAAAAAAGAGAGAAACAAAAATGGAAAGCTGTAAGGAGTGTTATGTACATGTACTCGTGGGCGTCCGGTCATGATTACATGAGAACTGTTTTATCCTAATAATACACTTTTATCAACTTTACATTAATAATGTTGTTACTTCTTGGTGGTGCCAATGAGTTATCACAGAACTCCTTGGTGGCACATACTTTTATAGAAGGTGTGCATTTATCGGTTAATTCTGTTATTGATGAATAGACCTGTTTACTAATGTATTTAAATTTATACGTGTTTCTCTCCAGAATCCTTAGTTTCCAACTATTTAGTGCACCTGATATGCATAATGGCATCTCTATGGATGGAATCTATTTTGCATACATTCGATGTTGCTATGTCGGGCAAGCCTCTGGCAAGCTTTTTAGTCGTCAAAGAGAAACTTTTGTTCAAGAAGTATGCATAAAATTAGTAAACAGGTCTATTGATAGGGGGAAAAATCACACATAGACTACATCGCTGCATGCCCAAATATGAGGTGATTATTTCGGGTGGATCGTCTGAATAACATGATGTCAACAGTGACGATACTAAAGAGGTGGCAGGGGTGCCCCCATAACTCCCTTTCCCCTACCATCATCTCATGAACTAGGGTCTATACATTTTTTTTCTTTGAATGGAAAGCTGATGAAAAGAATACATTTGTGACCCGCCGCCTCAAAACCTACAATAAGTCGCACGAACCACAACGTAGCAAACAGCCCAAAATAGTAAATTTGCTTGGATCAATCGATTTTCTGCTTTTGATAGAAATGGGTAGTTTCATTATCATTCTATCATGTCTCAAGTTTGTGAGTCGTAATTCAACTTAGAAATATGTTTTTGGGGGCAATTTAAAATGACTCCTTCTTTTCATCCGTCGGGCTAATGAATGTTTGGAGAACTTTTGTAATACTTTCATTCAATGTCAAATTACTACTTTACCTCCCAAAGTATTACATAGATTTTTGGAGTGAGTAATGAATAGGTCGTCTTGGAGTTATTGATTGCTGGTTATTTACTGATTCTAAATGTGATATTTAAAGGTGTTTTCATTGAGTAAAACTAGGCAAGTGATATACCATTGGAAAGCTGAGAATCTCTACTTTCAGAAAATATATAAAACCAAAAAAAATAATTTTGGCGGCTTATTGTAGGTTTTGAGGCGTCGGGTCACATTTTCGGTTGTTCATTTTTCTTTTCCTTATCCCCCCCCCCCCCCCCCCCCCGCCCCGAACGTACCGAAGATGTACATGTAACCACTGTTGATAACTTAATGTTGTAGGAATTCTCTGTCTGTTTCTCTCATGGTCCCTCTCTCTTTCTCTCTCTTTCTATTCCTTAAGTCTGACAGCCAGCGCACCTTACCCCCATTTCTCTCTTTTCTGCACATAGGCTTTACCAGTGTGGGACTAAAGAGGGCGGCAGACTGGACTCTCGTCTCCAGGCTTTTCACAAATCAGGCGGAGGACTCCGAGTGCTGGTTTACCATGTAAGTTAATGCTTCCTTGTTGTGCGCACTGTTAGAGTACACTTTCACTGATTGTTTGTTTCATGTGTGTAATAGCCACGATGGCGATACGTTTCTTTTGTTATGCCTCTCAGTCTTTTGCTTCTATTTCATTTTTTTCTCTCTTGGTCAATTTTTCGGTGCAATGTTTTTTTTTTTTTTTTTTTTAAATCTCTTTTTGTGTTTTGCTGTTAAATCATCTGTTTCACCACTTTTCATTCTGTTTCTTCATAATTTGTTTGTTTCCATTTTCGACTCATTTTGTCAGCCTCCTTTGTTTTCATTTTTAGAATTCCATTGCATACACACCTGATGCACTTCACGATAACGAAATGTTGCTATAGAATGTTTTACTGACACATATTTCTCATCTACTTGTTTTCTTAATCCATTTTCATATTAAATTTGTGTTTCCCCTGACTCGATTTGCGTTATGCTCTTATTTTCGTCATGCTTTTATTTTCGTCAATCGAATACGCTTGCGTTAGTTATCTTTGTTATTTTTGTGTGTGTGTGTTTTTGTGCGTTTTTTCTGTTGCTTTAATTTTCAATATGATTATTGTAATTATTAACCCTATGCATTACACACATTTTTATTTTTCTCAACTCATTCTTTGATTCGCTAGATGTCTGTTTCTCTCATGTGTTCGTTTCACTATTACATGCACTCACTCTCTTAACTTTCCTTTTCTCTCACCCGCGTAGCCAGAATTTTATTTTGAGAGGAGGTGCCGGATCGCGCAAGAGAAGGGTTCGCCCGGAAGGGGGGGGGGGGGGGGGGGGGGGGGGGGGGGGGGGCGGCGCCGGTGCGAAGCGGGGACGCTGCGGCGTGCGTTCTATTCGAGAATTATAATTATCGACTTTTCGATGCATAATTATTATTGTTGTTTTGATACCCCATTTGATTTAGCATGGATATGAAGTTAATAAGTACTACTGGAACTCACTAGAAAGTTTTTCACACTCGTACAAATAAATGAAAAACTGATTTGAAAAAAAAATCTTTTGAACATAGGGCATACGATAATTTTACTGTAACCTCTTACTTTACAATATAAACAATTAAAGAAAAAGCATAATGCGCGGACTCATTCCTACCGGTTTAAGATAGAAACATTTAAAATGTATTTAAGAGATACAAGCAATTTTACAGAAACTATAAAAAAAAAAAAAAAAAAAATGATAAGGTATAAATAGCCAGTTGCGGTATTCCCAATGTTATTACATTTCACATTTTCTTATTCGAAATATCATATTTTCAAAGGGTTATGGAAAAGGGCGGTTGTTTTTATAAAGATATTTGTAACCGCATAAAAGGGTAGCCCTACATCTTACAGAGATGCCAACCGTTTCCGGAATATGCATGAGGTCAAAATTAAAATGTGAATTACGCAACGGTTGAATGCTTGTGAGAGAAAACATGACAACAATAACCATGCTCTCCGCTATTCACTTGTCATGAAAGCCTTGAAATCCACCTCATACATATTCCGGAACAGTTGGCAACTCTGCATCTACATCATATACTGTACATCTACATTTCTTATTGCTGCTTCTTGTCCGCTTTCCAAGAGATACCTTTGACTAGTTTTAGGACTTTGGTTTCCTTTCCTTTCTTCCTCTCTCGTGTCTCTTTCACCCCCCCCCCCCCCCCCAACCCTATTTCTGCATCTGTTTTCCCTTTTATTTCGCCTTGCTTTCTCTTCTATTTCATGTTGTATAATCTGTATCGCTATATACTATTGTTTTGTTATTAATTTTTCCCCAGCATTTTGCACCTGGTTCATTCATGGGAATGGTCTATATGCATACTGTTACTGGCTTTGTTTACATGTACCTCTCTCTCTCTCTCTTTCCGGGATGTGCTTTATACTTTATCTCTTTAAGCTTTGCATCCAATCACCGTCATTGGTTTCTGCTTTACATTAAGGGGGTTTCGGATGTTTCGACTAGAACGCCGTCCTAGATCCCCCCAGCGACAATGGAATGATTTGTGCTGACTGCGTACAAAGTAGGTGAAGCATGAAGCTAACAATGGGTGAAGCGATGTTCACGTTTTAGAGAAGACGGCAAAACCATGCATGTTTGACACGTTCTCGATCTGTCTAGTGCACGAGGGAGAGGCCAGTGGACGGGTGAGCCGTTCTTGCACAAAGCGCGGTATACAGCTAACACAAAGCAGTCCAATGTAGCTGGGAGGATGTAGGACGGCGTTCAAGTCGACACATTCGAAAGCTCACTATTATATGTTATTGTATTTCGGTACTCTGGTTTATCCTGTCTCCTATGATTGTCTCCTGCCTCTTTTCTTGATCCCTTATCTCCTGTGACGGTATCCTCGATTTATATTAAGAACATCGTAAAATTATTATTTCAGAGAAAAGTAATTTTCAAGCACTTATTAAAAAGAAGAAAAACGATTATATTTTTAGTTCTGCTATAAAGCAGAACAATCGACAAATATAGGATTGAAGAAAAGTTGGTTCTTAAGTCCTTGAAGCATTTTTTTGGTCCGTTCTGTAAGGAAGTGGCGTAGCTTTAGGGGAGACGGGGCACGTACCCAATGACATGGTGAAGAAAAAAAAACAGAAAAGGAGAGTCAAAAACAGAAAGGGGATGATAACGGAAAGAGAAATGAAAGGACCCTCTCCACACCACATCTTATTGCGTGTCTTGTTAATTCACATTCCATTTTTTTTTTGGGGGGGGGCATTTTTTTGTCTCCTTTGTTTTCAATTTTAATTTCATTGCCCACACACCAGATGCACTACCAACAAAAAGCCAAATATTGCTACATTGTGATCTTCTGATTCCTATTTCTTATCGACTTAATTTCTTCTTCCATTTTTATATTTCATTTCACTTTGTTTCCCCTGACTGGATTTGCGCTATATTCGTATTTTTATTCTATATCTAATACGATTGCTTTCGTTATCCTTATTATTTGTTTTTTTGTTTCGTTGCTATGATTTTCAATACGATTATTGTCATTATTACCCCTATATGTATTGACAAAGTTTATTTTTCTCAACTCATTGTTTGACTCGTTGTTGTATGTTCGTATCGCTATAACATGTAATCGATTCGTTGACTTTCCTTTTCTCTTTGTTTCGTCTCACCTTTTTTCTTTACCATTTTTTAGACTTATTTTCCCAAGCAGTAGCAGTAGCAGTATAGTAGTAGTAATAGTAGTAGTAGTAGAAGAAGTAGTAATAGTAGTAGTATTTGTTTCATGTTCGCTTGAAAAAAAAAAAACCCAGACATATGTGTATATACAGTGCGCCCCAGAAAAAATGAAACTCCGAAACAAAAGTTTATTGTGACCAAATTATTACCGCAATTATCTAATTTCCATAAAGTAGAAGTATTTTGATTTCAAATGATACCTTGATGGCATTCCTACGTGCATGCTGTACCGAGATGCATTAAAAAAAAAATATATATATAAAAGTCCACTTGTGTCAGATTTGGGTGAAACCGTGAAAATCACATGCAAACATGACCCGAAGAAAACCTAATGACAAAATTGCTCTCATTTGCTTCTTGTCAAATGAGGGTAAGGGGGATTCCCTTATCATAAGATAAAAGATGGCCGACTTTTTGTTAATGCATGGTGCAGGTAAAAAAAAAAAAGGCTTATTTGTACTGAAATGGTACCTGCCGTCATTATGGACATCAGTTTTTTGCATTGTTCAGAACTGCAACGTCTTTAAAGAACAAAGCAGAGAGGAAGGTGATATTTTCATTTTAAAAAATAAAGTAAGGGGCACCTTCCATTGTCATCAAATGGTAAAGTATGGTATAAAGCGCACATAAGGCAGCAACAAATACCAGACTATGGCAATTTTCCACCTCATGATGGGAACATCTTCCATTACAAGAGGGGCATTTTTTTCCCATTTGATGTACACGGCAAATAGCATTGGCCAATGTCTTATGAAAATTCCGATGAAATGCATATCATCACACAATATGAATCTTGTTTATCATATCTTTTCAATCTTACATTCCCCTACTCATGTTACGTCATGTTCGCATGTGATACTGACGTTGTTACGGATTTACCCAAAGTTTGCACTAATGGATTTTTATATATGCCATTTTCAAAGCAATCTTACTCTGTGAAAAATGGATATATATTAATGCCATCCAGGTATCATTTGAAAGCATATGCCTTTGTATTTGATGATGAACAAAGAATTAAATTCATTCAGCTCATAGTTTGTTCACATAATTTTTTTTTATAAAACCTTTGTTTTTTGGTTTCGTTTTCTTTTCTTATTTTTTGTGGGACTCATAATGATTACAGCTTTCAAAAATTCATAACTTTCATATTGCTATTCTTTTGGGACCTATTGTGAATGAAAGGCTGGATATAGATGCACATTTACTAGGCCACTGCTTAGGGGGACCATGCGGGAAGGGGTCCTATCGTCTTCTTTTCTCGTCATTTCGAGTCTTTCTTTTTTCTCACCTTTTCTTCTCTTTCTTTTCCCTTTCTTTATCATGCGATTGAGGGGGGTGGGGGTAGGCACGAACTACACGTGCCCTCCTGTAGCTACGCCACTGATGAGGGACAAGGGACACGCTCCGTGTTGACACGGTGAAACAAAAACAGAGTCAAATATAGAGGGAAACTAAAATGAAAATGAAAAAGGGGAAAATGATCCCTAGCCAACCTGCCCTATTGGATGGCCTTGTTAATTCGAATTTCATCCACCTTGTAAGATCGGAGACCCCTGCCCTTCCCCTCGCCAAATAAAGTCATTGTCATCTCAGTGCTGGGTCCCCATGCTTCCCTGTTATGTAAGTTTATATTAACTGAAACATAATTTCTTTATAATAAGTCACAACAAAGGAAGGTTAAAAAAATAATAATCGTCTATTTGGTTGATGAATAGAAGATGTTGGAGATTATTTCTTTCTAACTTTTCAGTAAAATGCTGGTATTCATGATGTATGCATAATTCCGCCATTGCTTGGATATAATTTTTTGCCATCTAGAAAGCGGCTTCTTACCGTCGGACCAATTATGGTTTATATATAAGCAAATGAAAAATCCTGATAAATTGCAAAGAAAATAGCCCTGTACAATTTTTCTTATTTATAAATAGTTATTAGACCCGTGTAGGGCCACATTATTTGAATTATATATATATACTGCGTCCAGCGAAGGACTTTTCATAAAACAATATGCATCGTTACCATGAGATTTAAGACGTCCATTTCATCATTTAATGGAAACAGCCATTAGATATCTTTAGATAAGACACCTTTTCCATGTTATTGAAAATATGTCGGTTTCATTGTATAATCTTCCGTCTTCTTTTGCAGGATTACCGTGCAGCTTGGAACCAGAACATAATTTCTCACGTTCATTGAGCTACAATGATGACTTCGCACTGCTCTGGGGAGCTGACATGGTACATTGCCATCAAACCATACCTGATATACATCACGGTGAATATTAACTACAAGGATGAATGAAGTTGCGACTATTTTACCCCAGGTTTGCATTATGATGTACAGGTACTAAACAGGAATATGCATCGCTAACGATGTTTAATCTAACCACAATTATCCACATTTGTGAAAGTATTTTCGATATAGTTATTACTATTACCATTTTACCGTATACCATCATCATAGCAGTAGTACATTGTAAAACCAAGGGTGTTAATTATTTAACACCATCTCGGTATCTATATTGGGCCAAACCAGATAAGTGTTAAAAACAAAACCAGTTTTGAATCAAATTGGCGTTGTTTTAACACTCATCTGGTGTAACCCAATATTGATACCGAGATGGTGTTAAATTAACACCCTTTTTTTAGCAGTGTAGTAGTAGTAGTAGGAGCAACAGTAGAGAAGAAGAAGAAAAAGAAGCAGAAGTAGCAGGAGGAGGAATAGTAGTAGTAGTAATAATAATAATAATAATAATAATATAATAATATAAATTTATAACGCGCACATATCCGAATGTTTCGATCAAGGCGCAGAACATAGAAATAGTTCAACAGATAAACTACATGTAATTTCTTAAAACTAGGATCTTTAGACAAACAGATAAGTTTTCAGTAGTGTCTTGAATTGTTCTATGGAATCTAATAGTAGTAGTATAGCAGTCATGGTAGTAGTAATTAAAGCTATTATTGCCATTTGTAGTAGTAGTAGTAGTTGTGGTAGTAGTAGTATTGTAGTAGTTGTTGTTATTGTACTAGTAGTAGTAGCAAATGCGGCATTGTATTTGGACCTTGCACTATTAGTGAAATATTTCAAATATTTTGTCTAATTTTGGTTGGACTTTGTACAGATAATGTTCGAACTGACATTATAAGTCATGTGTGCATTATATTGATATTGGCCGTGTACGTGGTTAGAGATGATTTGTTTATCATTGCCACAACTTCTGCAACTATGCTATTCACCATCAGTACTAAAAATAATACTTGTTTCCATAATGAATTTCATTAGATAAATGGTGCTATCTACATGAATATGTATATAATGTTAAATGTAGCTACATTTACATGTATAAGAGTCTGTTTCATAATCATCATCATCGTAAGTGTGTGTAGAATTACGACTAGAGTGCGACTATTTTAAGAATAAGCTTGTATTCATTTTCATTGAGAAAAACAAACAGAGTTCATGGAAAAGATACAAAAGCGTTGTGTACAACTCCTAGTAATATGTGATATAATTCAGTTTATAACTGTTTAAGCTTTGAACTCTTTGTTTATCACGTATATACTTGTCAATTGGATTTGTGCAGAGACTGTGTGTGATGGTATAATGGTACAGTAAGGGTTCAATTCAATTCTGATAACATCTGCAGATGTAGTAGAATTGTAAACTTTGATAAACGTTGATAATGACGTCATTACGTCTTAATAATATTTATATGAGATTATGTTCCTAATAATAGATCAGTTACACACCAAAGAGTAGAATATACTAATCATGATATATGATGTAAATCATCAATAGTGATCTGTCAAATGATAGGTTTAGTGACCCAATCAATTCATATGACAAATGTCTCTCCAAGTGCTACGATCTTGAGCCATCCATTTCATATCTCTGTATCCTTCTGTTCCAACTGTAAATAATCGCAAAGAAATATTTATATAGGCCTACATGAATATGATGGATGTTATCCTTCTAATAAGATCATTCAAATTACCCATATCACTCTCATGCTTTATGCTAAAAACAAAGTCATCATAATGATGTACAATATTATACACTATGGAGTATACAGCTCATTGTATATTTGGTCAGGATTGCAATTGTAAATAAGCAAGAAAATTAAGTAATGATATTTGTAAATCAACATGTATTAAAAATTAGTCTTCATAAAAACATACAGGATAGATATAGCATATAAGAAAATTTACCCAAATCGTTGGGTAGATGATATTAATTTGAAGTATTGGCAAATCAATGAGAGTCTCGTTTCATTATGTTAAAAAAAAAAATAGTGTGCGTGATTATAGGCCTATATAATCATATGCAAAGGGAAATATATTTTAAAGACAGATATTAAGAATGTCAGAAATGTCGCATACCCTCTACCCCATGAACATCATAATGGGGGAGCGGGATTTGAAAATGTAATATAAATATGTATCACATAATGAGTTTATCATTGTCATGTCGTTAAAGATATCGAATGTACATCTTTCTTTTTTCAAATGAAACTTTGGATAGCATGAACGAAATACTAAACGATAATTACTTTCAAGCTAGTATGCTTTTACGTGGGAATCCCATCATTATCATATGTTTATAATCAAAACTTGTATCATGTATTTATGTATTTTTAAATTGAATGATGACAAATGAATTGAATTGAATTGAAATAATAATGTACACAATGTTAAATAGTGGATGAACAACATCGAAAATACATATTTTGTTGCTTATTGACTGGTTCATGGTCATCTACATATTTCATTTCATCAATAAGCAAGGATTTAGATATTCAATACATAATTATGTGTAAATGTTTATAATAAGAGGTTATACTGTTTGCAAACTATACATTATTTGCCTGACTTTCTTTGCATGTTTGTCTCCGTCGTTCATTTACTCATGTCTCGGAGACCAGTGAAGAAAAGAATACTTCGTAAACAGTGACGGGAGTGAAAAATACCGTGTTTGAGACTGGGTTATCCAGATAATTGAAAAATGATTTGTTAATAGGAGGAATGTTTTTGGCCAAGTCCTCTCCAATGTTTGCAATTTATGTGTTAACAATTCCGGCTAGACGGTTGGGTTCAGAAATGACAAAACCGCTTTGTTCAATTTGTCAGATGTGAGCTTTAGTTGAGCCTTTATTCAGTACGTTGTTGATGCGTTTATTATCTTTACTGGAAGGTATTTATTATACTGAGCTGTTATGATATATGTATTATCCTTTGTATTATGGCATTTGTATATAATTATATTTTGCTATCTCATGTATATAATTATGTAAACCGATCGTGGAAACAAATGAAATAGAAATAAAAAATCAAATCAAAATCAAGAAAGAAATGAAATAAATAATGTGAAACTAAATGAAAAATGACGGCATTTTACGAAGCAATGAATTCAATATTTGAAATATTTGTTTTCTCCTCCCCCCCCCCCTCCCGATTATCACTGTGAGAAGATCACTGGGTGAACTCTTGGAAAATTACAGAGAGAAAGAGAGACGGAAAGAGAGACGGACAGAGAGAGATACAGAGGGAGAGAGAGAGAGAGAGAGACGGACAATGGAGTTCAGAGTATAATGCAGATAGAGAGACGGGGGTGGGGGGGGGGGGGGGGGGGGTAGAGCGGAAAGTATACGGAGAGAAAGAGCAGAGAGACATAGCGAGAGCTCTATCAAGAGATAGAGACGAGAGAATAATACAAAAGAAACTCAGAGTGGGAATAGAAGCAACAAATAGAGATGGAGAAAATAGTATTAAAGAGGGAGAGAGAGATGATAGAGACGAGAGAATGATATACAAAAAGAGACTCAGAGCGGAAATATAAGTAAATGATACAGATGAATAGATAATTAAGAGAAGGAGAGGCAAGGTAGAGAAGAGAGTAAGGAAATTTAGAGCAGGAAAACATATACAGAGAGAGAAAGAGAGAGAGTTATCATGACAGAGTGGGGAGAGATAACAGAGACTAGGAGTGGGAACAGAAGTAAAATAAGACAGAATTATAAAGAGATGGAGAAGTAATGGGAGAGAGAAAGAGAGGGGGATTCAGAATTACAGAATTGAGGAAAGAAAGTAAAACACCAAGAAAGAGACTCAGTGACACAGAGAGACAGAAAGACATTTGAAAGGGCTGATAATAATCAGATAGGAACATGCTACCGAGAAAGAAAGAAGAAATATAAATTATACGAAGAGTGAAATTACGAGGATGGACCTAGACAGACAACAAAACGTTAATCTATAAACAGAAGAAATAACAGTGTTAGGCCTCTACTTTGCTGGTAGTATATGATATAAATCTCTTCTGTGTAGTAGTGCAACTGCACCTGACACTATTCATAGTTTCACTGCAAACATGCGTTCTAAAATAATTTGGAATAAGGTCCAAATAAATTGGATCTTCATCAGTCAATCGTAAATTTACAATAACTTAAATGAATGGCAAGTGAAGAAATATGACGTAACAAAGTCCTACATGTACTCACCTACCTGCGCGTTATATGATACATGAATGGAAATGTTTATCCAACCTAACAACGCATGATACATGCAATTCACATTCTGACTATTGAACAAGAATAGCTTTTTATAGGCGAATGTAATAGTTTGTTACTGGGCACATAATGTATGAAGTTGAATACATTACGAAAATGGCCTATATATTAATACTATATCCTCCATGCATTCTGTCTCCTTTAATCAATGGTGTCTTTACAATAACTAGTAACTTTATTATTCAATTTATATAGCTGAAAGATACAATGCATGGTTAGATACAATTCATTGCAACAAGACTGGAGATAATTTATAATAAATTGGAAGTCGATCTTTACAGGGCCCTTATTGAATAAACTGCTTGTCGGAGATAATTAAGAACTCTAAGCAAATAAGACACTTCGGAGATGCAATCAGAGCATGAGCAGATAAAGGTCATCTGTCCCAAATTCTAAAACCCACTGACACTAATATTCGATATGTGCTCATGAATGTCATGTAATCATTATTCAATTATGCACTAATGGTGCATTCCATGATATCCAGGTGGAAGTATTCTTTTTAAAGGGGGAAACAAAAGCTATTCATGAGGCACCTCTATCACTCCCAGAGTTATTTTTCTGAAGTGCACATAAAGGGACCCTCCATGTCTAAAATATCTGTGGATATTTGGGGTCATTTGTACCATGCGCTAACCCCGAACTGGCTTATTGGCTCAGATTTCTGTAAATGCGCGCTCATGACCATAAACGGGGGAGGGGGCACTTGAGGGGGAGGGGCGCCAAATTGTCTACAGCTCCGTCGCTTTGCGTCCTCGCATATGTTTGCTGCATGGAGCAATCCAGCCAGGCGCCATTTGATAAGCACAAGTGAAACTCCAACCACAACTCGCATCCTATCGAGTACTCATTTAACAACTGGGTGGAGAGGAGCAATGCAGATAAAATGCCTTGCGCAGGCTGGGACATAAGTGCCATGACGAGGATCGAACCCATGACATTCTCATCTCCAGTCAAGTGTTTATACCACTCGACTACGATACTTCTACGCAGTGTGCAACTGTTTTATTTCTCCCTTTGTGCTATGTACGTTTTTAAATTGGTGTATATGGCTGCTGATTTTGTTATCAAGAAAGAATGATTGTTTTTGTTTCATCTTAAACCAAAGACATCTTTGCAAACTATTTTTAAAAAAATTGTCTTTATATGTTTGTCTCTGTCATTCATTTATGCCATAGCATGTCTAAGAGAGCATTAAAAAGAGAATAAATTACAAGAAAGAAATCCCGTAAACAGTGTGAAATTAGATACTTTTGCGACATACGAGATTTTAGCATGTTCAATTACAGGAATGTTCAGAGCAAGCACTTTGGAACTGCCGTGTTATTAGACTGTTAGATATATAACGATTCGCCATCTTTGGAAGATTGTTTCTTTGCAGCACAATGCAGCACCCCGCCCCTTCCTTGAGGATTATCAATCAGGAGACAGGAGATTAATAGAAACAGACCAACCTATTCACATACTTTTTTTGTTTTGAATAATATTTTATTGCTTCCTCTCAAGAACAATATTACATTTCAAGAAACAATCATGATAAGTCACATATAAAATAATTTGCATATACAAGGAAACTTAATGAAATACATTAATACCAGTAAAAATTATAAAATTCTCTGAAATTATCCATAAGAAAATACAATGCATCAATCGTTGGACATAGATATATAACTATTTTCTTTCATATAATACTTTATAGTAATAATAAAGAGCTTTTTCTTTACTTTTTTTTTTGTTTTGAATGATATTTTATTGCTCCCTCTCAAGATCAATATTACATTTCAAGAAACAATCATAAGTCACATATAAAATAATTTGCATATACCAGGAAACTTAATGAAATACACTAATATCAGTAGAATTCTCTGACCTTATCCATGATTAAACAGGATTATTTTTTCGATGAAAGGAAAAAAAAAATACAATACATCAACCATTAGACATAGATATATAACTATTTTCTTTCATGTAATACTTTATAGTAATAATAAAAAGAACTTTTGTTCCAAATACTCGTCTTGAGAAAGATACATTAATATCACATTAAATCATAATATATAATATTCAGACAAAAGAAATTAAAGAACAAAGATTACAAATACCAATTATACTTTTAAACAATATAAGGTCTTCCAAAATATATGGAATAACGGAACAAAGGCTCTTCTTAGAAAGAAAAAAAAACTATATATCGATCATTGAACATGCATTTAGAAAAAATATAAAATTATACATTATTTCTTGAAACGATTCTTTATAAGATTTAAAAAAAAAACTTAGAGGAAGATATACATGGCCCACCCGAACCCACCCTTAGACACTCATCTCATCCCCCCTTCCCCCTCACCATTCTCCTACCAATCACAACTCACTCGTTCTCACTCCACTTCTTGCCCCCCACCCCCCTCTCCCTCCCCCAACATATCAACACCCATGCATGCATCCAGTTCCGGTTTGTCTGTCCGTAATGAGAACATAAAAAAAAACAAAAACAAAACAAAAAAGCACGTACTTTTTTTGTTTCCTTCACATACATGTGAAGGAAACGTGTTCGAACGCCCTCAACGGCAAAGGCGTTACAAACGCGTTATGTGAGAAGAACACTGATTGAACTCACGGAGAGATAAAGTGGAGAGAGAGAGAGAGAGAGAGAGAAAGAGAAAAGAGAAAGAGAGAGAGAGAGAGAGAGAAAGAAAGAGAAAGGAGAGGAGAGGGGGGGGGGGGGGGGGGGGGGAGGGGGAGAATTAAGAGACGAACATCCGGAGTGGAGATAGTAATGTAGATAGCTAGATAGCTAGATTAAGGAAAAAAAGAAAGAGGGGAAGGTATACGGAGAGAAAGAACAGAGAGAGAAAGAGAGAGGGAGAAAGGGGGTGAGAAAAAGAGTGTGGGTGTGTGTGCCTGTGTGTGTGTTTGAGAGAGAGAGAGAGAGAGGATGGTGGCGCAGGTTAAACAATTAACAACCTTTAATTATTATTATATTTCTGCATTAATAAAGAGAAGGTATCTTTTGGGAGTTTACGTCAACCTCTCTCTCTCTCTCCCGTTTACTTTTTCCCCACTCCGAGTTTCTGTTACCCCCCCGGTCTTGACCTTTCTCTCTCTCTCTCTCTCTCTGTATGTAATGTCTTCCAGCTCTTTTCTCACCCTCTACTCTATCTTTCCTCTTCTTTGAACTCTCTTTAGTATTATGTTCTTCTTCTCTTTATCTGTATTATTTGCCTCTATTTCACTCTTTTTGTATTCTCTCTCTCTCTCTCTCTCTATCATGTTCTCGATCTCTCCTCTCCTTCCACTCCCTGTCACCCGTCCATCCTCCCCCCCCCCCCCCCTCTCTCTCTCTTTTGATTCTCCCGCCCCCGAATCCTCCCCCTCCCCTCTCCATCTCTCTCTCTCTCTCTCTCTCTCTCGTTCTCTCACTCCACACGCCACACTGTCAGAGATGTTCATATTTGAAAATATTTTATTATACAACGTTTAAACAATATTGTCAAATAAATGAACATGAACGAGTATAATATACTCGTATAGAGATCGATTGAAGCTACCTGCACAAGCACAGTGATACAATGTTTTGTCACTAGATGGCGCTCGACCACCCAACAGTCATTCTCGTAATGACAAAATGGAAGTGCCCTTTGCTTATTCTTTTTTTCGGGTAGGCCTACAAATTATTTTAAGGTGTCATGTTTTTTGTTAATTTTTAGGAAAAAGACGTCATTCCACTACAACTTAGTGATTGATTTTTTTTTAATGGATTCCTCTGTCTTAAGCGTGAATTTCATTCCAAAACGAAGGAATTCCAAATAAGACTCCCTAAAAGGTGGATTTTCTAACACAATCGCAAATTAACTCAAGGACAATTCCATGACCCTATTCCACATGTTCGTTTTAGGTAATTTGTCATCGTAATGTTTGCACATTCCAATAGGTGATGGACAAGACTCATTGCCGCATAGAGGTTATTTTTTTTTTAATGTCTTTCCGATATAGTTGACTTTGATTTGGTTTGATTTAAACGCATGCCAAACGCAGGCGGGATGGGGGGGGGGGGGGGGGGGGGGGGGGGAGTACGAATCCCATTTTGAAACCTAAGTGGCATACCTTAAGTACACAACCCCCAACATGTGCAATTTTCGACCCAAAAGCATTTTGAAATTGTGACTGATTTTTGTTTAGTTAGAAATTTGTTAGAATTGTGCAGCCCTTATTTAAAACCCTGGATGGCACCCCCTGATAATGACAAGATCGACATCCCCGCTCTCATTTGCTATGTTGAGCAAAAATGATAAACCCATACAGAATCACTAACTATATATTTTTATTTTATTTTTCCCCCTTCTCAGGCCATTGGAATGACAATTATTTTTTTCGAATCCACCCTCCCTCCCCATAATATTTGCGGCGATATAAGGCCAGACTTTCTGCAAACTTCAGGGGAAAAACATTTTTTGTTTGTGTGTGTGTGTAATCATAATTACATTATTCATGGAGCAAAATTCAACAAATCAATCAAAATCATTTGGAATATTATACAATTCTATTGATTGTTTGTAATCTACTGCACGTCTCATTTCCTGTGAGTCTTATATTGGTTTGATAGTTGGAATCGGTGATGCGGAGTACTGCGGCCTATCTGTGGAGGCTCTTGGCAAGAGGTCCGGGTTCGATCCTCACCCGATACTGAAATCCTTAGAGAAGGTGTTTTACCCAAATTACTGTAAAAGTGGAAATTTTCACGTGATTAACTTTTCGCTCTCGGCCTAATTTCACTTGTTTTTAATTTCACCGACGTGCTTAATTGACTCATGGGCCAAATAATAAAATAATAAACCAAAATATTCGCGTGATTTTATTTTCGCGCAAATTGCATGCCGCGCGAAATGCACGAAAATTTCCACACCACGAAATATTCCACTCTCGACCCAGGTGTATTAAATTGGTACTTGACAATACTGGTGTAATAATATTTGCAGGGCCAACAGGAAGAGCAGTAATATGGCTACGTTATAAGACGCAATTATTACTATATGATGGAGGGAGGGGAGGGCTTCACGTTCAAAGATTTTCTTTTTATTATTATTACTATTATTTTCATTATTATTATATTTACTATCATTATCATTATTATTAACATGATTATTATTATTAGCAGAAGTAGTATTATTTATTGTTGTTAATTTTATTATTGTTAGTATTATTATTCATAGTAGTAGTAGTAGAAGTAGTAGTAGTAGTAGTAGCATTAGTAGTAGTAATAGCAGTAGTATCATTAGTAGTAGTAGTAGTAGTGGTGGTAGTATTGTTACCCACGCCGATGAAATCGGCAGGGTTATGTAAAGGGCTCCGTATGTTTTTTACCCACGCCGATGAAATCGGCAGGGTTATGTAAAGGGCTCCGTATGTTTTTTTCTTTTTTTTGTGTTTGTTTGTTTGTTTGTTTGTTACCCACGCCGATGAAATCGGCAGGGTTATGTAAAGGGCTCCGTATGTTTTTTTCTTTTTTTTTGTTTGTTTGTTTGTTTGTTTGTTTGTTTGTTTGTGTACAAGATAACAAGAGAACGGGTGAACGGATTTGCACCAAATTTTCAGGGAATGTTCAGAAAGTGACAGGAAAGAATCGATTAGATTTTGGTGATGATTGGTTGACCCCTGCACATTCTGTGTGACCTTGAAGTTTTGACCCTGTAGTAAAGTATAGGAACTTCAGTTCAGATAGTGACAGGAAAGAAACTAGAAAGATTGATGACCCCAAACTTCGCCTGCAGATGCAGAAATATTTTGGCCAATCAAAACACTCATTACTTCGTCTCACCAAAAGTCTATTTCAGGTTTATGAATTTTAGAAGACTTTTAGACCCATTATTTGCCATTTCACTTCAAATCCGTACGAGCCTGCAATGAATATTCAAAGCCAACGTATCCCAGCAACAAGGGATTTTTCGCGCGCTTGAACTACTACTGCGAAAGCGGCTATGTACGGTATACTAGTAATAGGCGGCTCTATAACTTATAGCTAGCTAGCTATCGCGCGCGATACCTTTTTTTATCTACAAATTCATTTAGATTCAGGCTACCCTAGCCCTACGGCTTCTCCTCTATTTCTTATCTTCTGTGCATTTCTGTTTATTTTCCCCGGTTCTTTCCACTTTGTTGTGGAAGTTTTTGTGATTTATTTTATCCTGGTGGACGTGTAGTACGTGATTTTAATTGTTTTCGGTGAAAATCTGGTGAGTTTGTTCGACGTGAGTGAGTCTATCGCACTCGCGAGCGTTCGCGTGTGTTGATCTGAGTGAGTGGGCTGTGTAGCTAGCTGTACGTACATAACTATACACAGCGCTGTCGCGAAGTGACGGCGATCTGGTCGGGCTAGGGAGTACATAACCCCAGGGAGTACAGTGCCTGTGCCTGGCTGACTGTAGTAGGATTGAACTTTTTTCTTTGGGTTATAACGGTCCTGTCATTTGAGATTTGAGTTAGTTTATAACTCATTTATGTCTGTTTGAGTGGATTTCGTAGTTGTAAAATATATACAAAAACTGTATTTTTTTAAATTTGTGTGGATTTGCAAAATTTGGTGGCTGATCGAGGTTCGCCGAATACATGCACGCCAGTATCCACTTTGACTTTGTTGATGGGTGGTGACTGAGCTGAGTGAGTAAGCTCTGTGCCTCGCATGCATGTCATTTTGAAGTCGAGATCCAACTTATTTTGTCGTCATATTTATTTTATCCAAGCCCGATGAAAAAAAAAAAACAACCCCAATTGCAATGTAATTTAAAGATAGAACATGAATACATTTACTAACACTTACATGACTGAACACTGAATACAAATTGCTAACATTTTTTTCCTCACCACGCCACGCTCTCTGACATGTCTAATCAATTACTTTTAGGGGAGAGATGTTTCAATAATAAAATATCTTTTTCAGAAGAATTTTTTCAAGGGTGGGGACACACAAAGCTATGACCTGGATATGGCAAAATTTATTGGGGGGGGGGGGTAGATGTGCCTCTTGTTATCCCCTTTGAATGGCTACTGCTTACAAAAATAATCGCAACAAAACAAAACATATATTGGGTTTACTTTTTTTTATACATGACAGGGGAACCAACCAGTAAAAATATATTATTTTACAGCATGTATTAAATAGTAGATTATGCCAAATCTGGAAGTCTTTATTGCGATAAAAAAAGAAAAAAATACAAAATATAAAATATAGTGACAGGAAAGAATCGATTAGGGAAAGAATGCAACTACTCGATCTGTAGCGCCGCTAAGGCGTGGGTCTGCCGCCTTTGACGGCCTTTCTAGTTATCATTACGATTATTATCATGACAATTATTACACTTACCGCAGCAAAAAGTGGCCAAATTAAACTGCGGTGAGTGGCCAAATTTGCGATGATCATAAGATCCATTGCATAAAGCAGCGAGCGGTAAAATGCAGCAGTATCTCATCCAAAATCTACGGTAACTTTGCAACCCTCCTGACCCTCGCAGTAAACTATACGATAACAGACACCAATGAATACATGTACTCATTACATATGAATATTGTTGTTGCCATTTATTTGTGCTTTTTTTTTAAGGAGGGCATATAAAATATAAATTTCATTTGACATTTTGGTCAGTACAAAATTCTGTGTACACGAAGCGGGGCTAGATCTACATGGTAAAGCCGGGGTAATAGTATGATTGTAGGACCCTCAGGGAGAACAGTACATAATACTGATGAGGCTATCCTGGGTAAAGCAGACATAATTATACCAGGAAGCCGAGTTGATAATTGTTTCTGGGCTGTCCATGCACCCCTCCTTTTTGTATTCAGTCTTGTTTACAAACATGACAAAGAGAGTAAATGTAGAAACATCAGTAGCACTGTTAGTACAAGGACATGAAAATGCTTGCATGAAACCACATGACTGGATTTTTTTTTTCAGAAGAAAATGTGGTAAAGTGCTTATTATATGTCGCAAATGTAGTGTCGAAAATGACAATCTTAAGTGTGCTTGTAATATCTTGTTCAATTCTCCTGAGTAATTTATCCATGAAGTCTGACCGGTAGGCCTACCATTGTGTCGTCATCAGCACAGTACTGCATCGATCAGCAAAGCAGTCTGCATGGCCGTCCATGGTGACGCATATGCCAAAGACAGCCAACATTGTATTTAAAAAGAATGTTATATCTATCTGAAAGAATGTAGTTTTTATTTTCATCTATATAACAACACTTAATAAATAGAATTCAATGTATACCGAATGATGGAAAGTCGTCAGGGCAATAAAAATATAAAACCCATGTATAAGTGCTCTATAAGGGTTTAAAGTTTGCAGTCTATTGAAGCACTCTGACTTGCAAAGTGTTGTGCTAAGGTGACAAATGGAGGATTAGAACTCAATGAAAATTTCTATGAAGGGATTATCAGATTGTCCTAAAACTTGGCATACTACATAGACATATCCTGTTTGTCATAGTGCACAAGTATCAATGCAAAAACTTACTCCGGGAGATTTATGGGAGATTAAAATGAGACAAGTATTCAGAGTCGTGAAAAAGAAAAGTAATACAACAAAATCCAGAGAACACACACATAAGTCTGATAAAATGCTGGCAAAAATACCACTTCTAGATTGTTTGGTGCCTCCACATTTTAGATTACTTAGAAAAAAGTATACTCTTTCAGGAAATACCCAAAACTAAAATTTGACCATGCATGCCAACCAAAACACATTGATTGATCTCTAACTGAAAATCACAGAGTGCGACTTTTGGGTGGTTTTGTGGTGCCTGGTCACATATATCAAAAAGAAAAAGATAAAAGAAGGAACCCCCCCCCCCCAACCTCCCCTTCCTTACCACACAGTATACACATTACCCTACTATACCCCTATATACATCACATGGATACATACATTACATTATAGTACCAGATGAAACAGACAGAATGATAATAGAAAAAAAAGTAGGGAATAGGGTACATCACATGAATACATACATTGCATTATATTATAGCACCACATGAAACAGATAGAATTATAATAGCAGCGAGTGAAGATAGCAGCGATTGCGCTCACACGACAAATAGTCACAAGCGCGGTGGGTGGTCTACCGCAAAGCGTCGATGCTTTGTCGCTGGATCCTGAGATTTACTCCTGCTAAACTCGCTGCAAGAATAGTTTGGAAACTCGCTTCTATCTCGTGACTATTTGCGTTCAGACAGCGTTTGGTCTCGACACTATCTGGTCTTCACCAAAATAGCATCGACACCTCGATAGCATCGATGCTATCGCTCTACGTGTGAACGTACCTATTGTCTGTAATAACTTGTCACAGTTTCAACCGAAAGGTACATTTTTTTTAAAATCGAGAAGTCTCAACATTATGGTTAACTTGTTAACTGTCATCGAATTCTGTGATATTTAAAGAGGACTCCTGTGTTTCTATCAGTGGGGTTCGGTGGGGCGGTGGGGGGGGGGGGGGGGGGGGCAAAGAATAAAGAATTGAAATAATAATAACAAACTACTTACCGATTTTGTTTCACTTGTATACTCATCTCTTCGATTGGAGAACCAGTAAAAGTACTGTTTAAATGTTGATTATCCATGACTGGTGTAACCCTTTTTGTATTATCATAATGTCTCCAAGTTTATATTATCACATGTCTCCAAATTTAAATAGCAGTCTTCTGGAGAATGATAATTTGTCAACGGTTGTTGCCACCTTATACATGTACACCTTCTTCAACTCGCATGATTTTCCATATGAATCTCAAGCTCCCTCTTTTGTTGTTGTTTACACTTGTAATGGTATAAACTCATAATTCATGATGAGTTGTCTGGACAACATTACATTTGTCTGTTGTTTGTTCTTACTGATCCAACCTGAAGAATCCTAAAGGCCCTTTTTTCTGTCAGAAGAGGAAAGTTCTCTGAATCTAAATTGTGTGATGTAGTACGATCACTTCAGGTATTGTGTTTATGGCATATTTTATAAAGAAGCGAATTGCTGATTTTCCGTTTTTTTGTGTTTTTTTCACAAATGATCAAAGTGAACAAGGAAAATAATTTGTGAAAATGTTGAATACTCATTTTTTTCTTGTACCACCTGTCCAAATTAAGGGCAGGTTTATTGCCATCTCAGGGATAGGTTAATGACCTTCTCTTACTGCCTTACTTTCTTTTAACTTCTTGTCAATAAAACTTAAAAGATTTCTTTTGGAATAGCTTCATCCCTATAAAGACTGTAACTCCAAATTAATTTTTTGGTCTATATTGCTAATCTACTCGCTTGTTCTCTTTTACTACCCGTACTTGTATGCAAGAACAACTGTCCAATATTTATTCTTTATTATGTACAAACTAAAAATATTCACTGGTGCTGTTATTTTCTAATTATGTAGAAAGCTGCATTAGCACTTGCAAAACTCGGTTGTGGGTACCTCATTTGTCTCCTGCTCTTATCTCTTAACAGCAAGGAAAAAGTGGTAAAAACATAACTGCTATTTTTTTTTTTCTTTCTTTTTACTCCTCTCCCAAGCCAAATATTGAACCATTACATATCTGCAAGCTCTCTTGCTCTGTTAGTGGTATGTACGTAAGCATGCATGTTGTAATGCATTACCTTGACTATATCGCATTTATCTATTTATTTGAGTGGTTTTCTACACTACCTCTTTCAACCTGAGGAATCTTAAAAGATTGTTCTTTTTTCCTCTTAACTAGAGTATAGTCCATCAGTGAGATATACTCATGGAAAAAGGATAATAAGAAATTTAAAAAGAAAAATATCTGAGTTTAAATTTGATTTTGTACAGGGATAACTAGAGATGGTAATATAATCACTTCCATTTATGCTTGCATGATATTTATGCAAAAGAGAGAATAAAGAATTGAAATAATAATAACAAACTACAGTTACCGATTTTGTTTCACTTGTATACTCATCTCTTCGATTGGAGAACCAGTAAAAGTACTGTTAAACTGTTGATTATCCATGACTGGTGTAACCCTTTTTGTATTATCATATGTCTCCAAGTTTATATTATCACATGTCTCCAAATTTAAATAGCAGTCTTCTGGAGAATGATAATTTGTCAACGGTTGTTGCCATCTTATACATGTACACCTTCTTCAACTCGCATGATTTTCCATATGAATCTCAAGCTCCCTCTTTTGTTGTTGTTTACACTTGTAATGGTATAAACTCATAATTCATGATGAGTTGTCTGGACAACATTACATTTGTCTGTTGTTTGTTCTTACTGATCCAACCTGAAGAATCCTAAAGAGCCTTTTTTCTGTCAGAAGAGGAAAGTTCTCTGAATCTAAATTGTGTGATGTGTAACAATGTACTACGATCACTTCAGGTATTGTGTTTATGGCATCTATTATAAAGAAGCGAATTGCTGATTTTCCATTTTCTTGTGTTTTTTTCACAAATGATCAAAGTGAACAAGGAAAATAATTTGTGAAAAGTGTTGAATACTCATTTTTTTCTTGTACCACCTGTCCAAATTAAGGACAGGTTTATTGCCATCTCTGGGATAGGTTAATGGCCTTCTCTTACTGCCTTACTTTCTTTTAACTTCTTGTCAATAAAACTTAAAGATTTCTTTTGGAATAGCTTCATCCCTATAAAGACTGTAACTCCAAATTATTTTTTTGGTCTATATTGGTCTCTTTTACTACTCGTACTTGTATGCAAGAATAACTGTCCAATACTTATTGTTTATTATGTACAAACAAAAAATATTTACTGGTGCTGTTATTTTCTAATTATGTAGAAAGCTGCATTAGCACTTGCAAAACTCGATTGTGGGTACCTCATTTGTCTCTTGCTCTTACCTAGCCCCCATGTGTTCAAACTGCTTGTACACTTAATCTAATTTTTTATTTCAAACTTTTGAAGCATCGTTAGGAAAAGAAACGTAACACCAAAAGTCTAGAAACTCTTGATTTGTATAAATGAATTGAGTTTGTATGCATGTAGTTAAATTCCAAACGGGTTTTTATCAAAGTCATTGTGCAAGGTTCTATTACTAAACCCTTTGAATACTGAATTCTCTAGTGTCCATAGGCTTAATATAGGGACCACTCGGTTCCCGTAGGCAAAGGGTTAACAGTTTATATTACGGTGCTCATCTCATATGCATTATGTTTACAAAAATCTGGATTTTCGCTCACTTGTTTGGTCTGTCATTTTTTTCAAATTGATTTTTGGTCTGGCACAATTGTCATCCTACTCGTTTATTCATTTTTCACTACTTGTATATCTACGCAAAAATAACTGTCAAATTATTATCTATTATGTACAAACATAACTTTTTCTGGTTCTGTGGTCTTTATCAAAGTCTTTGTGCGAGATCCTATTTTATTCTGCTATGCATACCAGGTAATAGGTAGTATACGGTGCTCATCTCATTTGCATTATATTTACACAAGCTGGATTTTCGCTCACTTATCTTTTGTATCTGATAATATTAGAATTGCATAACAATGAATGTACATGCATTTCTGGCCAAATGTTCCTAAACTACCTCAAACCACCACTAGCTCTTGTTTAGTATTCTAATATCTTTGTTATTCTCTTTCTTTAAACGTGAGCGAACGTAAATGCGAATGTTTTGTTTATAAATCACACTGTCCTCAAGATTTCTATGACTTATCAAACAAGCACTTCTGGTATTCTGCATGTTGACGTAGATGCTCTTCATGTATTTTAAGCCATTCTCCTAACTTCCAATGATGTCTTACAACAGTCGTAATGTATTTATAATGCCTACACTATGAGCGTGGCGAACGGGGAGGCGGGCGATTTGTGCGGCTCCACATTGTGCCCTTCGCGGTTGCGCTGGTTGACAGGGGAGCATCCATTCATTGCTATCCTGTATGTAGAACAGGTGTTACATAGTAGCAGTGAAGGGATGTCCTTTTGTCTGCTACGGCTGTTGTGGGGGTGCGGTGGGGGGCTGCATGGGTTGGCCGCTCTCTTTGTCGTCGTGTTCATGGTGCCAGTTATTGCCTCTGCGCTGAGCAATTTCTTTGATTGTCTCTTCAGGTCATTTATGGCAGTTTGGTTAACCTTTTTATTCATACAGTGTTATATCATTATGACCTGGACAGTTTCCTTCTTAACTGGTAATGACTTTTTGTCGATTTCCAAATTCTTACCTACACATTGTATCGTGAAACTGCTATTCTATTTTTTCCTTAATCTTAAGGTTATTCACATTTTCTTTTTTTTAATTGAATCCAGGACCCGGAGATAATCTAAACTGAAATGGAATTGCCTCCCTCCCGTAGAACGTTATATCAAGCCCAGCACTACCCTTCTAATCATCTTTATGTTTATTTTTATCTTATACTCAATCTTTGTGTGCTTTATCCTCCTCCTACTGTTTATCTTGTGTTTTCGTGTTTGTTGTTTATCTGTCTCCGTCCTTCACTTTACTCCTTTATCTCCTTGAGCAGGTCTCTCATAGCGTATTGGACCATTGTTATGTTTCTGTATGGCTCAGTCTGAATTGCTTTTCAGCTCGCTTGATGAAGATGAATTCCAGAACTGTTTTTTTAATTACACTCCTCATTCTCCTCCCCGACATGTAGGTGGATCACGCTCCTATGAGGACTCTATAATAACGGAACTCAACGAGAAAACCCAGGAACTTAATCTTGATTCAGATTCTGATTTAACTCCTAATCACACCCCATCCAAACACTTTACTATAAACCAGTTCCATTCTTACTCATCCGAAAATTTTAAAGACGAATTCTCTTTACTCCACTGTAATATAAGAAGCATGAACAGAAACTTTGAGTCACTGAAAATTTTACTTGATAACTCTGCTATACCACTCTCAATCATTGGAATAACCGAAACATGGATTACCGATTACCAAGATCAAAATTTATTCTCGTTGCCACATTACAAATTCGAATCCAATCATAGGATTAACAGACATGGGGGTGGAGTTGCATGTTTTATATCCAACAAACATGAGTACTCTGTTATTCCTGAGCTCTCTCTTTTAACAGAGTGCGTTGAATCACTTTTTATTCATATAAAAAATAATGGAACCAAAGATATTGTTGTTGGCATAATTTATAGACCTCCCAATTCAAATCTAGATTCATTTTTTCTCTCATTACAAGATATTATTCACGATCCTCGATTGAGCAATAAAAATTGTTTTATCATGGGCGATTTTAATATCAATTTGTTAAACATGCCTGACGGTCACTCTTCCTCGCACCGATTTCTTGATAATCTTTTAGCAGCTTCTTTCTTGCCACTTATCTCCAGGCCTACCCGATTGACAGACACTTCCGCCACACTCATTGACAATATTTTCTCAAATGTTAACCCGTCACCAAAAACTGGTATTATTATCTCCGATATTTCAGACCATTTCCCCATATTTGGACATTTCTCGTCATTGAAAAATGTTGACAAATCATCTGATTCTAGATATGCCCCCTCTTTAAGACGACACACTACAGAAAATAATATGAACAAATTAGCATTATCGTTAAATAAGGAAAATTGGACCAATGTTTTTAGCTCAAAAAATGTTGACGATTCATTCGATAATTTTATGAATATCTTCCATAAACATCTTGATAAAACAATTCCTTTGTCTAAAAACAAGCCTAAATATAAGAAGAACCCCAAATTACCCTGGATTACAAAATCTCTCTTACGATCAATTAATAGGAAAAACAATCTTTTTTATAAATATAAGTCCAACCCTTGTGACAAAACTCGTAATAAGTATACATCTTACAAAAATATTTTGACTAATCTGATACGAAATGCCAAAAAATCTTATTATTGCAATCAGCTGGATCTTTTTAGAAACAACATCCAAATGACTTGGAAAGTAATTAACAATGTCCTTAATAAACAGAAAAAGAATAATCAAACCATTAATAAGATTTGCCACATGAATAGGGAAATAACCAGTTACAACGAGATATGTGATGTTTTTAATAAATACTTTTCTAACATTGGTTCAGATTTAGCAGAAAAGATCCCTGCAACTGACATACCTTTTACGAGATTTTTGAAAAATCCCGTCCCTAATTCGTTATTTCTATTTCCAACTAATACAAAAGAGGTATTTGAAATTGTAAATAAATTACCTAGCAAAAAGAGTTCGGGATTTGACGAAATTGACAATATATTGTTGAAAAATATCATTCCACAAATCGCGCAACCTCTTGTTCACATATTTAACCTTTCACTCACATCTGGAATTGTACCGAAAAATATGAAGATAGCGAAGGTTGTCCCCATATATAAGAAAGGCGACCAAACAAAATTAGGTAATTATAGGCCGATATCACTCCTGACCTCTTTTTCAAAAGTTTTAGAAAAAATTGTGTATTCTCGAACCATAAGATTTGTCCGCAATAATGATATCTTTTCTGATAATCAATTTGGTTTCCGTGAGAAGCATAGTACAATACACGCAACTCTGACGTTTATTCATAAAGTAGCAACTGCAATAGACAACCACTTCCATACAATTGGTATTTTCTTAGACTTCTCCAAGGCCTTTGATACAATTAACCATAAAATATTATTTAAAAAAAATTATCTCACTATGGGATAAGAGGTAAGGCCTTGGAGTCGTTTCAAGACTACCTTTTAGATAGAAAACAATTTGTTATTTTGAATGGCGAAAGGTCATCAATGCAAAGTCTTAACTGTGGAGTTCCACAAGGCAGTTTACTTGGACCTTTGCTTTTCTTAATTTATATCAATGACATTCAGCATTGCTCTCACTTTTTTCCTTCATTTTATTTGCAGACGACTCCAACATCTTCTTGTCAGATCCCGACCCACATTAACTTCTCAGAGCTGCAAACTGCGAATTGGAAAATGTTTCTCAATGGATTAAATCTAACAAATTGTCAATTAATCTTCAAAAAACAAAGTTTATGTTATTTAGCAACACTCTTCATAATCTTCCTGGTGACTTGACAATTGATAATACCACTCTTGAGAAAGTCAGCTCTACTAAATTTTTAGGTATAATAATTGACGAAAGATTATCTTGGAGAATTCATATAAACGAAGTGTGTAAAACAATTTCCCGTAATGTTGGAACTATAAATAAATTAAAACATGTATTTCCACCTTCCACCCTCCTCATGCTCTATTCTACACTAATCCTACCACATCTTACGTATGGTATTCTAGCTTGGGGCAACGCTTCGAAAGTTCAGCTTGAGAGACTTTATCTACTGCAGAAGAAAACGCTTCGTATCATATTTAATAAAAGTTTCCTTACTCATTCCAATCCAATGTTCTATGATAACAAAATATTGAAAATTCATGATTTTCATCTTTTTCATCTTGCACAGTTCATGCATAAATACAATAATCACGAATTGCCAAATATATTTACAAATTTGTTTACTAGAAATAGCGCCATTCACAAGTATCCAACAAAACAATCAAATTTCTTCCATACACCTCTTACCCGAACACTATTTGCCAAAAAATATTTACCTTTGCCGGCACCAAGCTCTGGAATTCATTGGATGATAGTTTAAAGCTGCCACAAAGTCTTTTCAGTTTTAAACAAAAAATGAAGAAAATGTTGATTAATAACTATAAAAGTTCCTTATATTGATTGACCTGCTCCCTCCCCTTCTCCCTCCTTTCTCTCCCCTCTCTCTCTCCTTGCTTTTTTTTTGCATTTCATTGTATGTGTGTGTTGTCCTGTACCTTCTTTACTTTTTGTATACGTTGTCAACCAGTGCTGGGCTAATCTGATATTTTGTGTGAAATAAATTTGCTAGAATAAATGCATAATCGTATTTTTGGGACCTAAGTAATACAAGCTTTGCTTTTAATTTAGGTTCCACCACTTTTGTTTTATTATAAGTTCCTCCACAATCTTTGTGAATATCTCATTGAATCTTTGCACTGTACTTATGATCTAGTTTGTATAGTTATTATGTTATACCTTCGTGTTATATATTGTTTACAAACATTGTAATTATGTCATTTTTGTATTATCTTTCTTACTTTGTACTTTATTGATATTCATTTATGATTGTCATGTATATTGTATTTCAATTTGTTGAAAAAACAAAAAACAAAAGTGGAAAAAATAAATTCAAAAAAAAAAAAAAAAAAAACCTTGAAAAAAAAATATGCACACATTTGTGTTTGTGCCCTTCGCAAATCATATAGGAATCTTTCTATTTTTTTTTCTGCTTGTCAGAGTTTTTCAGACTTTGCCCCCTCCCCATTATAACACAATCCTAAATACACCACCATCTTTTCTAATCATTATATAATAAAGATCCAATAGACCGCTTCTGTAATGTATACACATTTATGCACATATTCTCTGAGCACCTAGTGACGAGCTATTCCAGGAACCTTAGAATCCAGTTTGCATACATTATTTGTAGCTATGTCCGGCAAGCCTCCGGCAAGCTTTCAGGTTGTCAAGAACAACTTTTGTTTGAAATGTATGCATAAAATTTGCATCATTACCAAAGCGGTCTATAACGCCATCTCCCCCTACATATCGCTAGCCGAAGGTGGCGTGTTCCCAAATGTCTACGTAGGGGTGAGATGAATATTGATGGCTATAATCGATGTTGTCCTCTCCGTTACGAATTTGGGAACACGCCACCTTCGGCTTGCAGTAGGTAGGGGGAGATCGCGTAATTGCAGATTATTTGTTAACATTAGATCGGCCAAATTCTGGAGTATGAAATATGTTATGCACAACTGTATATCATAGAACAATGCTCAGGTCCTCAGTAAAACATCTAAGTTTCCCCACACTACTCTAGGTCTCAAAAGTCTTCACCAGCTACCAGGAAGCAAAATAATAGAATTTAAAATCTTACTCCACACAGGAAGGCAGTTAATGGTCTTGCTCCACATTATTTGCAAAATCTTGTTTTAGAATTATGTCCCAGGAAGAAATTTGAGCTCATCTAAAATCAAACAATTAACAGTCCAAACCACTATGTCTAGTCTAGGAAACAGCAGCTCCATCTCTCGGAAATACTCTCCTTCTAAAAATCAGATGAGGAGACTCCATAGGAACATTTAACATTATGAAACTTCAGGTCTATGCCAAGACACTATGATCATTTTTAGATTCTTGGTTTGAAAGCCACGAAGAATATTACAATAATGATGTTATTTAGTAATGATACTCTGTTTTGTACAGTGCTTATTATATTATAACAATCTTTATAATGTGTTATGTTCTTGCATCACTTGTGATAGGTGTAAACCGCTTTTAGAGAAATATTGTTTATTTCAAGTGAATTTATGTTTTGATGCTGTTATGTATCCTCGTTCCTATAATTATGTCACGATAAAACTGAAGCCGTAAAAGAAAATGACGTAAGTGTAGTGCCCTCACATTTCTGGTTCTTTAAACACACAGATGCTCGGCTCACACGAGGCGACATTTCGATTGCGTCATTACCTGCGCTAAAGGACCCTAAAATGAAATGAAATTAGCTCATATGCCAGTCATTAAAAGCATCGTTTACACATGTTACGAAATACTTTTTAAACGATATCACTCTTTCAAGACGCTTAAAGGGAAGGTAAACCCTGGACTTTTGGCCTACTGAGAGTGTTAAGAGCACAATTCTTGACATTACTGTGAAAATTTACCTCTTATGAACGCTTGACGGTGGAGTAATTCACACTTTTGTGAGCAATGATCGTCTGCTACAGCCTGCTATCGGGGGTCGCCATATGTTTTATTAACCCGCGCTATGATGACGTTTTGTCGGACATGCCAAGGGGGAACTGTGATTGGCTGAAATTCGGAACGTCTTGTTCATTTTTATTATATTGGAGCATCCGAACGAAGGAGATTAAAGAAGGAGAGAGGGGAGAGAAAAAGGAGAGATAGAGG